>JACEFZ010018610.1:0-61934 GCA_014155875.1 Cepaea nemoralis
CGCCTCTTCCAAGTCCCCCATGAATGAATAGTTATCTGCATGACAAAAAGAAAACAAAATATAAATATAAAAACGTGTTAACATATGTCAAATGAAATTTTAACCTATCTTCACTTTTTATAATTTTATGTGCAAATTGGAAAACATGTTTTTTGGCGTTCACTGGCTTTAAACTCAACAGCAGTCCATAAATATGCTACTACTTCTAGTGCACTGGACTAATTTTTGTGTGTGGATTACATTTTCCTATTACCAGTGTCCCTTGCCATCAGGCAAACCCACTCCGACTTCATGGGTACTTGTAATTTATGTCCCAAAGTCAGGGACGAGAAGTCAACATTTTAGAGCAACTGACCACTTCTTTAGTTTCAGGACACTGGATGTTTAAAAACGAGTGCTTGTATCCATTCAGCCATGCTGAGCTCCACTGGATAACATGATGCAATAGAAGCATTTCATTATATCCTACACAAGACCACAGTTGTGCTGGGGTCAAGAATCCACATCATAGCACTGGATAACATGATACAATAGAAGCATTTCATTATATCCTACACAAGACCACAGTTGTGCTGGGTCAAGAATCCACATCATAGCACTGGATAACATGATGCAATAGAAGCATTTCATTATATCCTACACAAGACCACAGTTGTGCTGGGGTCAAGAATCCACATCATAGCACTGGATAACATGATGCAATAGAAGCATTTCATTATATCCTACACAAGACCACAGTTGTGCTGGGTCAAGAACCCACATCATAGCACTGGATAACATGATGCAACAGAAGCATTTCATTATATCCTACACAAGACCACGGTTGTGCTGGGTCAAGAACCCACATCATAGCACTCGTGGCATTCCAATGTGTGCTCCGTCCTCACCTGCAACAGCAAGCGAAGAGTTCAAACACTAATGGTACCAGTAGCAGACTGACATGTGTGCCTCTGGCCTTTCATCTGAGTGTTGGCCAGACACTCTAGTCACTCCCTGCAATGCCATTTTCTAAAAACCATGATGATCTAACTATTCTTTTGCACTAGACACAAAGGGCCCCAACCACATCTGCCTTATCATGCAATAAGAAAGAAGAATACTATCCTCTCAGACAGGACTGTGCAATAACATTGTAAATGTACACAGTGTTACAGCGGTCACTTGTAGCAGTCATTGGGGCACCTGCTTACTGTGGCATAAAGCTGAGATCACGATTTCATACAAGTTTGCAGCTGCTCCTACACACCAATATTTACACATATGTAAGATTTAGCCAAGCTTTAAGTTGGGGACAGCAATGACAAACAAGGCACCAGTATATATGTGTTGGCAATCTGTACTGACCCACATGCCGGCAGCAACATTTCAGACAGAATTTGTTAGTTTGTCATCAAACACCAATGTCACAGCACTTGGCACATGCCGATCTGTGCCCCGCCTCGCTACAGAAGATGTAATAAGTATGAATACTAATAGCGCCAGTGGCCAGTTGGTTGTTCACACATTGACTCTGTTCTTGACCTGATTCCTTCCTTCTATTATCACATTGGAGGTCAGCATGGCAGAATGGATAACAGCCCTCATTCTTAAACATCCGGTGTGCTGATGCTGAGGTAGGGGGTTCAACTCCTACACTGGTCAGTTGGACTAAAATGTTGACTTCTATCCTTGACTTGAGGATGTAAATTACAAGTACCTTTGAAGTCAGAGTGGATTCACCTGGTGGCAAGGGACTGGTAATAGGAAAAGCTAATCCACACACACAATTCACAAAATTCAGTCCAGTGCTACCAGAAGTAACGTGTATGGACTCAGCTCAAGAGAGCACCCAAAAGAAACAGACTGATTCCATCAGTCAATCGTATGTAGTCGTTGATTTGTGTATTCTCCATGCAACAGGCAATTTATTTCATCATGATCAAGTAGCAGGTCCTTGGCTGAATGTTGTTCTCATCATGAGCCACCAAAAACTTGCTCAGTCCTTGGCTGAATGTTGTTCTCATCATGAGCCACCAACAATTTTCTCAGTCCTTGGCTGAATGTTGTTCTCATCATGAGCCACCAAAAACTTGCTCAGTCCTTGGCTGAATGTTGTTCTCATCAGGAGCCAGCAACAACTTTCTCAGTCCTTGGCTGAATGTTGTTCTCATCATGAGCCACCAAAAACTTGCTCAGTCCTTGGCTGAATGTTGTTCTCATCAGGAGCCAGCAAAAACTTTCTCAGTCCTTGGCCAGTTGTCTGCCTCATGCCTTCTCATGCTCAAGGTGCCCACAGTGTCATTTGTTCATCTTCACCTTGATCGACCCCTGTACTTTCTTCCAGGAGCCATGCCCTCCATCACAGTTCTTTCCAAACCTCGGTGACATTTGGTATGGCCGAGTGTTTCAGTTTTCCCACACATCATGCTGTTTATTAGACAGTTTTCTTTGATGTTCAGATCATTTATAAACAGTTTTATGCCTTGCTTGCTCAATCTCAATGTTCAGATCATTTATAAACAGTTTTATGCCTTGCTTGCTTAATCTCAATGTTCAGATAATTTATAAATAGTTTAATGCCTTGCTTGCTGAATCTATAAACTTTCTCTACTAGTTAAATTGAGTGGCAGACCTTTCAGCATAAATGTTATTCAAGTATATGCCCCAACAGGAGAGTCCAGTGAAGATAGTGTAGAGGAATTCTATAATGACATAGAGCCTGCCTTAAAGAAATGTAAAAATTCAGAAATAAACATCATAATAGGAGACTTCAATGCAAAAGTAGGAAATCAAGGTGATAGATACACAGTAGGAAACTATGGTTTAGGAGAGAGAAATGAAAGAGGATACAGACTCGTAGAGTGGGCTAAAGAAAAGGAAATGATTGTAGGAAACACCTGGTTTAAGCAACACCCTAGAAGATTATGGACATGGAGGAGTCCTGATAGCAGGATCAGAAACCAGATTGACTACATTCTGATTAGCAGAAGATTTAGAAACGCACTAACAGTAGCAAAAACAGTTCCCAGTGCTGATTGTTATAGTGACCACAGACTACTCACAGGAACATTGAGGATAAAGCTGAAGAAAGTCAAGTGTATAACAGGAAACACTAAATATGATTTGTGTACATTGAGTAATGACAAGGAAATACAAAACAAATTTAACATAGAAGTACAGAACAGATTTGATATATTGTCTGATCTAGAGATATTATTCCAGGATGTGAATGATCAATGGGAAATGTTAAAGAATTCAATCAGTTTGGCTGCAGAAACAACTATTCCAAAATTAAAGAAGGTGGGTCGTAAGAAATGGATGACTGAAGAAATTTTACACCTAATGGAAACAAGAAGACTCAACAAAAATAATCCTGCCAAATATGAAGAAATTCACAGACAAGTCAGAATATTATGTAGGAAGGCAAAAGAATCATGGCTTGAGGAAAAGTGCTTAGAAATTGAAAAAACAACACAACAGTCAAAATACCAAATTAGTGCACAAAAGAATTCAGGAACTTACTAATAAAAGAACAAGTACATCAACAGGCTGTCTAAAAACTAAAGATGGCAAAATCATAATAGAAAAAGATCAGATTCTACATGTATGGACAGATTATGTGAAAAACCTGTATAATGATAACAGAGAGGAACAGTATGATATTAGATTTAATAATGAAGGACCACCAATTTTAAAGATGGAGGTTCAAAATGTTCTTAAGCATATGAAAGCTGGCAAGGCCCCCGGTGCAGATAACATCACAACAGAAATGATTAAAGCTTTAGAAGAATTTGGACTAGAGCAAGTCACCAGACTGCTGAACACATTATATGATACTGGAGATATACCTTCTGAATTATGTAATTCTGTATTTATTGCAATCCCAAAGAAATCAGGAACCTTGGAATGTGATCAACATAGAACAATTAGTATAATGAGTCACATCACAAAGATCTTGTTACGAATTATCATGCAAAGAGTGAGGAAGAAAATACAACCTGAAATAGGGGAAGAACAATGTGGGTTTGTAGAAAGAAAGGGTACAGTAAATACTGTGTATATGCTGCGAACAGTTATTGAACGTGCTATAGAAGTAAACAAGGATATACATCTTTGCTTTATTGACTACACAAAGGCTTTTGATAGAGTTAGACATGTCAACATGGTGGATATGCTTGCAGATCTACAAATTGATGGGAAAGACATTAGACTTATAAAAAACATATATTGGAAACAACAAGCTGCCATAAGGATTGATAATGAAGTGGGACAATATCAACCTATTAAGAGAGGTGTTAGGCAGGGATGTGTAATGTCTCCAGATCTTTTTTCCCTATACAGTGAAAATATTTTCAGAAATGTAGAAGACATAAATGGAATCAGCATTGGAGGACGAAACATAAATAACATTAGATATGCAGATGATACAGTATTTATTGCAGACAATGCACAGGATCTGCAACAATTAGTAGATGTGGTTGTTGTCCACAGTGAGCAGCTGGGGTTGGAATTAAATTGTAAGAAGACACAGGTTATGGTCGTCACTAGGAAGAACGAAGTACCACAATGTAATATACAAGTAAATGGGAATATTCTTCAACAAGTGAATCGGTACAATTATCTCGGAACAGTCATAACATCTGATGGGAGATGCCTTGAAGAGATTAGAACAAGAATCGCCATGGCGAAAGTAGCCTTTAGCAAGATGAAAAACATTCTGACCAATAAAAAGATGTCAATTGAAACGAGAAAAAGAGTGTTGAGGGGATACATCGAGCCTGTTCTTTTGTATGGATGTGAAACTTGGACAATGTGCAGTCAAGCTGAAAAACATCTGATGGCTGCAGAAATGTGGTTTCTGAGGAAAATGCAAAGAATACCATGGACAGATAGAAAAACCAATGACCAAGTACTACAGAAGACAAATGAAAATCGTAGATTGATTAGAGAAATTAGACCTAGACAGTCAAAATTTTTTGGACATGTTATGAGAAGAAATGGACTGGAGAACTTAGTGACAACTGGCAAGATCGAAGGGAACAGACCAAGAGGAAGACCAAGAGGAAAATATCTGGATGGCTTGGCCACATGGCATGGACGGGACAGGAACACTGAGCTGATCCACGACTCTGGTGATCGAGTGAAATGGCGAGTCATGACCGCCCACGCTTTCCAGCATGGCACATGATTGATTGATTGATTGCTCAATCTCAATGCCCACAATACACCCCACCCACCAAGGAACCCAGAAGGCCAGCCAGTTGGTCCTCGTAGGCTATCTAAGTGGTCCTTTCACATGATAACCACAGTCACTATGTTACATCAATAACGTATGTTTGAAACTGATAGCTTACTCACTCACTGGCACCTTAGTAGTAGTAAAAGGCCTCTTTCAGTCCTGTAGGACTATAGAGTTGTGCCGCTGGGGAGGCACCTGGCAGCAACACTGGTGACTATACAGCCCAATTCAAGAGTGACAATCTCTGTCACAGTTTCTGCATCTGTAAGACGAGGGAGGTCCCACAGCAAGAACTGCATTTTATGTCTGTGCCTCCTATCCTCAGTTTGCTGGATCAGATTGCTCTTAAAGAGCACCAGTACGTTTCATATATCGATTCTCCAGGAACATCTATCTGTTGCAACTCTTTCCCACATGTCTGGGTCTATGCCAAGGGTTTTCATATCTTGTTTACACACATCCCTATATCGCATTTGGGGTCTTCTGGTTGGCCTCTTCCCGGTGGCTAGTTCTCCGTAAAGGAGATCTTTGGGAATACGTTCATCCTCCATTCGAGATATATGGCCCAGCCACCAGAGGCGTCTCTGCTTGAGGAGGGAGTGCACTGTGGTAATATCCGCTCTTTCAAGCACATGTTTGTTTGTTATGTGGTCTTTCCATGATATGCCCAGGACATGTCTCAGACATCTCATATGGAAGGAATTCAACGTTCTTTCCTGTCACGCGTACAAAGTCCAGGATTCAGACCCATAGAATAGTGTTCTAACAACACAAGCTTTATATACTTGAACTTGTGTATGCTCTTGTAGTCTATTATTCTCCTAAACTCTCTTAGTTAGCCTGAAAAGTGTAACTGGCACCTTGCCATCTTGACAAACTATAGTTTGCTCCATTTTGCTTTTAAAAAAGTATAATAACCACAATCCATGGCGGCGATCAGGGATGGAGTTATACCTCTCTATAGCACAAAGCATGGTTTGAATTGTAAAGACTATGTGGTGCCCATGCAGCATGATCCCTCTCTCGGCCTGTCTAGTTTACTCCAGAGAAAAGATAACACCAATACATCTGGAACAAGACAAGCGGCAGAAGCTGCCGGATCAGCAAAGCAATGCTTTAACTGTCCGCCTATTGGAGCTTGGATTCTAGACCAAAGCTTAGGACCTAGTCTGCCCTGCCATGACATTTAGTTATTAGGTTGCATTTCCTCACACTAGGGTAAGACTGCCAGTCTCCCTGGCCTAGGAGTTAACGTCTAGCTCCGTAATCCTGGATATCCACTTGAGGTAAGTAACATGTAAATCGGTAGCAGTTCTCGCCACGTTGGTAACTTAGGGGTATGTGAGCCAGTCGCTCAGAAAGCAATGGCAAACTACTGAGCGTAATCTTGCAAAGAAAACAACAATCAACTGAAAGATGCTGATGTTGACAGCGGTGTCCTGTAAAGGATATGCAACATTTTTTTTTTAAAGGGGTAAGACTTGTACCTTCCGAATTGTGCTCTTCCACCAAAGTCAGAAACTAACAGCTGGACAAGAACTAAATCAGAGTACAATACCAACAAAACAGATCAATACTTGACAGCCAAACAGTTTCTGTCTATTCATGCAAACTTACAGAATAAATAATGTTGGGGTAGAAGGAGCACACTATACCAAGCTCATACAGTTCTGGATACTTCCGATAAAGGTCTGTAACAAGCTTGGTTGTCTGGTGAACACAAAGAGTACACAAAATTCAGTATTTCAAACATGAAAATACTGCATTAAACAAATAACATTTCTAGCAATACCTGAATTAGTCATCTGTGGCGACATTTGCATTTCGTATACTGTATTCAACAAACAATAAATCAAATATGTCGAAGCATTATCTATTTGGTAATTCCTGCCATTGCCATGTAAATATATGTCTTTAACTTCCGTGGGGATAACATTTCTGCACATGTGCACAATATCAGCAACCATGTACTTAGTATTACAGTCAAAGTATTATGTGTGTCCACTGCATATGATATATACCTCTGCAGTATGCACCTGACAAGTGGTCCTTTCACCTGACAAGATGCAGCGACATATGCCAGGCTGTAAATTGTGCAATATTTTTTTTATTCCGCCTGTGTTTATATTTGTGTTTTATATTGTGAAGCCATCTGTCTTTGTTCTATGTTATTTTTTTTCCACATTAGATGGCTACTGAAGTATAAATGTTACTAAGTGTTTTAATGTCCCTTGTATTATCATCTAACAAGAAAGATCTTGACTGCAGAAAGATATGTGAACATCAAATGAAACAAAGAGGTATGTTAAGATCCTGCACAAGAACAACACAAACATGACTAAACAGAACATTCTTTTAAATTATCACACAATATACGAACAATTCAACATAACCACATTTTTAAACAGTAAATAAGTGAAGGGCGGGTGTTCAGAAGTCTCATATTGTATTCTCTGTTGTTGATCATCATTGTTATATAGAAAGACAGCGAATCAGATGGCCTGGAAATGAATTCAAGAATCAACATCATTGCACTTGGGACATTCTGAAGTGTGCTCCATCCCCTTCTTCAGTAGCTAATTAAGAGCTCCCATGACATTGGTACCAGCAGCAGTCTAATGTCCACCTGCATGTTTCCATTTGTGTTGAGTATCATTCAGACACTCTGCTCATTGCCCACTGAATCAGCCGCTCCAGATGTGGATCCCGTTATGCTGCACTTCCCATTTGATCTCAGGGAGCCTAAACCAAATCAGCCTCGTCATAATATAGCTCATCGCCTGCAGCAGCAGCCAGTCTATCAGTCTGTTCATTTCCTCACACACCTACATGCACTGGGTACACAATCCTTATGTTCTTGACCTTTGTTTTGTCAAGCGATGCAAGCCACTCCTTGTAGACCATACTATTTAACACAACATGCTTTGTGAGTCTGTCACAAATGTAACATGGCCAGGCTGTTCGGTTCTCCAGCCATTGGAAAGCCGCCACTACAGCCTCCATCTCCATTCTCATGCTGGAACTCATGATATCATATACCATCCCTTAACCTTTGCAGTAAAGTCCCATCCGCTCAGTTTACCTTGCACCACAGACCCATCCATGTATATTATCACATCACGTGGGTGTGAACTGTCACTTATCATCTGTTATATCTCCCCTGCTGTCAATTCCAAGAACACTCAGCCCAATGTGACTATCACTCTATGTAAAGCTGCCTTGAAAGGCAACATTATAGCCCATTCTTTTCTTCACACCATCTTACTAATTTCATAAAGCATATGCCATCCAAGAAATGCTTCGCTTCAATATGTACCCTGGTGTCACAACAATGCCTCATTCAGAGGGTGCTTTTTGCCTATACAACTCCAAGAAAAAATCTCCATGACATAATGTCCTTTCCATGTCCATGTCTGTTGTCACCATCACCTCAGGTGCTCTGAGTCCCTTTCCGACCATTGACATCACCTCTCTCACATGGTCCTTGAAAGACAAATCTTTAAAAATCTCACTCTAAGATATTGTGGTGCTCTCTCTCTCTCTCTCTCTCTCTCTCTCTCTCTCTCTCTCTCTCTCTCTCTCTCTCTCTCTCTCTCTCTCTCTCTCTCTCTCTCTCTCTCTCTACCATTTACTGCAAAGTCTAGGACCTCATCTCTAGCAATTCTGTTATCTAAAGAACATCTAACACAACCGCCTTGTCAGAGAATTTGACAGAACCCATCTCTGTGCACCACACATTCACTTTATCCATAGTAACCTGCAATTCTCCAGATATTTCCACCACATTTCTCCTGTCTGCAAACACGATCATGGGAAAAGTTAAAATATGTCCACCATGAATATCCCACATGTGCATTATTAAAATAAAGGCAGATCCTCGCAGCAGTCATGGTCCAACTGTGCAAGGCCCGGAATTTCAAGAGCTGACGTGAAGAGTGACCCTGCGTTCACAAAGATTCGGGTGACAATTCGTCGATTGACAACCCAGGGACATATCTCCAAATCCACAAGCGCACATTTCAAAATCTCAAACCCTGCAAAGTCAAATCCAAGGGGATCAGATGGTTTGGTCATATAGCAAGATTATCCTCAAACAGCATACCATAAAAAGCATTGACATTTAGATACAGCAGAAACAGAGCATTAGGCAGAAACAACAAGCAACGAATCAGCAGAACAGAAGTAATGAATACCACCTTGTATGCTGTCCACACAAAGACCTTGGGCAGAAAACTTTGGCTAACCTGGGTAGGAAAAACATAACAGCAACGATGGAAAGAAGAAAGTTTGTTGCATATTCTCTACAGGAAGTCGCAGTCAACCCCAGCATTTTTCGGCTGATTGTGATTTCTTGGCAAGTTTATGTTCAGTAGTTTGCCATTGCTTTCTGAATGACAAGCACTCATACCATTGTGTGGAAACGAACGCAAGGTGGTCTGCTTCCAAATCGCCTACAGTTGTGTTTCGAACATGGTATGCGGGATTACGAATTGTGTCCGCCCGCAACTCCTTCACCATGGGAGCCAATGAAAAGACAAAACTGATCATTATTACTGATAAGACCATGATCATCACCATCATTATTTCTCCTTTGCCTCCTTCAAGAACACAAGATTATCACTGCAGTTGTTTCTCTCTCTGAAAGCTTGTGTCAAAACTTTGGAAGTAATCTTTCATTGACAGTTTCTGTGGCAAAATGTTTTATGTGGTATAATCTTGGAATCAATGTCTGAAATGAGCAGCCTATTTCACACTTACTAGAGAAGAGCTACTCTTGCAGTCGATGAAGATGACAATGTTGTTCTTTATACACAGCTCCACACATGCTTCCAAAGTTGGCACACGCACAACAGGGTATTTGTCCCTGAAACAGTTCACAATCATTTACACAGCAAAACCAGCAAATGTCACGTGACATCCCAGTTTCAAGCAATATATGCAACAGATCTACAATTTTGTCACATTTTCAAATACAAACAAACAACCCATGAATTTAAAGCAACTTTTAAAAAAGGTGTCGCAGCATAAATATCCCAGCACTAAGAGGAAAAATAACTTGGATAATTTTTTTTTTAATTTTAATTATGGAATTTAAAATCATTGCTGACTTATGCTGAGAAGTTTTATTTTGTATATAAAAGTTGAAGAAATAAAGATCTGTTGTCAAGCAATCATCATGCAGTGTTCATGTTTATATGTTTTTGTTTAATGTCACATCTAATAGATAACATGTCAATGCCTTACCTGGCAATTAGAGCCGGTGTTACTGGCATGTGAGACCAGGTTTTTATTCCCTCCTCCAAATCAGACAAAGTAAAATATTGTTACAGAAAACAGGTAATCATGATCTGCTTATATATGGTATTTACATAACTTTTATGCAAAAGAACATCTCATGCAATCAGCCATTGTCACTGGAAGTTATAAAAAAAGCGATCTCTTCTACATGCCCAGAGATGCATGGGCGTGTGCTAGCCCCATAGTTTTATAGAGTCAGCACTCGAGTGGTGCTGTGATCAACATCACGCTGGTCATCTCTACTTCCCAAGATCAATCCTGGTAGCCATTTTAGGCTCGGTCAACCTGGGAGTCCTCATCAATTTAAATAATCCACCTTGATGCAAATTTACATCATGACAATTAGGCCAGCATAGCATGGCAGGCGTTCTAGCCATCATGACATCATGACATTTTTCACAGCCTATCTTCTGATTCATCATCATGTGCCATGCCGGTAAGCATGGACGGTCATGTTTTGCCATCTCACTCGATCACCAGTCATTGATCAGCTTAAGTGTTCTTTTCTCAACAATACAACATGGCCATCCAGGTATTTACTTCTCTGCCCTCCCCTTGTTCTCTTCTCCTCAGTCTTGCTAGTTGTCACCAAGTTCTCTAATTTATTTCTTCTCATAATATGACCAAAATATTTTGACTGTCTACATCAGGGGTGGCCAACCTTTTCAGCAGGCGGACCAAATTTCAGAAATAATATTTCCTGCCGGGCCACCTAATTTTTCTTTTGTTAATTAAAGTAAACAAGCATGCGTGCTACAGCTTCGACCACATCGCTGCTTCCCACTCCGAGGGCTGCAACATGACTCCCGGCGGGCTGCATGCGGCCCGCGGGCCTCGTATTGGCCACCCCTGATCTACATCTAACTTCTCTAATCAATTTATGGTTTTAATCTGTTTCTTGTAGGACTTGGTCATTGGTTATTCTGTCTGTCCATAGTATTCTTTGCATTTTCCTCAGAAACCACATTTCCACAACCATCAGATGTTTTTCAGCTTGTCTGCTCATCCATACAAAAGGACAGGTTCTATGTAGCACCACAACACTCTTTTTCTCGTTGAAAATGACATATTTTTATTGGTCAGTATGTTTTTCATCTTGCAAAAGGCTGCCTTCACCATGCCGATTCTTGTTCTAATCTATTCAAGGCATCTCCCATCAGATGTTATGACTGTTCCGAGATAATTGTACCGATTCACTTGTTTAAGAAAATTCTCATTTACTGGTATTTCCTTCTTCTTAGAGACGACCATAATCTGTGTCTTCCTACAATTTAATTCTAACCCAAGTTGTTCACTGTGTGCAATAATCGTGTCTACTATATGTTGCAGACCCTGCTCATTGTCTGCAATCAATACTGTATCATCAGCATATCTAATGGTATGATTCCTCTCATATCGTCAACATCTTTGAAAATATTTTCACTGTACTTGGAAAAAAGATCTGGAGACATTACACATTCCTGTCTAACACCTCTTTAAATAGGCTGATATTGACCAACTTCATTATCAATCTTTATAGCAGCTTGTTGTTTCCAATATATGTTTTTTATGAGTCTAAGGTCTTTCCTATCAATTTGTAGATCTGCAAGCATCTCCATCATGTTGACATGTCTTACTTTATCGAAAGCCTTTGTGCAGTCAATAAAACAAAGATGTAAGTCTTTGTTTACTTTTATAGAATGTTCAATTAATGTTCTCATCATTTACACAGCATTTACTGTACCCTAGCCTTCTACAAACCCACATTGTTCTTCTCCTATTTCGGGTTGTATTTTTTTCCTAACTCTTTGCATGATAATTCTTAGCAAACCCTTTATGATGTGGCTCATTATACTAATTGTTCGATGTTGATCACATTCCCAGGCTCCTGATTCGGGATTGCAATAAATACAGAATAACATAATTCAGGTGGTATATCTCCAGTATCATATATTGTGTTCAGCAGTCTTCTGATTGCATGACTAAAGAACACTGTCTCAGACTTATATTTCAATATAGTGCTCTACTTTCATTAACTTTTTCCAGGCACTCATTTGTTACCCTGGCAGTCCAAGGTATCTGCAACATACATCTCAGAAACCACATCTCCATTGCCTCCTAAGTTGTTTGTCCATGTTTCAAAATTCACTGCTATACAACAAAACAGGTTTTTTAGAATATTTCAGTATTCTCCTTTTGACATTCAATGATATTGAAAGTAATATACTGGTGATTCTGTTATTATCATTATTTCTCCATTCTGGCAGCTATTGTGACCTTCTGGGACTGAAAGACTGAAATACTGAGAATGTCATTCAGTTGATCAGCCCTGAGGCTTCCTAATCATGCTTCATCAATGATATCTGCTGCAGAGCTGCATGTGTCTCCAGTGACAGGTCTCTCTGTATGCCTCGGTGACTAATGTATTCTAGGTTATCTTTCCCACTGTTTGCCCAAGATTTTGCCTTCCAGCACTTACTTTAACAGTGCTACATGTGTCTCCAGTGACAGGTCTCTCTGTATGCCTCGGTGACTAATGTATTCTAGGTTATCTTTCCCATTGTTTGCCCAAGACTTTGCCTTCCAGCACTTACTTTAACAGACTTTCACATCATAAGTTATAGTGAATGACAACCTTCTCTCTATTGCTTTTGAGCCATGTTCAATATTACCATGTTCTATATCTACAACATACTTGATGACATCACTGAAAGATGCGTTCAGTAAATATGACTGTAAATAAAACATACTGACTATGTACAACATACTTGTTGACATCACTGAAAGATGCGTTCAGGGCTTGGATCTGCTCGAAGGTGAGCTCTGAGACCAGACCTTGGCCATCAGTGGTGTCATCTACTTTAGGTCCATGTATTAAAACACCAACCCCATCTTTAGTGAAGTTGAGATCAATTTCAACAGCGGGAATCTCCAGCTCAATGGCCTGCAAGGAAGACACCATTCAGTGGTTTTCTTATGTCAGCTTTGCTATATGGTTTATTGTTTGTGATTTATGTTATATGGTTATTGTCTGTGGTTTCTGTTATATGGTCTATTGTTTGTGGTTTCTGTTGTATGGTCTACTGTTGGTGGTTTCTGTTATATGGTCTATTGTTTGTGGTTTCTGTTGTATGGTCTATTGTTGGTGGTTTCTGTTGTATGGTCTATTGTTTGTGATTTATGTTATATGGTCTATTGTTTGTGGTTTCTGTTGTATGGTCTATTGTTGGTGGTTTCTGTTGTATGGTCTATTGTTTGTTGTTTCTGTTGTATGGTCTATTGTTGGTGGTTTCTGTTGTATGGTCTATTGTTGGTGGTTTCTGTTGCATGGTCTATTGTTTGTTGTTTCTGTTATATGGTCTATTGTTGGTGGTTTCTGTTGTATGGTCTATTGTTGGTGGTTTCTGTTATATGGTCTATTGTTGGTGGTTTCTGTTGTATGGTCTATTGTTGGTGGTTTCTGTTGTATGGTCTATTGTTTGTGGTTTCAATTGTATGGAATACTGTTTGTGGTTTCAAATGTATGATATACTGTTTGTATCTACACTGCTATATGCTTGTGAATCCTGGACTGTTTACCAGGGACATGATAGGAATTAAACCACTTCTTCACAGTTTGCCTTAGGAAGCTATTGAAGATTAAATGGCAAGACAAGATCCCGGACACTGAAGCCTTATAAAGAGCATCCATGCCCAGTATCCACACTCTACTAATGAAGAATTAGACTTTCTGGGCTGGTCACCTGACTCACATGCCAGATCACAGGCTCCCTAAACAAATTGGGTTCTGGGAAACGTTCCCAAGGCAGGCTGAGAAAACACTTTGATGACACTATGAAGATCTCACTAAAAACTTTTGGAATTCATTACAACACATGGGAGACTGTTGCCAAAGGCTTAAATTCATGGTGTACCTCATTACGCAAGGGTGCAGTCACATGTAAAGCAAACAGGACTGCAAGAACTGTGAAAAAAAAGACTGGACAAAAAAACCACAGCAGGAGTTACTCCTGGAACATCAAACATTCTTTGCCCACATTGTCAAAGAACATTTTGAGCCAAAATAGGCCTTACCAACCATGTGCATTTAATTAATGGTGAAAAGCTTACCGACAATTCTAACCTACATAAACGTCTTCGGTTACTGCCACTCCACAAGCGCCTACTATTTAATAAGGCTAAACTAATTCACAAAATCCTATTTCAAAATGCTCCAAGCTACCTTTGGCCATTGTTTAAATATAAAGCTAGACATAGCGAACGACTAAATATACTTCATGTCCCTAAACCTAGGATAGACTTATATAAAACAAGCTTAGCATACTCTGCCGCTCAGTTGTGGAACAATTGTCCACAAGAAATCAAAGACACCACCAATCATTATACATACTTTCGCAACCTGTTTGAACACTACCTTAGTACAGACTACATGCCCCCATAAACAATAACACAAAAAGACAATAATGGTAACTTATCTCAAACGACAACTAGCCAAAAAACATTCCCTTATGTATGGCACGTTACACCCTCCATAGGTATTTATAATGCCCATGTTAAACACTGACTCAGTGAGTCATTTGTTATTGATTATTTTTCATGCGTTTTAATGCTATTGTTCTTTTGTTGTCAAAATTTGCTTCATAAGTTATGTTGAATGAAAAAATTTATGAGAGGAAATAGAGAAGAAGGGCAGAATGTCAGACGGGCCTGCATGCCCAATTCTTAACCCTTTGAAAATAAAGACTTTCATTCGTTCGTTCGTTCTTAGAACTCACGTCTCCGAACTTTCAACCCCACTGGATGAAATGAGTGGTCATCATCATTCTTGAAGGACAAACACCATATTGTTTGTGGTTTCAGTTGTATGAGATAGAATCATGTCTTGGTTAATAGAATCATGTCTTGGTTAATAGAATCATGTCTTGGTTAATAGAATCATGTCTTGGTTAATAGAATCATGTCTTGGTTAATAGAATCATGTCTTGGTTAATAGAATCATGTCTTGGTTACACCCTTATTGTAACCAGACTTACACACCTCACTGGTTTCCAAGCTTGGAGAGGGGAAGTAAAACTCTGCAGCACAGCCCCACCACCCCACCCCCCCCTTCCACACTGAGATGGTAGTTAGGTGCCGGGTTGTAAGGAAAGTCTCTACACCAATCTCTCTTCAAGCCCTTTACTGAGCTCCCCTGATTTCAACGTCAGTGTTACAAACTTGCGTTAAGACACAGTTTTCCAAGAGATTCACCAACCAAACTTTCTTCTGATGTAGTTTGTTTCTTCTTATATTGGTGAGTGATACAGTCAGACCTGCAGTTGTTAACACTTCAGAATGTGTTTATTTCTCCATCCACAATACTCCAATATTTTTCTCAAAAATCACATCTCCACTGCCTCAAGTGATATCCCAATGAGTGACCTGCAGATGGATTGACAGGACGGAGGAAAAGCTTTTCAACACTACTCTCACAGTTGGAGTAAATCACAGGTTAGTCTCTATGTCCGACTCAAGCAGACCAGTTTGTCTCAAGGTGTTCAGTATCTGAATTTTCACTAAAATAAGAAAAAAGATTGGGTGCTCCCCATGAATATGGGTAGGGATCATACATCCAGTTTTCGCAGACAAGGATGAAAAACTCCAAGGACCTATGTATACGTTGAGATATCTGACCACACACTTGTCAAGTCCATAACAAGGAGATTGATGAGCTGCTTTTATATATATATATATATATTTTCACGTAGTTGTATCAGTGTGTGTTGGTTGTTTGTGTGTTGGCGAAGGCTTTGGCCGCTTGTGACTGTATTCTAGTAAGACTTACCGATTCTACTTCTTGTTTTTTGGTGGTTCACTCTATGTGTATGTTGTGCATCTTTAAGATCCTTCAACAGTTGAGAATCAAACAGAGCCACTGCCTTGGCAAACTTTCTAAACTAGAAAAGCTAGCCACACAAACATTTATAGCATGTGTGGTTCTGTAATATACGCATCTAGATCCTTGCCAATGCTAGAAAGTTTGTGCACTGTGCTGAGATTCTCCTTGTATGATCAATGAGAGATGAGATTCTTCTTGTGTGCTCTATGAGAGATGAGATTCTCCTTGTGTGCTCTATGAGAGATGAGATTCTCATTGTGTGCTTTATAAGAGATGAGATTCTTCTAGTGTGATCGGTGAGAGACAAGATTCTCCTTGTGTGCTCTATGAGAGATGAGATTCTCATTGTGTGCTATATAAGACATGATAATCTTCTTGTTTGCTATATAAGAGATGAAATTCTTCTTGTGTGATCTATGAGAGATATTCTTCTTGTGTGTTCTATGAGAAATGAGATTCTTCTTGTGTAATCTATGAGAGATGAGATTCTCCTTGCAATTATGAAGTTATTCATGTGTAATGACAGTGATCCTTCACAAACTAAACTACGCTCCCACGGTTTTAAAACAAACAAGTAACAATGTGCTAAATATAAGCATTTACCTGTTTAACAGCTTCCAAAGTGTTCTCAGGTGCATGATATCCACCCCCTTTGTGAAAAATTAAATTTCTTTTCATGTTATTCTGATCAATCTTGAACAAGCTGAGAACTGCAGGGCTGATCTTGTCCTTGTGCACAGGTGGTATCCGTATATAAAGCAAGGCTGCAATCGTGAAAGCAGACAGCGGGAAAGATATGCTAATTGAATCAGTGATAAAAGTGTTAATTACCAACCAAAAGAAAAACGTAGTGCCACAGTGCACCATCTGTTTCTGAGATATGAGCATTGTTGTTTATTTTATTTGAAAAGCACCACTGCTCTTAGGTTATAGCAAATTAGAAAGCTGATTTTCCTTGAGACGCACCAGCTTTTGTTACAAACCGCCGTGCACCAATGACACCTGTGAATGTCACAAGAATTATTGTTAATTCAGAGCCATATTAACTGAATGCCACACAATAGACCAGATAAACAATTATAATAGGTTCATTTTTACATATAAACATACAAAGGTAGTTTTAAACCATTTATAATAAAAGCTTATTCATAACACTGAGTAATGGAGTTTGTAAAACTGATAACCATACAATACAATAGATAATAAATATGACAGTTTCATTTTCAAAGATAAACATACAAAGGTAGTTACAAAATAATTTACAACAACCTCTTAATCCTCTTCATAATACTTTGTAATGGATTTGGACTTCTTTTTCTTGTAAGTCCTAGTATTATTTTGTGGAGCAGCAACAAGCTCTTTTTCACTTTGTTCAGTCTGTAAACTTTTGTAGACTACCAAATCTAATCTTCTGTATTTTGGTCTCAACAGTTTTCTCTCAGCTTAGTGAAAGAAACCAAACTCATAAACCAAACTGCTCACACACGTTAGAAGTAGACAATTCACACACATCAGAAGTAGACAATACACACACATCTGAAGTAGACAATTGATACATATTAGAAGTAGACAATTTACACACATCAGAAGTAGACAATTCACACACACCAGAAGTAGAAAATTCACACACATCAGAAGTAGGCAACTTACGCACATCAGAAGTAGACAATTGATACATATTAGAAGTAGACAATTTACACACATCAGAAGTAGACAATTGATACATATTAGAAGTAGACAATTTACATATATCAGAAGTAAACAATTCACACACATCAGAAGTAGACAATTGATGCATATTAGAAGTAGACAATTCACACACATCAGAAGTAGACAATTCATGCACATCAGAAGTAGATAATTCACAGCTTGCATTTATCGGGGTGAGGCTCATAAAGAGACTCTCCTCCCAACTCAGTTCCTAAGTATTATCTCAAAAGGGACAATACTGCAGAGGTTTCCTTCCCCTCTTCAAGAACAGGAACCATAGATGTGTAGAATTCCGGTACATAAGCTTAACAACTACGGAGAGGTATGGCAGTCATTGAAATGCTTGCAGGACTGGAAACCAAGTTTGTAAATATGCTGCATCATGGAGAGGTGCTTCAAGGTCTTGCTTTAGGTATTGATTCTTATCTTGTTAAAATTGAATAGCTTGTAGCAACCAGAAGCTAGGAAGAGAAGAGACACAGAGGAATACTTTCTGACAACAGGAAGCTAGAAATAGAATAGAGATGGAGAAAGACTTTGCGAAAACAGGAAGCTAGGAAAAGAAGAGAGATAGAAGCAGATCTTGTGACAATAAGAAGTTAGGAAGAGAAAAGAGACAGGAGAAGGCATTGTGACAACAGGAAGCTAAGAAGAGAACAGAATTATGGGAACACCCAGTGTGGAGGTTAGACATCTTGAAATTGTGTCCTTCTCTGCTGACTGTATCAAAAGCCTTGGTACGGTCAATGAATGTGGAGAACATTTTGGAGTTCTGTTCCTGACATTGAAAAAAATTGCAGCTGCTTTGCAGCGAAAATCATGTCAACAGTTCCTCGTTCTTTTCTGAAGCCACATTGACTCTCAGGAAGAAGACCTTGATCGAGATGGGTCGTGAGGCAATTGAGAAAAATTCTGGCGAGTATCTTCCCTGCAATTGAGAGCAAGTATATGCCTCGGTGATTGTCACAGGATTGGCGGTTTCCTTTACATTTGTAAAGGTGGACTATTGACGCGTCCTTGAAATCTTGTGGCATGGTCTCGTTCACCCATATGTTTGTAAAGACTTGGTGAAGCTGCTCTGTTAGGACCGGCCCACCTGCCTTGTATACCTCTGCCAGAATGGAGTCAGGACCAGGCGCCTTGCCACTAGAAAGTTGCTGGATGGCTTTATTTACTTCCACTATGGTTGGCAGGTCATCAAGTGTCTCATTGGTGGGAACTTGAGGAAGGCAGTTGATGGTTTCATCATCGAAGAAGGAAGTTGCATTTAAGATTTTGCTGAAATGCTCTGCCCAGCGTTGAAGGATTTCTTTCTTATCGGTGACCAATGTTCCCCCATCTACACTGAGGAGGGGAACTATGCCTGGTGATGTAGGACCATAGACCGCCTTCAGTGAGTCGTAGAAGTTTTTCATATCATGTCTGTCAGCAAAGCCTTTAATTTCATCAGCTTTGCTGCTCAGCCAGGAGTCCCGCATGTGTCGAAGTTTCTGCTGCACTACTCTCTGAATGTTCTTGAAGGCATCTTTTTTTTATGTTGACTTCGGGTCATTCAAATATGCCTTGAGGAGAAGATGTTTCTCGGCCAGCAATTGGTTGATGTCTTCGGAATTTTCATCAAACCAGTCTTTATGCTTTCAAGGGGCTGGACCCAGGATTTCCATAGCAGTGTTGTAAATTATGTCCCTTAGAGCTCTCCATTCTGTTTCCGCATTCTGTTTAGCTGCAGCATTGGGCTTCAGGCGGCCTTCCAGCATATTTTCAAACCATAGCTGCATTTTTTTGCTGTTTAGGCGGGTGACTTTTAGTTGTTGTTTTTTTTCATTTTTACTCTTTGAGGACACTGTGGTGGTTTGATGTGTATGTTTATTTTCAAGATAATGAGACAATGGTCTGTCCAACATTCTGCACCACACATGGATTTTGTCACTCGAATGTCTTGTCTGTCACTCCTCCTGACGATGACATAGTCAATGAGGTACCAGTGTTTTGAGCGAGGGTGCATCCACGATGTCCTATTTCTCATGGGAAGATGGAAAACTGTGTTGGTAATCAGGAGATCGTGTTCGGCACATGTCTGAAGGAGGAGAAGTCCATTGCTGTTACAATTTCCGACTCTGTCTTTCCAATAATGCCACTCCAAGAGGCGGTGTCCGTGCCTACTCTGGCATTGAAATCCTCCTGGAGTATAAGTTTGTCTCCTTTGGGAACAGATGTTAATACATTGTGCAGGTCCTCATAGAACTTGTTCTTGACGTCATCTTCATTGGTCATGGTTGGTGCGTAGACACTCATGATGGTTGCATGCTTCCTTCCATTCAGCAGGGGCAACTTAATGGTCATAAGCCTGTCGTTTATAGCCTTCGGAAATCCAGCTAGTTTGCCAACCAGGGCCGACTTAATGGCAAATCCCACACCGGACTGGCGTCTTTCCTCGCTTTTCCTTCCACTCCAGAAGAATGTGTAGCCGGCACCTACTTCACAGATTTGGCCTTCTTCTGCAAGTCGTGTCTCGCTCAAGGCTGCAATGTCGATGTTGTACCTGCCCAGCTCTCTCCCAATCAGTGCTGTTCGTCTCTCTGGGCCCGACGCGCCGTCTCTATCAAGTAGGGTGCGTACATTCCAAGTTCCGATTGTCAAGGGAATATGGTTTGCTCTTTTAGCTTTACCTGTTTTTACTTTGTTTGTATGTCGACCGCAGTATAGGGTACCCACCAACCGTGGCTAGCTGGTTAGGTAATGATGGAGCAGACAATGTTTAGGGCACCTTTTCTAGCCCCTTCCTCATGCTATGGAGGTGAGCAGTGCTTTCCTATAGAGGGCTGCTCAGTCGCTCAGGGGGCTGCCGAATCCCACTGCTGCTCCGGTCAGTAGAAGACGACCATATGGCCTGAGCCACCTGTGTGCAGGTCTGCGACTATGGCTGCCAGCGTACCCACGCCTGCCGCTTAGCAACTCACCCAATGCCACAGGGCTTGAAGGTGATATATGGAGTTGGATGAAGAATGACTTGCACGATGAATTGGATTAAAGTGAGGAAGAGTTGCGCAATTCGTTGACCTCACTCTCTCACCTGAGTCCATCTGAGTCCAGTGCCAAGACAAGCCAAGACGACTGGAGACGAATACAGGTGCAGTGGATGACTAGGTCGCTCTATGTGCCTTGCCGTGCTCATTACATTCCACAATGCTTTACAGGTAAATGCTGTCTTGTCTGTTGAATCAACAATCATTTCTTCCGCACAGTCTGCCGAATCCTGTCTTCACATGCTGGGTAGGCATACCCTTGTTCACCGATTTGTTTGACACCAAATCGGCTACCCATGCCTGTCAAAGCTGTTGCCCGGGGGATGCCCACTGTTGCATGCTGACAGCTACTAGGAGTCGCATGCGTGAGCTGGATGTCAGGCTTGGACCAGTGGGAGATGGGTCCTGAAAATAGCGTGACAGTCATCCTGACCAAAGGTACTACCAATGCCTGACACCCCGTACACCCCACTAACATCAGCATACCCAACAAGCAATAATGTACAGACCAAATGGAATAAGGAGAAGAGGCCGAGCACATAAACGATGGACAGAGGGAATAGCAGAGCTCATGGGAATCTCGATACATAAAGCCCATAAATGGGCACTCTCCCGCTGTTTATACTTCAAGAGGAACAAGATGAGATGAGATGAGATTTAAGTTCAAAAGTCCTAATTTTCTTCTCTAATAACTGTGAAATTGTCCATGACACAAATATATTAGTTACCATGGAAAGATGCATGGCATGCTCTCAAAAACGTTACTGTAATTTGTTTGCTGGTATTGTACCACAAACTCTTAACACAGTTTAAAAATGTAGCCATAAATAAGTTGAATAAATCCTTGACATTATCAATTTTGCTCATGTTGCCCCCCAAAAAAAGATTTAAAAATTTTTTTAGGGGACACTGATTTTAAAGAGTTGTAGATGATCTATACTGACCGCAACACAAATATATTTTATTGTTTACTCTATACAGTACAAACAATTAGCAATGAAATAATGCAGTTTTGCCTTACCAACACTTGTTTTATCAAATCACTATTGTCTGATGGGGGCATCTATATTGTAAACTTAATGCCCCCAATTATCCAGGTCAGTGAATAATCACAAGTTAGTAAGTGACCAGCAAGACAACTGAGTTTAGGAGGTAATCAGGTCACCTGTCGCGAAATGCCGCATTAACATCCCAGAATATTTTCTCGGTCTCCAAATTTGAGAAGCCAATTTGAGAAAGAATGAAATCAGGCTGCTCCATGGCTATCTAGTGGTGAGGTAAGATTACTCACAAAAAGCCTCTAGCCATGACGTAAGCTTGCAGATGGCAAGTAAAATGGGCTGCTTGAGACATTAGACAGACACAACTAGATAATTAGTCTACACTTGGGAAAACTGCTGACCCAGAAGGGCTATGACACCACCCAGAGGGTAGACCCTGGATAAATCAACAATGAACTGGGCCAGTGGTTGAATAAAGGCAATTACCTGTAGCCAGGTGGAGAATGTCAGAGATAGTGAAATAAAACCACCCAGGCGTGAACAACATATTGACCAAGGTGGCGATAATAGCCCTAGGGCAGTAAACAAGCCAAGTCAACTCAGAAGGGCAGACTCAGTAGAGTGTGAAAACAGACCTTGTAAAACCGGTCAGCTGTGAAGTGTCAGGACTGGCCACCCAGAGTAAATGTTGGCTAATAAAACCCAATCAGGAATGCCAGAGTGTGTGATGGCCAAGTTTGGCAATGAGAATTGCAATTAACGCCAGGGGGAGATAAGGAAGAAGTTATGACGGGAATTTCAAGGAGATAATACTGTCTGCTGGACTCAGCTTAAAAAAGGGACCCTAGCCTGTTTCATGTCAGATACGAAAATCAGTGGAAACAGGTAGGCAAACATTTCAATGTTCTGTAGTCTCATATGACTGATTCTTATGGTGACTAGAGTTCATTAGGTTATTTCCTAGTAACTATGCAAGTCTTTTAGAGTACTGACTTTCTGTTGGCCTGTTGTAGGCTAGTTCAGTAAGACTATCAGTTTCTCTTGTTGCTGATCTGTGAACTATTCATTCTTCAATTCTGTGTACAATATCATATTGCTAAAAGGGTTATTCTTTACAAGTAGATACTTTTTGGTGAGACAGACTTTTGACTTTCATTTATCATGTTAGATGTCTGTTACTCTATGGACACTATTAGTTTCTCAGTCATTATAGCTAATCATTTTACTACAACTTGTTTGCATTTCTCACATGCCTAATGTTTAAGTATATGTGGGATGTATGTATTTGTAACTTCATATGAATATACGATGCTAGGACTATGCTTCATAATATTCTCTTTATGTGTATATGTCTCATTTTGTATGCATACAAACTAACTTTGCATAATGCTATTATGTTAAAGTATTATAATATGTATCGTTTAATTAATATATTTTATGGGTATTTCATGTTTGGTATATTGATTTGTCACATGCAAACCTACCAATATGAAGTGTTATGCTATTGTGCGCGCATTGGCACCTCGCCTATTGGTCACATTTGTAGCAGAGGTGTAATGGTACAGATATTATCCACAATTGGTATAGAGTATATGGTGCGTAGCCTTTTCAGTGTATTGTGGATGAGCGTCCATGGTAATGCATGGATACCTGGCACAGATACTGGTCACGGCTTGTAAGCCCGGATGACCCGGTACTATTATAATACCATTACCGAACCTGTGAGCTGCTAAACCAACTTTGGACGGAGCGGCTGTACGACTCCGAATGTTGGTATTAGCGCCATGGACATAGGACGGCAGAAATATAATAATTACAGGCGTGTGAGACAATTGAAAAGCCCGTCCCAGACTAAGACCGTAGGACAGAGATACAAAAATCATTCGAAACAGCTCTCAATAAGAGCGCCTGTGTATAGATCTCAAGAATGAGTGACAACCAGGTAGTGCCAGGTCTGGCAGATATCAGAATACCAGCAAGCTGTTTTGTTTCTACTGGAGAGAGGGGATCTGGACCACAGATCCAGATAGTTCAAGTAACATTGAAGTTATGTAATGTTTGTCATCACTATCAATATGTTATATGATTTCATCATCATCACCAATTGAAAAACATCAGATGTCTAATATGATTAGGAATTAAAGTGAGTGTAGTTTGTTTTAACTCATAAGTTCAGTGTTATATTTTTAATTCCAATTGTGCATAATTGTTGTGTGTGTACATTGGTGGGGGTTCACTTACACACCAAGGAAGGGAGCAGTCAGGGAGAAAAACCTGTACTGGGATAGTTGTCAATTACACTTAAATTTAGACTTAAAAATCTATCCTAGCTAACCTTCTCTTTCCTATTCCTTGGCGAATATCAGCACAGTTCATTTCAATTTTGTAACGAGCCATTTGGAGCTGTATGTTGGATATTCAGGGCTTAATCTGTAGTTCAGCCATATAGATTTTGTCCCTAGTCAATTTCTGACTATTTGGGGTTGCACGCCAGTGAATAATACTTTCATCTAGGCGGTGGGCCACCCCGACTTCTGACATCACCTCAGACTGTTTTTATCCCTGGCAACTTAGCCACGCCCACAACATCCTGTATTAGGGTGTGGTAGGTGTCATTCTCAGAATCCTGCTTCTTCAAAATCCTAAGCTGCTGACATGCCATTAGTATTGCTCCAATCATCATATCATTGACATTATATTTTATTTATTAAATAGTCACTGGGAATATACACTGAATCTAAGTGTCACTTTATTCTTTGGGAGACTTTATACATAGTTGAAGTATGAATAAAGGGATACTTTATACACGAGTTTGAAGTATGAATAAAGGGAACTTTATACTAGTTGAAGTAATGAATAAAACTGAGCTTTATTCATACTTAGTGACATTACATTAGCCTTTCGTGGCTGTTTAAATATCAAGAATAATTTTCTTGTGTCCCCAGGCGAGTTCAAGAATTGTTAACTTAGGTTCTGTACACTTACTGTTTACAGGCATCCATCTTTGTTTACGTTACCGACCTACTATTTCCTACTATTTATGTCCTGATAATTCTGTCCAAGCTGACAGTAATATGCGTCACCTCAGAGAGACATACTTAGGCAATACAATACACATGGGCTTTCGACTGACTGGCCTAATGAATTAACAAAAACAAGGAAATGCTACGCATATAAGTTGCAGGAAAAACCTGGTATATGTGAAGCAGGTTGAAAAGAGAGAGGAGAGAGATAGATAACAAGATAGTGTGAGAGACAGAGATATGAGAAAGATGTGTTGAAAGACATTCAAAAGTGATAAAGACGAGAGAGAGAGAGAGAGAGAGAGAGAGAGAGAGAGAGGAGGAGAGAGAGAGAGAGAGAGAGGAGAGAGAGAGAGAGAGAGAGAGAGAGAGAGAGAGAGAGAGAGAGAGAGAGAGAGAGAGAGAGAGAGAGAGAGAGAGAGAGAGAGAGAGAGAGAGAGAGAGAGAGAGAGAGAGAGAGAGAAGAACTCGTGTTCGGAGTGGCTAAGCGCCTTTCCCAAGACAACAAAATAGGGCACAGATAAGAACAGAAGATGAGTGTGCAGGTTCTGTGCAGCAAGGTAAAGACACAGGTAACCAACACCTAATATAAAAAAAAACCTAGGAGTTGAGTTAGAGAACCGACATCACTGCACTCAGGACATTCCATACGTGCTCCGTCCCCTCGTTCAACAGCCAGCTGAAGAGTCATACTACTAATCGTTCCCACCGCTATCTGATTAAAAGTTCTCCTGGTCTTCCCTCTCAGTTTTGAGATTCTTCCAGAACCCTGCCGATCCCCGCAATCTCATTCTTTCCACTATATGGGTTCTCAATCTGTTCCTCTGCCTTCTCCACCTGGTCCCACAAGCGCCACGACCACCTCCCCTTGTCCATAGGCAAGATACCACCAAGAGGTGCATTCCCTGCTAGTCTATCAGCCTGTTCATTCCCCCATACACCCGCATGGCCAGGGCAAAATATCCATACAATTCTCACAATCTGTGACCTCTGAAGCGACGAGAGGCCATTTCACACAAAACATTCCTTTCTCCACCTTGCTAAGCATATTCTTTGAATCCGTAATGAAGACAACGTATGCTGCAGTAGTCTCCTCTAGCCACCGGAATGCTGCTGTTACTGCCTTTACCTCCATTCTCATGCTGGAGGTCGTAGTCTCATATGCCAGGCTCTCCTTTTTCAAGACTCGCCCATTAGTCTTTGCAATAAAGCTCCAGCCACTACGTCTGTTTCTCACCACTGACCCATCAGTGTAGATGACTGTCACCTTCATGTGTGTTGCTCTGAATTAGCTGTTGCACTTCAAACTCAGTGCGGCCTAAAGTGAGATCATCAGACTAGCATTGGTTGATACCAACTTATTTGTTCTTCATTACCAGGTATCTGATATGTGGTTAGTTCAGTGAACGCTCCAAAAGAGTGGGGACAGGTCGGGAAAGAACATACAGGGCACTGCTATTGCTGAGGCCTTGCTTGATCACTCCCAGATCCACCAGAACACTTTATTAAGAAGCTTCGAGTTTCTCAGTTCTATATTTTAGTTCCTAATATTTTTTATTTCTTAAAGTCCGCTTTCACCAATTAATTGCTTAACAATTAAAAAAAATAAAAGAATTGTCCGGTATGGAATCGAACCTCCTCCCCCGATGTGTCTCCACCTTGCCGTGGTGGGGGAGCTTGCGTGTCCCATCGACCCCATGTGCTTGCCGATGGGTGAAAACTACATATCGGACGGCTCGTGGGATAGGGACCAGACTAAGAGAGACACAACCTGCTGCTCTGCAGGTAAGACTGAGGATAGCAGTCAAAATCAGGCAAACGATCCCTAAATCTCAGTCCGGACATAACCTCTAAGGCTCCCATCCGAGGTGTATGGCTGAACGTCTCTAAGCCATAAACTCTAGGAAGTGAGAGCCTGGCCGACACAAACCTACATCACAATTGTGATGATGTGCTGAGAACGCTACATGCTCGGCGCAGATTCGTTCGATGGCTCTTAGCTGGGGGATATGAGGTATCCCCGGATGAAAGGGCCTGACCGTTACTCGCCCACAGACGCACGGAGGTAAGGTGCTGAGCCGGCAGCACATGTAGCCTACCTCGTGAGCGAGTACAAAAAGGTGGAAAAACACCTCGGTCGCATGTCTCGCAGACGTCCGATAGTCTGTAACCACACTCATGGAGTGAGTGTAGTCAAAGGTGGAAAATTGTCTTGTTGACACGAAATGGAACGCCTGTCTTGCGAATCCATTACGTGGCAGCCCGAAGCGAAAGCTTGCTGTGTGGAAGCCGAAACAAGAGTCTCGAAACCCGAGGAAGGCTAACCTCATTAAAAAATGCCCGCCGGAAGCCGGAAGTGTCGTCCTACGGGTGGCAAACTAAAAATTGACACTACACAATTACGTCCGAGTGAAATGTCTCGTCCGAATGTCTCTCGTGCTAGGAACAGCTCTGACTACCTAGTTTCCGAATGCCGCTCTTGTTCGGAACAGCTCTGACTAGGTAGTTTTCCGAATGTCTGTCGTGCCTGGAACAGCTCTGACGGGCACAACGACAAGCACATGTCCGAAAACTCGCTGAGTGGATACCGTCTGCAAACCTGTCTGGTTTGTGCGGGAATGGCCCGGGGCAAACGAAATGACCAATATATTGAAGTGAGGATTTAAAGCAGCCATGAGCAGGACGTGACGATTTCCCTCGGTGAGCCCAGATCCAGGGCGTTATGTGTCGGCCCTGCAACTATGGAAGCAACCTTGGATGGCGGAAAATGCTATGGACTGTCCCTGCCTTCCTTTGAGGGATGACCGTTGTCTTCGACCGTTCTAACTTGGCCAGCATGGTTGTAGATGGCACCACAAAAGTGAGAGTCTCCCAGGAATGCTACCTGGTCAAAAAAGCACGCTAAAGTCGATGTGTTGGCCTACGGGTTTCGGCCCAAGGGCGCATAACAGACACATCGCAATCACATCTGAAAAAACACTCCGGATGAACGAAAAGAAGAAGAATCGAAACCTCGAGCTCCCGCGTAAAAGGCGTAGACACTTACCACTAAGCTACTAAGAACACGATTTTGATTCAATGAATATGTATAATATAGCTACAACGCATGTCCCGATGACATCATGTACGTTAAGTTCACGTGACTTGGCAAATCACGTGACCAGCCGGACAGTTCAACTATGAATAAGGGAGTCTTTATACATAGTTGAAGTATGAATAAAGGGAGAATTTATTCATAGTTGGAGTATGAATAGTCACTTCGTTTATTCTTTATTATTTAAGGGATTGATTGATTGATTGATTGATTTAAGAACCGACTTATTATTAAGGACCATACATCCTAATTGCTAAGTACTAAGTGCTATTATTTAGGTGTAGTGGGCTATTCATATCATGAATCATGCTCTTGTCTCCCGCTTTTGTCTTACGTCGGTGTTGGCACTGTTCACCGCCTTGCCCCCTTCCTTGTTAAGTTGTGTTGATGTTGACGTTGATTCCAACACTTTGTAAGTTTGTTTTCATGTTTTGTGTTGTCGGTAATTTAACAACACTTCTTACTTTTTACTTGATATATCACCTGGGTTTTAATGTTTATCTGTTATGTAAGTGGAGAAAGAATTACAATATAACGTACCATGCCGCTGCCTGCTGGTGGTGGTAACAATTCTATAGTATTGCTAAATTAAATAGTAAACTAGCTTCAATCAACTCTTCGTTAACTGTTCTCCATTGTCCCCTGTAACCACTCCAATATATTTTCAGAGTAGTTCCCCTTTAGGTGAGTTGAAGTAACGGTTAGAACGTTATGTTGATAATGGCGTGAGAGGAGTGATCTGCCCTTATTATCATGGCATAGTTTATTGACGTGAGAAAACTAATTCCTATCTCCTGGCAGTTTTGCCTCATCGCCTCGGTTCACTATACCCCAGTGGATGTCTTTGTGACCATGTTGCCACCTTCGCATCTCGTTTACACTACAGCTGAAGGAGCTTCACATCTGCACGTATCCATAGGAAGCCAGCTTTTCCTCTAGGTTAATTCATTTTCCTGCGGCCTTGGGCTACTTTCCTGAAGGCGTTGCGTGGTCCATTGCTCGTTCACTCCTCATAGCAACAAATTCCGCAAGCCTACTTGTTTGTTCGTTTCCTCTTACACCCGCGTGTCCTGACACAAAAAATAAAGATATATTATTTGGTTGTTTCGGGATTTTAAGTTTAAAGATTGAGCACAACCCACTACTAGATTCTTACCGGAATATGATCAGCGTTGCCAGTAGTGGGTTGTGCGCAATCTTAAAAGAGATATTAGTCAATCATGACCTCCTCGGAGATTCAAACCATTGCCTTCTGACCCCGTCAATCTAGACTTTCTTTAGCATACTCGTGGAGTCTATGATAAATTATGAAGGGGTGAGCGTTTGCGTCGCCAGCCACGTTGTCTGTGTCTGCACTACGGTCTCAACGACCAGTTGATTGTGATTGCATTCTTTGCCCAGTCCAGTGCAGTCTGAAAGAATACGTACGGCATCCTTCTGGCACCCATCGTCCAGTTATATGTCCTCTAGTGAACACACCTTCCGCCTGACCTATCAGACATATTCCCCTGTTTAACCTGCAGATTGTTTTCTCCAAGTCTCGTTATGCAGTGTGTTGGTGTTGACTCGAAGGTTGGTGTTGACTTGAAGAAGATTGAGCACAATCCACGGGATGCTCCTTGGCGAAGTAGTCAAGCTCTGACTCGGGCTCAGAAGGCTGTCCGTTCGATTCCGGGCCGCGTCCTTCTGTTCACGAGCGAATTTTTTTCAGAGATTCCTGAGGGTCGTCGCTGGAGCTGCGAAGTTCGTGCTTTGTGGGACGTTTTCAGCGCTGCGGGAAGAGAATAAGCCATATGAGATTAAAAAACCCGGTGCAGTAAAATCGACCCTGTCGACCCTTAAGCGACTTTGTTTGTATACATGCACAGCACATCCTTGTTCTGGCCTCCATGGTTAGAAAATAAAATAGACGGCGCGTTGCTTTGCATGCCGAATCTTTTGTGCACCTAAATATGATGCGCATGGCTTCATTCTGCACTGTTTCTGTCCCTACATCCACGTTGAGTTGAGTTGAGTTAAGAACCGATATCACTGCACTCAGGACATTCCAATACGTGCTCCGTCCCCTCGTTCAACAGCCAGCGAAGAGTCATACTACTAATCGTTCCCACCGCTATCTGATTAAAAGCTCTCCTGGTCTTCCCTCTCAGTTTTGAGATTCTTCCAGAACCCCTGCCGATCCCCCGCTTGCTTGCTTGCGTTCGTTGGCTTGAGCTCCAACGCGAAGTCCTGTATGTCGGATGAAGGCATCCTGTTGTCCAACATCAGTGTGATGTCATACAGGACCTGAGTTTTGCGTGAGTATCCGTTGTCCCATGTCTGGCTTATTGGTGTGCAGACTGGTGGTTCCTCGCCGTACAGGCAGACACTCTCCGACTTCGGAGGAATCGGCGATCCTACTGACCTTAGCCAGGACCCCGAAGGGACCTGTTGCCCAGGACGCTCGACGAGGACGTTTCAATAGGTCTTGGCCAGTATATAACCCGGCCCTGGTGCCTTGGAAACACCTCTGCGTCCCCCGATCCCCCGCAATCTCATTCTTTCCACATATGGGTTCTCATTCTGTTCCTCCGCCTTCTCCACCTGGTCCCACAAGCGCATGACCACTTCCCCCTTGTATGGCTGAGAGTCCAGATCTCCCAGAGCATACTTAATTGTAGCAAGGACCTGATTCTGGTATGAGACAGACGTGGCGCTGTTCAGTTTGCCGCAGCCATCACGCTCACCACACGGAGTTAAAGCTTTTCGAGTTGTCAAAACCAATTGGTCTGTGTGTTAGGTAAAGGCTAGACTTCGGTCAAATTGCATTCGAGCAGGACCGTGAGGTAGATTTTCTCGCTATGATGCAAGTTTTCGAAATGCTGCCCTTTACATGTTTTTTTAAATGCCGCCCCTTATGATGCACCCTTACGGTGCCGCCTGATAGTGATACGACCGCCTTTCTGCATCATAGCACGGCACGGCCCTGCATTGGAGGGTATTTCATTTCACGGATTTTTCTCACTACCTATGACTGTGAGCAAATATTTACTGGTGGCGTTCGAGTGTTAATAGTTGATTATTTAATGAGAGCCGCATCACGTCCGCCTGGGTTGATCGGAGCTCCAGCTTTCCCGTACCATCTACATGCGGTCGAGTTCTGTCATCAAACTGCTGCCGATCTTTTCTCTGACGATACGCAAAAACACCGTCGCAATAGAACATTGTTCTCCCCTGTCCGGTGATCTGCTCACTCGGCTTCTCATTGTGTAAACTTTGAGAAGCACGAGCTTGTGTGGACTCTGCTGTAGATCGGATTGTATTGTTGTTGGTTATGGCGTCGTTTCGACAATTAAACACGGGAAAATGACTTCGGCGATCCATTTGTGGATTAATGGAATAATCTAAAGGTCAAGAAGGTGTTCTATTAAAAACTCGGATGTCACTCGCGTCTTCAAGGTCAATTGCAATAATGCATGTCTCAGTGCCAGAGTGAAAGCCCCCCTATACATCAAGGGAAACAACCGCTACATGTCCTCAGGCTTCTTTATTTGGATGGTACCCTCCAAAAGTAGGTGGAAAGAGACGCAGCCTTTCAATCTGGCGGGATATTTTCCTGGCATTTTATTTTTTCCCAACAGCTTGCCAATTGTGTTCTGCATTGCAACTATCCGATATCCCTGTATTTTTGTGAAGTCTTTGTTAGATTTTGGGGGAGGTATCAGGTAGCTCATATCTGATACCTCACAAATGAAGATCGTAAACTGATTAGTCATTAGACATAGACAGTCAAAATTTTTTGGGCATGTTATGAGAAGAAATGACTTGGAGAACTTGGTGACAACTGGCAAGATTGAAGGGAACAGACCAAGGGGAAGACCGAGAAGTAAATACCTAGATGGATTGGCCACGTGGCATGGTCGAGACAGGAACACGGAGCTGATCCACGACTCTGGTGATCGAGTGAGATGGCAGAACACGACCGCCCACGCTTACCGGCATGGCACATGATGGATGGATGGATGAGATAGATATGCAGCTATTCTTCTTTGATTGTAACATTTTCTATGCTGTCGTAGGTGCATGCCAGTTCTTTCAGTTCCTCATTTGACAACTTACTAATGTCCTCATACTTTGTTCCATCAAGACCTGGTGCACTGTATTTTGTCCGGCCGTAGTGCATACTTGATATCAGCCACACTCTTTCTTCTAAGTCTTGCATTGATTAAAGATGCCATAATGAAAACTAAACACACTCAATCTCGCTGCCAGCTGTTGAAAATACCCAAGACAGTTTCGGCACAGATGCACAAAACTCTCTACCATTGGCGAAGACCTTATGAAGGTGGGTTCCTGGTCTACATTCTGTCACAAACTACTGACATGAAAACCATGAATGAAAGTATCCTTCAAGATAAGTAATGGCAGTTATGGTATATACCACCGCCATTTCTGAACCTGCGAGTTTCATATTGCTTGTTTACTTATATATACAATATCTATATGTAAACAGTAATGGACTCATTTTCACACCTTGAGTTGTATTCGGGATATGGTGTTCATCATCATCAAGTGCCTTGCCAGCTGGCGTAGGCGTTCATGTCTTTCCACAAATCTTGGGCTTTGGTGTTCTGGATCAACTTTGCTGCTGATATGATATTCCTCCATGCCACCATCTCAGTCCATCCAGCATCATTTCTCCTGGTCTGCCTCTGACTCTCTTTCCCTTGATCTTTCCAGTCATCACAATGTTTTCCAATGCCTCTCTTCTCATAACATGACCAAAGAAAGCCGTTTGTTGTTTTCTTTTTCAAATAGATTAAAGGGATCGTAATGTTAAAATAAATTAAGCAAATGATAACCCGATCTTCCTTGGCAAAACCTCACCTCAAAACCTTTAAAGTCAGAATCATGGTGTTTGTCCATCAAGAATGATGATGACCATTCACTTCATCTAGTGGGGTTGAAAGTTTGGAGCTGTAAGTTTTAAGATGGCTGGTAAGGCCTATTTTAGCTACAAATATTCTTTAACAATGTGGGCAAAGAATGCTTGATGTTCCAGGAAGAGGATCTCCTGCAGTGGTTTTTCTGTTATGCCTTTTTTTCACAGCTCTTGCTGTCCTGTTTGCTTCACAAGTGACTGCACCCTTGCGTAACGATGTACGCCACGGATTTCGGCCTTTGGCAGCAGTGGCAGAATCATACACCTACTGAAGTAGCAATGCAGACAAAGACCATTAGAGATAATAGAATCAGAATATAAAAGACAAGAGAAGCTTTCATAGCACTAAGAATTTACGGAAGCTAAAAGAAATTAAACTAGCACCAAACCTAGAATATTTAACTCCAATGTTAAATCAGTATTGCTATTTAGATCAGAAACATGGACAATGGCTGAAACAATAACTAATAAACTACAACATTCATTAATTGGTGCCAGAAAAAAGGGACTAAAATATTAGGACAGAATCATTAATGAGAAGCTCGTGGAGAAAACTAAGCAAATTCCAGTGAATCAAGAGGCAAGGAGAGGACGCTGGCACTGGATTGGACATGCATTGAGAAAGCCTGAGGAGAGTGTAACTAGACACTCCTTTGTCTGGAATCCACAGGACAAACTAAATAGTGGGAGACTCAACAGAACACAGAGAATAGAATTCAAGACAGAGATGAATAATTTGGGGAGAATATGGGCAGTGTTGCAGGAGATGGCAAAAGATAGGACGGCTTAGCATGCCCCATTGGGGGATAAAAGGCAACAGAAGAAAAGGAGATGTCTTCCCCCTTGAAAAGGCAACTATAGTCATAGTCATAATAAAATGATCATATTCTTAAACAAGTGATTCAGTACAACTATCCTGAAGTAATCATAGCAACAGATGGAATTTGCATTGTAGAGATAAGGAAAAGAATCACAATGATCATAGTTGCCTTTTCAAGGTGGAAAACACTCTTCTTCTTCTTTTGCTTTTATCCTCCATTTTGGCAGGCTTAGCCATCCTGTCTTTTATATTTATATATCTATATATACATGCCGGCTTCCTGGCCTAGAGGTTAGCAACTTTTCTCCGTAATCTCGTAAGTAATGTGACGACGGTGAGAATCAGCAGTGGTTCGAATCACATCGGTAACTTACGGGGTATGTGAGCCGGCCGCTCAGAAAGCAATGGCAAACTAGTGAGCGTAATCTTGCCAAGAAATCAACAATCAGCTGAAAGATGCTGATGTTGACAGCGATGTCCTGTAAAGGATATGCAAAACATTTATTTATTTATATATACACACACAAGATACATCTGGGTCCCCCAGGATATATTAGAGACAATGTGTTCAGAAAGTATCGTTTAGTGACAACTTGCCAATATAACAGCGTCTCTTGGAAAATCCTACATCAAAGACATGCACACACGTCTGCCAGAATCATTACAACGGTGCCAGAATCATTACATGATGCTGGAACAAAAGGTGAGAGGTCAAATGATGCTGGATCCAAAACAAACAAGAAGTAAGGAACACAAAAAGAGATAATAGAATACACTTTGCAAGCACACATTTGTTTGCTTACTTATTTCGACAATATAACCTGTACATTTCTCATACAAAATTGCAGTTTAATTTTATTATGCTTCAAGTAGTCCAGTCATCTCAAAGTTCCTAATTAGTTAAAAAGTGTATGAGTTGAATTAACTTTATGAATCAAGTTAACAAAAGCATGACTTGCATTAGCACGGTGAATCAGGTTAACAGATACATGCACGACTTGAATTAACACAATGAATCAACTTAATAGACGAATGGATTGCCTGAATTAACACAATGAATCAAGTTAACAGATGCATGACTTGCATTAACACAGTGAATCAAGTTAACAGATACATGCATGACTTGAATTAACACAATGAATCAAGTTAACAAGTGCATGCATGGCTTGAATTAATAGTGAATCAAGGTAACATATGAATAGCTTAAATTAACATAACGAATCTGAATTAACACAATGAATTATTAAGTTCACAGTTGCATACACAGATAATCAAGCTAACTGATGCATGGCATCAATTAACACAGTTAGTATAAAATTATAAAAACCTTACCTACTAGCATGCTCATCCTTATGGGATGAGCAGGCTAGTTCATCTCCCCACTACCTCATTCCTTAGCAAGTTACAGTAAATTTATATTTTGATGTGTAGGTAAATCATGACATTGTACTGAACCCACAATCAGATTACAACAAAACAGTCATAGCTACCAAGACAAACCTTAGCAACTGAACTAAACAGATGTGTGCAACATTACTATCAAACACGATAACACATGGGTTTACAGCACATGATATCCAATCAAACTGATGAAAGAATATGCAGCAGATAACATTCAATCAAACAGATGAAACAATATGCTGCATATAACATTCAATCAAACAAGATAAAACATTGATTTACAGCACATAACATACAATCAAACAGATCAAATGATTTACATTACACAACACTAAATCAAACAGATAACACGATATTTAGCATACAACATTCAATCAAACAGTAACATGATATACAGCATACAACATTCAATAAAACATAAAACATGATATACAACATGTAACATTCAAACAAACAAAATACTGCCTAACCATACATTTCACAATCAAAGGCAATAAACCGCTGATTTACAGCATTAAGAAAACAGAAAGAATCTCTAGCAAATATCGATTATTAGTGAGTTAGTAACATTCTAATTCTGCACCGGAAAATTAACAATGTTCAATCAAATAAAAACAATAGGAATAGTCAAAAATTCTTTCAACATCATGAAATCAGTATTAACATCTAGAGAGATTAATAACGCATTAAAAATAAGAATTGTCAATGTTATTTTATTCAACACTACTATGTGGCTTGGAAGCCTGGACAATGAACAAGCAATAAGAAAGTCAAATAGAGGCCCTGGAGGTGTGAAGTGGATATACAGAAGAATATTTCATATTTCATGGAAACAAAAACAATCAAATACAGGATCTAGAAAAATAGGAAATGAAAAGAGAGTTAATGAAAGAAATAAAAAAAACAGAGGCAAGTCAAATATTTCTGCCATGTAAAAGACATAACACTCTTATAAAAACCATACTGGATGGTAAGGTTGAAGGAAAGTGAGCAAGAGGTAGACAACAATTCAAGTGGGAAGATGACATCAAGAGATGGACGAACATCAATCTGACAGAATGTACAGTCAGGGCAAAAGACAGACAGTGTTAGAGATCCATTGCAGCTAACCTTCTTTGTGGAGACGGCACCTGATTGATTGAATAAAATAGCATTCATTTCAACAAGTAACCAATGCAGTATGAAATTATTAATTCTGTATTTTGAAAGCATACATATCACATTCAAAGGCAATCAAACTTTGATTTACAGCATTAACAAACTCTAACAATCATCTGTTTTTAGTAAGTTAGTAACATTCTAATTTTCACCGGGAAATTTATAATGTTCAATTCAATATCTTGCATTTTAACAAGTAACCACCTCTGAAGTCGGGAGTGGGTTCGCCTGATGGCGAGGGACACTGTTAATATGGAAAGCTAATCCACATGCAAAATTCAGTCTATCACTACTATAAATAGTGTGTATGGACTACACTTGAGTTCAAAGAGAGCGAGTGCAGAAAAAAAAAAGTAACCAATGAGGTATTAAATTATGAATTCTGTATATTGCACAAATAAATGCCACAGAAAGATGAACATGGCACATTTATAAAACTAATAAAACATATAAAGTATTTCAACAACTGTAACTCTCAGCAACCAGTTCATATCTATAACTAAACAAGTGACATATTTGAGGTAGGTCAATAAGTTTCTAGAATACGGTATATTATAAATATAATTGGAACATATCCATATGATATTTTGGTGACATCGTGTGAGCCCATACTTTTAGAACAATTGGTACATGGTGAGTGATGTGGCCTGTATCACGTCTGCCCTCTGTAACTCATCACTGCCATCTGCCCTCTTTAACTCATCACTGTCATCTGCCCTCTTTAACTCATCACTGTCATTTGCCCTGCAAAGTGGTGTAGGTGTTCTTGGCTCTCCACAGATTTCTGTCCTTGTTGTTCTGGATGAATTCTACAGATAATATTCCTCCATGTCATCATCTTAGACCATCAAGCATCATTTCTCTTAGTCTGTCTTTGCTTCTTCTACCGTTGATCTTCTAGCTATTGACAAAAGAACATGATTTGTCTCTCTCTCTCTTATAAAGTTATAAAGGAAAGGATGGATGGAAACGTAATAAGATTTCAATGGGCACCATTAGTACTGGGACTCCTCACTGGCTATTGAAGTTGGGGGACAAAGCATGTATGGGAATGTCCTGAGTGCTGTGATGTTGGTTCTTGACTCAACTAATAAAAGTTATAGTTGTGTGTAATTTTCTGCTTTCATTAGCCTCATCCAGGTAATCAGTGTTAGTTACTGTGGCCATCCAAGATGTTTGCCACAGTGTCTTCTTCTTTCATTTGCCAGCAACAATGTCTAAGAAACATCTCCGCTGCCTCAAAGATCTTCCTAATTTATTCGTCCACATTCAAAGATTTACTACTTTATTCAGAAAATTGGATGATTTCATTTTATGAAGCTGGGTTGATCCTGGAGTCATGTGGTCTGGCAAACAAACTATCCATCTAGGAGAGGATTTCAACACAGGACTTATCAAGTTGGTAGGCAATTGTGCTAGTAACACACTACCATGGCTTCCCTGGAATTTGTTTAAAAATAAAAGGTCAAGGTAGTCCCATGGCAAACACTGTCATTGTTTTATGAAGTGTTATGCCTTCACATAATCTAGGCCATGTTACAGTGAGGCAGAGTTGCCAGTTCCATCCTTGAATTTCTGCCCTTTCTGTAACAATCTGAGGCAAGAAAACAATAGGGCGGAACCAGCTAGGAACAGTGTTTCAGAGCAGTGACACTGTACATTGTAAGGAACTGCTTCATCATTAGTTATTGATGTGCTGGAGCATGAGTATGCAGCAGAACTCAACTGTTTGTTCATCATTTTTTCATTGACACTAACATGACCTTAACACAAATGCTTATGCCAATAAAACACTTCTTCAGTGTGGTATTACTATATGGTTTCTGCAGCAAGTTTAATATCTGTGATGGTAACTTTTTAAGCAAATCACCCAGTCTGACATGTATATGCTGCTCAATGAAGGGTATTTTCAACTCTGATGTTGCTGTGTAAATAACAAAAATCAGTTGCATGTCCTTCACAGGACGTAGTAGTCAATGTCAGCATATTAGCTGTTCGTGATTCCTGGGCAAGCTTTACGTTCAGTAGTTTGCCATTGCTTTATGAATGACCGGCACCTATCCCTTTTTTGTAAAAAATCAGCACCGCTGTGTTTCGAACCCGGGTATACAGGATTACGAATCACGTTCGTAACCTCTTCACCACGGAGACCGGCTGCTATGTACATAACAAATAAACATCTGTCACTTCAATTGGAAAGTATATGAGGAAGTAACATAAAGCAATATTGTTTCACCAGGGTCACTGTCATCTTATAAAAGTATAATTTTAAAAAAGAATCAATTATTCAAACATGAGTCAATCATTTCATGAAGTTTTGAAAGCCACCTTATAAACTAAATATGATTACATTTACAAGTTCCACTTTTTTTTTACTACCACCTCCACGACGACTTTGTTCTTTTGCCAACAAACATGTATATTTTATGAAATGTACTGACCATTTATTCTGTAGCTAGCCATACTCACAGTCTCCCTCCCTCTCTCACTCTTGTGCTATCTACCAGCAGTAAAAAAACATCATCAAGGACCCTCTTACACAACTGAAGGCACTGGGAATATGATGCTATGCCACACCCATATTTGTATAGACCAATTGTACTTCACAGGTGATGTAATTACTGTCTCTACCTTCCAAGACATTTCCTGGTACTCATTTTAGCCTGTGTGGATGTGGAAGCACAGGTCAACTTGTAAAATCTTGATGAGGATCTGGATCTATAGGTGAGCATATCTGTCAGCAGCACATGCCAGAAAGTGAATATAAAAAATATTAACTATTTGCAAAAAAATAAAACATAAAAATAAACAGATAACAGGATTGAGCTGGCAAACTGCCAGCAGACAGCTACTGATAACATGCATTATTTTACTATCAGTTGTTTGAATAAGAACCAGCCTGACGTTCATTTGGTAAAGAAGAATATAACATGTGATGATCTATTTCTTGTTCATTTGTTATTTGTTTGCTTGCAATTAAACAATATATACAATTCTATGTCTTGCAAGAACTGCAAATGTTTGCAGATCCTACATGGTACTTCAGAGTGGGTGTGATGGCAATTATAATGACAGCAATGAAAACAATGAAGAGACTAACAAAATAAGATTTTCAAACCTAACAAATAACATCTGTTCCTATTATCTGAACTAAATATATAAAAACTGGAATAAATAATGGGGGAAACAAATAACATTCTAAATAAAACAATGAATTAAGTCATAAAACTCCATCTGTTATAAATCGATTTCCTTCTGAATTGCGTCCAACATATTTTGACTTGCTTTTTGTCCAAAAACCTGGATAAGATGATAAAAATACAATTATTTTACTATCACTGATTTCCATTAAGCTGAAATATTGACACTTTCAGGTCAGAATAACAATGAGTATTGAATAAATCTGGCTGTATACAACATATCTTATATTAGCTCACCATACAAACGTAAATGTTACTGCATTAATATATCATAAATTGGAAAATGTTCCTGCATTAATATATCATAAACTGGAAAATTTTACTGTATTAATATATCATAAAAACTGGAAAATGTTACTGCAATGGTATATAAATACAACTTTAGCTGAACTGTTACATATAATAAACATGGAAAATGTTACTGCACTTTTCTAATGATGCATGTCATTTACCAGACTTTGCAATCAACCATAACCCCAGGCTGATTTACTAGGATTTATGTTTAGTAGTTTGCCATTGCTTTCTGACCGAAAAGTCAATGACCTTCAAGGTCAGCATGCTTGCTTGCCAGTCTCGTGGTTATGTGTTGGGATCACCTTCAAGGCCAGGATTCTTTCACTGACTTGGGCACTACTTGACCAGCCTAAAACTGGTACCAAGAAATGACATAGTAAAGGCAGCCAATGTGATACTGACAACATGACCTATTGAGTGCTGAATGGTCTACAGATATGAGGCACCGCATACCCAATGTATCTCATGGCTTTTTATATAACAAAATTAGGAATGTTACTGTGTTCATTTGTAACCTGTCATGAGAGTAACATGTGACAGCATATTTATAGCCGTTTGACTTGTGCTCCGAAGGTTGTGGATTCGATTCCGGGCGACTTTTTAAAGCATATTTGACATTGTAACAAGCAAATATCATCATCATCATCATGTGCCATGCTGATAAGCGTGGACTGTCATGTTTCACCATCTCACGCGATCACCAGAGTCGTGGATCAGCTATGTGCTTTTGTCTCAACCATACCACATGGACAAGCCATTCAGGTATTTACTTCTCTGCCTTCCCCTTGTTCTTGTCCTCTCAATCTTGCCAATTGTTACCAAGCTCTCCAATTTATTTCTTCTCATAAAGTGTCCAAAAAATTGTTACTGACTATGTATAATTTCTCTGATCAGTTTATGGTTTTCGTTTGTTTCTCGTAGGACTTGGTCATTGGTTCTTCTGTCTGTCCATGGTATTCTTTTGCATTTTCCTCAGAAACCACATTTCCACAGCCTTTAGAAGTTTTTCAGCTTGTCTGCTCATTGTCTACGCTTCACAAGCCATACAAAAGTACAGGTTCTATGTAGCACTTCAATGCTCTTTTTCTTATTGCAATTTACATCTTTTTATTGGTCAGTATGTTTTCCATCTCGCAAAAGGCTACCTCTGTCATGGTGATTCTTGTTCTAATCTTTTCAAGGCATCTCCAATCAAATATACACAACACTGTAAAATCTGTCTTAAGAATAAAGGCTTGATTTATTCTTGTCTCTTAACTTATTTGTATGTTTTTATTCTTTTCATGAAAAAAGCTTTCTTAAAAGACCAAAAGAACACCTCATAAGTGATAGTAACTAAATATATCTATTAAAAAAATAAGAAATCAAACACAATAACAACACACAATGATCACAACTTTTCAAGAAGAGTCATAAATAAAGACAGAACAGATATTATTTCACAAAGAACAGTTCACAAAACACAAGTGGAAATGATACCAAGCACCCCAATAAAAATTAAGTTCTGCAGTATATTAGAAATGAAACTGCATCTCATACTTGGAAAACTCAAAGATCTGATTTACAAGAATGTGGTCTCACAGAGAGGTAAGATATTTCAGGTGCAGGCATGTTGGCCGAATGGTTAGGAAGTTGCACTAACAATGGTATGAGTGAGGTCAGATGAGGGTTTCATACCTGAGCTCATCGCTCGCTATGGGAAGGAAACACTGGTCACCTATTCATCTGTGTACTAGGCCTTACAAATCTGAAGGTATTAACACATCACATACCCACAATAGGCTCCTGCTTGTTCAGCTTTGGCATCTGAACAAAGACTGTTGTAACCAAACAATAACTAGACACAACACATCTGAACAGACTGTTGTAATCAAACAATGACTTGACACTACACATCTGAACAAAGACTGTTGTAATCAAACAATGACTTGACACTACACATCTGAAAAAAGACTGTTGTAATCAAACAATTACTTGACGCTGTCATCTGAACAAAGACTGTTGTAATCAAGCAATTACTTGACGCTATAATCTGAACAAAGACTGTTGTAATCAGACAATTACTTGACGCTATCATCTGAACAAAGACTGTTGTAATCAAACAATTACTTGACACTATCATCTGAACAAAGACTGTTGTAATTAAACAATTACTTGACTTACACATCTGAACAAAGACTGTTGTAATCAAGCAATTACTGGACACTACACATCTGAACAAAGACTGTTGATAGAGACAATGCGTTTCATGTGTTGTTTAACACACAAAATAGTCGCTTGTTAAAGGATTTCTGCTGTATGTACCTGACGAGATGCAGCGAAATATGCCAGGCAACAATTCATGCAATCTATTGTTTGTATCTTCGTTATTCAAAGCTAACTGTATGTTGAAATATTTAAAATGTCAACAAGAAAATCCAGAGATATAAAAGATTGTGCACAGTGAGCAACTAAAGTTAGAATTACATTATAAGAAAACAGAAATTATTATTATCCCAAAAAAGAAAAATATTACATTTGAACATTCAAATAAATGGAAAAAAATTAGGAAACACATGAATTAGTACAATTATCTTGGAACAGTCATGATATTTGATGGAAGATGCCTTGGAAAGATTAAAACTAGAATCGTCATTTCAAATATAGCCTTTTGTAAGATGAAAAACATACTCAGTAATAAAAAGCTGTCAATTGCAGTGAGGAAAATACTGGTGAAGTGTTAAATATAACCCATACTGTTGTATGCATGTGAGATGTGGACAATAAACATGTAAGGTGAGAAATATCTAAAGGCAGAGGAAATGTAGTTTCTGAGGAGAATGTACACAATGCCATGGACAGGCAAATTAATGAACAAATGAGCACAGAAAATTGATTACAGAAATTAAACATTGACAGTGAAGATTTTCTGGGCACATTAGGTGGAGAAATAAACTTGAAAACTTAGTGGTAACTGGCAAATTTGATGGGAAAAGAGCAAGGGTCATGAAAAGAGAGAATTATCTGGATGACTTGGTCACATGACATAATCAGGACAAGAACGCCAACATGATCCAAGGCTGGAGGTCATTTGAGATAGCGAACCACGCTGTGGGCACCTGAAGTGTTAGCACCACTATATTATGTAGGCCAAAGTGTACAGGCGAATAGATGGCTATTCTTTCCCTCTGGTAGTGAACAGCCATAGCTGGCATTAAACCATTACTGGACATTGCTCATGCAATTGCCAGGGCAACATCCTGACTTTTACACCAACACAATGGCCCCATTGTAAAGTTGAAAGTAAAACATGTTTACAATAATAACTACCATTCTGATCACAGACTACTTTTTCATGGGTATACTCTGCATATAAGAAATGTATCAAGACTAAAAGATGTACCTTGGGGCTTAGCATGATCTGTGTCAACTGAAGTAGGCAACGGAGTGTACTGGTCCCGCAATGTTTCTTCTACAGCTGTGTCTTCCTCAACCTAAATTGTTTTAAAACAGCATCAGTTAGTCAAAGAGATTGTAAAAGCAAAGAATTAAAAGACCATAAGGCCAATAAAAGAAGTTTCATCCATAAGGTACATTTGGCATGTGGTTCTGGTCTCACACTTTCAGACTAAGTGGTACTCGATGGATGGTGATGTCAATAACATGCTGCCATCTTTAATTCTCAGAAAATATCCTGGTACACATTTTTAGGCTGGGTTGATCTAGGAGTACAGATCAATCATTGTTTAAAAATCCTCGCCTCGAAAGGGATTCAAATACATGGTCACTGGGCCAGCAGGCAAGCATACAAACCACTGCACTACTGTGAATCCCTTTAAAACATCATCATGAAACAATTTAGGTGATTATCATCTTCTACTCACATTTCAATATGAAATTATCGCTATTTTTAACTATTAAATTTCACCATCCACTAATGACTATGTTTCCTATTAATCCTTTCATACAGGCACGGTTGTCAACAGAACATGCACTGAAAACTAGACTGAAAACTGTGTGACCACTGAGACTAGAATAATTCTCATTCTGAATTACGTTGAGCACATGCGGCAAGTCGTATATCACATTGCGGGAAGCTGGATACAAAAGAGAAAACAGGATGTATAAATAATATATTTAGCCATCTAATCTGTGAAAAGATCAGATGATCAGCAAAAGAAGATCATTGACAGCCATGAGTCATAACACAGAGGATGTCGGCTAACAAATGTACACACGCTGTTGGAGATCCCATCCAAAATATGGAGAAGATGACTGCCCATGCCAGTCAGCAAGGCATGTGATGATGATGAAGAAAGCCCATGAAAATGATCTGTGAAAAATAGTGTCATAGTTTACCTGATCCAATACCTCATCCTTTGGCCTGATAACTTGTGTAAACGGCCCAACTCGCTTGGCCTCGGCTACTTCCGCTGCTGTTACAGGAGATGAGTCTAGAAACTTCAGTCCGGGCAGCCTGTACAGAACATAGTACCTGCATGGAGGTAAAGGTATCTTAATCAGTGGAGAGTGTGGTGGTGAAGTGGCTAGAAACTTCAGTCAGGGCAGACTGAACAGAACATAGACCTGCATGGAGGTAAAGGTGATAATCTTAATCAGTGGAGAGTGTGGTGGCACAGTGGACAGCACATTTGCCTGCCAACCTGGTGGCCACTTGTTTCAACCCCCTTTAACTGACTAGGTTTCCCAACCCAAAAGAAATTGGTACCAGGGAATTTCCTGAGAAGTAAAGGTGGTTGGCCACAACACCCAACAAGTGTCAGCTGGTCTTAAAATACGGAGCTGGCACAATATACCCAATAGGATCCCTGCATAGGGCTGGGAAGTTTTCCGAGAACCATTGTTATCTAACGATATCACATGCCCCCCAATCACTTGGGTTGTGAGGTCAGAAACTTCCTGGAAAATGGTAAAAAACTAGTGGACCCTATGCAAGTTGTGCATGTGTAAAATTTCATGCCAGTTTGAAATCACAAAAAGTAGGCTGTACAAGAGTTAAAATAGAACAGATGCGGGTGAACTACGCTAACCACTAAGACAGGTAGAGAATGAGTTAACATACCACTGACTGGACGATGACAGTTCAGTAACACAAAAACAACTCAACGGATTCACGAGACAGCTATGATAGTGCAGTGAATAAAGAAATAAGTCATTAAGTGTTTGGACAGCAGACTGGAAACATAGACTAGAAACAACTAACTAACATCTACTGTAATCAACTAACATCTACTAGACTCAATGAGAAACAACTAGACTCAACAATGATCAAATATCTGTGACCGCTATTCTAAGGACGACTTTCAACTAGTAGAGCCAACGAACCTAGTTGACGCTGGACTGATATTTACAGACAATATTATGGTATTCATATAACAGTGAACTTGTTAGGCGACCCAGCTTCAACCGGGTAATGTAAGTTGGCCACTTATGTTATTAAGAACTTTACTGTGATTACATTCATTAATGGCTAGCAGTGACAAAGACGCCAGTGTCGATATGTGAATAGTCAGCTGAATATTGGATTGTCATCCACGTAAGACGTACTTGCAGTGGCGCATAGGAAGTGCGATCCAGATATGGTCAGCGGTGACATGTTGATATGAGATATTGCTAAATAAAATATCGTCAAGCTGCTACGTTGAGTTCTGCAAGTTATTTCCTTAATGTCGCCAAGCATAGTAAAGTGCCAGCCAATCAAATATAGCTGCCATCAGTGTTACCAACTACCTAAGTAGCATCATGACACTGACACATCCAACTTCTTCAGGCATTTGTTGGCCATGTTACCTCCCCGGGTCCACAAGCAGATAGAAACCTTGAATGGAAACCACCTAGAGGAAGGAAACCTTGGATGGAAATCACCTAGAGGAAGGAAACCTTGGATGGAAACCACCTAGAGGAAGGAAACCACCTAGAGGAAGGAAACCACCTAGAGGAAGGAAACCACCTATAGGAAGGAAACCACCTAAAGGAAGGAGACCACCTACAGGAAGGAAACCACCTACAGGAAGGAAACCACCTACAGGAAGGAAACCACCTAGAGGAAGGAAACCTTGGATGGAAACCACCTAGAGGAAGGAAACCTTGGATGGAAACCACCTAGAGGAAGGAAACCTTGGATGGAAACCACCTACAGGAAGGAAACCACCTAGAGGAAGGAAACCTTGGATGGAAACCACATAGAGGAAGGAAACCACCTAGAAGAAGGAAACCTTGGATGGAAACCACCTAGAGGAAGGAAACCTTGGATGGAAACCACCTACAGGAAGGAAACCTTGGACGGAAACCACATAGAGGAAAGAAATCACCTAGAGGAAGGAAACCACCTACAGGAAGGAAACCACCTACAGGAAGGAAACCACCTAGAGGAAGGAAACCACCTACAGTAAGGAAACCACCTACAGGAAGGAAACCACCTACAGGAAGGAAACCACCTACAGGAAGGAAACCACCTACAGGAAGGAAACCTTGAACAAATGTATGCTGAAGTCGGTCACACTGACCTGTGAGGTGCAAAACTAGGTGTGATGCATACTTCTTTGAAAGCGGAAAGAAGAAGGAGAAGAATTCCAAACTCAGATATGCAGATGACATGGTCCTCCTCTCAAACAGTGGTAAGGGATTGGAAAAGTTGCTCCTATCTGTTAAAAGACACAGCGAAGGACAGAAATTGTTTTCTGAATTTAAAAAAAAAAAGAAACAATGAAGAAATTGAAAATGTCACAAACTTTAAATATCTTGGGCTCATAATCAGCAATGGGGACTGTTGAGAATAAGCAAGACATAGACTGGTCATAGCAAAACAGTATTACGAGCCGATGGCACAACATCAGCAAACAATCGATGGTAACATTCCTGGGGTCACACAAATGTCAGTCATGAATCAGTTTGCAATTACCACAGAAGAAAACCAGGTCTTTTGAACTTAAATGTTACAGAAATATTCTTAGAAAACCATGGGCCAAGATGAAGAACAATAATCACTCTCAACAAGATCTCAACATTGAAGAAAACTGGTTCATCAACATCATGCCTCAGAAACTGAAATACTCTGATCATCTCAAACATCAAGTGATGGGGGAAAGAGCAGCAATGGAAGACATGGTTCCTGGGAGAAGAGGCAAGGGTGTAACAGCACAAAGGTGGAGGATAGAGGACACTGAAGACACTGTCAGCATGAACATGCCCACGCATGTAGAATCTTTTTTTTTTTTTTCGCGCTTGCTCACTTTGAACTCAAGTTACTTCTAGTAGTGCTGGACTGAATTTTGCATGTGGATTAGCTTTCCCTGTTAACAGTGTCCCTAGCTATCAGGTGACCCCACTCTGACTTCAGAGGTACTTGTAATTTATGTTCCCACGTCAAGCAAGACAGGTCAATATTTTAGTCCAGCTGTCCGATGTAGGGGTTTAACCCCTTACCTCGGCATCAGCACACCGGATGTTTAAGAGCACGCTAGCTGACCTTATGGAGAATCTTCCAGGCAGCCTGTGATGTCAGCCATGTTGTAGAAATGACCTGTCACGTGATGATGTCATATACGTACTACCAGAACCACTCATGTTAATAGTGTCATGTTGTCAACTGTCCCGACAGTTAGCAATTTCAACAATGATTTCTTGTCTAAAATTGTTCTCAAGAGGATAGTGGAAGGTAAGTTATGAAGAGGCAGACAACAGAAATCTTGGATTGAGTGGTTGGTGAATCATCAGCAGGTCTGAGGCATTGATGTTCAGGTCATGTGAGTCCTGGATCTATCAGAGTGAGGTTTGTGTGGAGACTTTTCTCCAGACTCGGTACCAGAGTACCATCTCCACAGGGCAGTGCTTCCACCCTCCAAGCTCAGAAATCAATGGGGTATGCAAGACCAGTACTGGAACTTCACATCTGCAGAGGGGCATATTGGAATACAACTGGTCATAATTCAGCACAACACCTACAGCCCATTTTCGTGATGTTTCCTCCATAGGTTTTAGATATTTTATTGTCAACAGATTCCAGTTCGATATCCAGGATTGTTAACATACTCCAAAAAAATGTTCAGGATTGTCAACAGACTCCACTGCAATGTCCAGGATTGCCAACAGACTCAAAATATGTTCAGGATTGTTAACAGACTTCAGTGCAATGTTCAGGGGGAAGTCCTGGGCTAATGACATCAAAGAATGAACAGACTACAGCACTGCCATAGTAACACATATTACTGAAGACTGGAGGCAAGGGAAGACTGACACAGGCAGTGTGGCATTCTGATGGGATACATGTAGAATTATGGGATAGAAGAAGAATATCTTGTCTATTTTCAGATGTAAGCTTATACGTTTTTCAAACACACACTGACATTCTTTCATCTTCTCGTTCTTCCTCTCCCAATGTTATCACAACACCCTCAATTAAATCACACCATGCAATTTGAAAGACTCGATGATGATTGTACAGATTTTGCAGCTTAAGTTTCCTTTGGGAAGAGTCTCAATCCAATCCTCCTTAGCCATCTCTAATGGCATGCATGGTATATTACAGTGTTACTATTCTTTGCTTCTTTTATGGGCCATGCAACACACAGGCAAACAAAAAAATCACTGACTATGCTTTCTAATGAACCTGCTCTCTTTTGTGTCTGTTGTTTCTTCCCCACTCTTCAATATCCTGTGTCTTAATTGTCATCATGGTGTCAGGTCTTCGTCAGATATGAATGAGCTACAATATGACAGTAGACAGCACTACCTGCTTTCTGTTAGCGCTGAATGTTGGGCGGCGATCACCAAACCCGACACCCCACATTGTGCCATTGGCTTCAGGCAGAGGAGCGCAGTTGGGAGTGTACAAGCCTTAACCTAGTGCAAGGAAATGCAACCTAAAGACTAAATGTCATGGCAGCGCAGACAAGACCCTAAGCCTTGGTCGGCATCTGGTCTAGGATGGAAGCTCCGACAGGTGGACAGTTAAAGCATTGCTTTGCTGATTTGGCAGCTTCTGCAGCTTGTCTTGTTCCAGATGTAGAGGTGTTACCTTTCCTCTGGAGTAAACCATGCAGGCAGAGAAAGGGATCATGCTGCATGTGCAACACATGATCTCTAAATTCAGCCCAGGCTGTATGCTATGGAGAGATATAACTCTATTTCTGTCAAGAATACTATCTTCTGTCAAGATGGCCAGGTGCCAGTCATTCAGTCAGTCAAATGTAATCCAGTCTGTTTCTTTCTTTCATTACCTGTATCTAAGATAGTCCTCATCATCTTTATCCAAGGCAGACAACTCATTAGGACAAGCCTTATTGCCCAGCAGGCTCAAATATGTCAAACTGGGAAGCTTTTCAACCAACTGTTGCAGCAAGCCTTGCAAATCTGTCAACTAGTCAACAATATCAATATGAAATCAAGAATCACTGCACTCAGAACATTCCCACAAATGCCCGGTCCCCTTCTTCAGCAGCCAATGAAGAGTCCCCATGCTGATACCACCAGTGGCAGCCTGATTGCCCATCCACATGTGATTTCCTCTATGAGTTGAGTTTCGTCCACACCCTCTGCTCACCCCCACGCTGAATTAGTCTCTCCCGATGTGGATCCTTTGTTTGTTCTGCAGCATTGCCCACTTGATCCCAGAGAGCTTTCACCACCCCATGCTTGTAACAAAAATAGCTCTCCACCCCAAGGAGCAGCAGCAGCCACTCTATCAGCCTGTTCATTTACACACATACTTGCATGCTCTGGACAGAAAATCCATGATATACTCTAGGCATGTGTCTTGTCGACCAATGTAAGCCATCAACACGGAACATACCAGTTTCTATTATAAGTAACATGATTTGTGAATCTGTTACAAATACACCAGGCCATTCTGTACTACTCTCCACCATCGCTACAGTTTCCACCTCCATTCTCATGCTGGAAGAGTCCCCATGCTTATGGTACCAGTGGTAGCCTGATTGAATTTATCTTAGTCGTTAGTCGTGGTTCCAACTTCACGGCAACGGGTCGTCCCCATTATGCTCCGTTCCTGTGCCAGTGAATATTACACATATGTGAGTATATGTGTTTTTCTCCGTGCATTTAGTGTCATCCAGACTGCCATGTGGTTATTCCTTCCACTGGGATGTGTAATGACATATTGACTCAGTTTTAAGCACATTCACCTTTGAACAGTGTGACGAATAATCAGACAACTCCAAAGAAGAAACAAGACTCACACTTTTATTTCGTGTCGAGCGGAACAAATAACAGTGGATAATTATCGCATGTTATTAAACTGCCCCCGAGATGTAGGAGCAGCGTTTAATTAGTTAACATTTCACGAAACTCCCTGCCTTCTTCCTATGTTCTCTTTGAGGCGCAGACCTGCCATTTCGCTGTTCTAAGTTGCAGCACGTCTAGGTTTCGAGTTCTGCCTTAAGTATCCATTTGCCAATCGATCTTTCCTCCTGAACTCTATTCGCCGAAGCTCGGAATAAGTTGCATACGGCGCTTCACACACGGCTCTCTGGAAGACACGTCGTTTCCTTTCGAATCACACACAGAGAAAGTCCTTTGTTGTTCTGTGACGCTGTTTTCGTTTCCAATGGTATCTACCTTTCCTATTTGTCCATTTTTGTGCATAACTGGAAAAACCCCATTTATGACTTTAGTGGCGTGTGCTGTCATATGGCACAGACCCTTTAGAGATTCCTGTAGGTTGTCATTGGAGTTAGAAAATCATGCTCTGGGTGACACTTTCGGCAGGCCGCCCAACCGAAAGAGGCTGAGCCAGATGCAATACAACCTGGCACAATGTAGTCGATCCTCTTGAATTATAAAAAAAAAACCCAGACCCTCTGCTATAGCCCGGATGAATCAGCCTCTCCAGATGTGAGTCCTCTGTTTGTTTTGCTGCATTTTCCACTCAATCCCAGAGAGCCATCGGAACACCACTATTACAGCTTCCACCTCCATTCTCATGCCAGAAGTCATGATATTATATTCCAGACTCAATATAACAATACAATGTTGTCAATGACAGTCCCTTCCTTCCATATTCCCACTATCTGCACAACACATTACCATCATCACAAGTATTCCTAGCAATGTTTCCAATGTAATATTTCACCTACCACAATAATTAAATGCACAATGTATTCCCAGTTTTTGTGAAAGCCTAACATGGTATGTCCTTATGGCGGGATCTTTTACCTTTACATTGTCTGTTTACAAATGTTCACGTCTCTCAATCACAATCAAACATATTTTTTTCCTAAAAACAAATGAACACAAAATATAACTAGGAAAATCTACGAAAGGAGAGGTACACATAGATACAAGTGAACATTTTGACAAAAGTCTTTGTCAATTAACACACAAAAAACGAAACAAAAAAAGAAATCATGGCTGGAAAACTGAAATATCTTAATTCCAAATAATTAATCCACATGTTTCAACAAATAACGTAAACAAATCCCTGAAATGCACATGATAAAAATGGGGGAAAAAAAAGAAATGAGAACAGGCATGCAGATAGGCATGCACAGAAGCAATACTGCTCAATATTGATACTTGTATGGTAGAGAACACTAAGTCTCTTTTCACTGTCATGTGAACAGAATACTAACAAATACAAACAAACTAATAACAGAAACCTTACTTTATTTTTGTTCAGCGTTAACGTATGTAAATTCTTGAGACGTGGAAACACAATGGTGTCATTCAGTTCATTGTTGTCAAGCACCAATTCTCTCAGATGCTGAAAATGTTCCAAGCCGCGGAGTGATCTGAAACATTGCCATTTTTGTGTTTAAATATGTGTATGCGCAAAAGCAATGAATTACCAAAATATTATTATAATTATGAGACATTAAAGATAAACTGCAATAAAGAAATTACACAAAATAATTGAATGGTTAGGTGTTAGGGTAAGGAATAGGCCATCCAACGTGAAGTAAAGTGCTGCCTCCTCTCCGAAAGCCAAAGGGAATGATTGATTGATTGATTGATTGACTGATTTAGGAACTGACATCACAGCATTCAGGGCATTCCCATAAGTGCTCCGTCCCCATCCTTAGCAGGCAGCAAAGAGTTCTGACACCAATAGTACCAGTAGCAATCTGATTATATGTCCGTCTCGCCTTTCTTCTGAGCGTCGAGCATCGGCCAGATCCCCTCGTCACTCCTGGTCTGTCTCATTCTTGCCAGACCATGGTGATCCATTTGCTCCTCTGAGGTGTACACGTGCTCCCACAATGCCGCAACCACGTTTGCCTTGTCATGCATCAATACTCCACCAAGTTTTGCTGAGCCAGTCAATCTGTCCGCCTGTTCATTCCCCAGCACACCGGCATGCCCCGGAGAAAAAGGCTAACCTTGGGCAAAGTGAGACTCCCATTTAGCCTCCTAGACAGGGTTATGTGAAACCATAAAGCAGGTGGTGGATTGAGCTAGAGAGCAGCCACCAGATAGTTGTTGGTGATGGCCTCAAGTTCACAATAATAGGCAGAGGATATATTTATAGAGACAACCACCAACCAGTATGGCCACTGCCAGGAAGGAAAGCAATGGCCGACTACCTTCTTTACAGATGCCAGGGAAACTACAGTAGTTGCGAAGCTAGACTTTTACAGGGACAAAGTTCTGCACATGACATGCCATTGGATGAAGAGGATGGATTTCTTGGTTAAAATATATAAACATCTTTCGAACTAGTCTCATGCATCATGATGACACCTCTTCCCATGATTTGTGAATTTTAAAAATATTCATGTTTAATCTGATATTTCTTTAAAAATTCTTGAAGTGTCATTAATGAGCCTTGAAAAGAACTATAATACCATCGTCCAGGGATTACAACAAATATGTTGTATTTGGTAGTAAAAATGCAACCGACATGTTTTCACACAGGCCACAAAGTTAGCTGAAATGGTCAGAGGCATTATGTTGGATTAAAAGAGCTTTAGATGTTAAATCACCTGTGTGTGACCAGGACCATAAAGGAAAGCAAAGAATATGAACACTGTAACCTACCAGGCATGTTGTAAGAGATGACTAAGGAGGTTTCCATCCATGTATTTAAGTCATCCTTAAGGGAAGCAAACAATAGCATAAAATAATTTGAAAACAATAAAACTAGAAAGTCTTTTGTCTGGAATACACAGTGAAAATAAAATAGCAGACCTGAAAATACTTGGAGAAGAACATCAGAGGCGGAAATGAATAACACTGTGAAGATAAGGACAGAGCTGAGTGGTCGAGGCAGAAACATGGAGCTGATCCACAACTCTGGTGATCGAGTGAGATGGCAAAATATGACCGCCCGCACTTACCGGCACATGATGGATGGATGGATGGATGGATGGATGGAGTGAGTTAGCTAAGGATATGACAAGGATAGAGCTGAGTGAGTTAGCTAGGATATGATAAGGATAGAGCTGAGTGAGTTAGCTGAGATATGACAAGGATAGAGCTGAGTGAGTTAGCTGAGGATATGATAAGGATAGAGCTGAGTGAGTTAGCTAAGGATATGACAAGGATAGAGCTGAGTGAGTTAGCTAAGGATATGACAAGGATAGAGCTGAGTGAGTTAGCTGAGGATATGACAAGGATAGAGCTGAGTGAGTTAGCTGAGGATATGACAAGGATAGAACTGAGTGAGTTAGCTAAGGATATGACAAGGATAGAGCTGAGTGAGTTAGCTAAGGATATGACAAGGATAGAGCTGAGTGAGTTAGCTGAGGATATGACAAGGACAGAGCTGAGTGAGTTAGCTAAGGATATGACAAGGATAGAGCTGAGTGAGTTAGCTAAGGATATGACAAGGACAGAGCTGAGTGAGTTAGCTAAGGATATGACAAGGACAGAGCTGAGTGAGTTAGCTAAGGATATGACAAGGACAGAGCTGAGTGAGTTAGCTAAGGATATGACAAGGACAGAGCTGAGTGAGTTAGCTAAGGATATGACAAGGACAGAGCTGAGTGAGTTAGCTAAGGATATGACAAGGACAGAGCTGAGTGAGTTAGCTAAGGATATGACAAGGACAGAGCTGAGTGAGTTAGCTAAGGATATGACAAGGACAGAGCTGAGTGAGTTAGCTAAGGATATGACAAGGATAGAGCTGAGTGAGTTAGCTAAGGATATGACAAGGACAGAGCTGAGTGAGTTAGCTAAGGATATGACAAGGACAGAGCTGAGTGAGTTAGCTAAGGATATGACAAGGACAGAGCTGAGTGAGTTAGCTAAGGATATGACAAGGACAGAGCTGAGTGAGTTAGCTAAGGATATGACAAGGACAGAGCTGAGTGAGTTAGCTAAGGATATGACAAGGACAGAGCTGAGTGAGTTAGCTAAGGATATGACAAGGACAGAGCTGAGTGAGTTAGCTAAGGATATGACAAGGATATAGCTGAGTGAGTTAGCTAAGGATATGACAAGGATAGAGCTGAGTGAGTTAGCTAAGGATATGACAAGGATAGAGCTGAGTGAGTTAGCTAAGGATATGACAAGGACAGAGCTGAGTGAGTTAGCTAAGGATATGACAAGGATAGAGCTGAGTGAGTTAGCTAAAGATATGACAAGGATAGAGATGAGTGAGTTAGCTAAGGATATGACAAGGACAGAGCTGAGTGAGTTAGCTAAGGATATGACAGGGACATAGCTGAGTGAGTTAGCTAAGGATATGACAAGGATAGAGCTGAGTGAGTTAGCTAAGGATATGACAGGGACATAGCTGAGTGAGTTAGCAAAGGATATGACAAGGATAGAGCTGAGTGAGTTAGCTAAGGATATGACAAGGATAGAGCTGAGTGAGTTAGCTAAGGATATGACAAGGATAGAGCTGAGTGAGTTAGCTAAGGATATGACAAGGACAGAGCTGAGTGAGTTAGCTAAGGATATGACAAGGATAGAGCTGAGTGAGTTAGCTAAGGATATGACAAGGATAGAGCTGAGTGAGTTAGCTAAGGATATGACAAGGATAGAGCTGAGTGAGTTAGCTAAGGATATGACAAGGATAGAGCTGAGTGAGTTAGCTAAGGATATGACAAGGACAGAGCTGAGTGAGTTAGCTAAGGATATGACAAGGATAGAGCTGAGTGAGTTAGCTAAGGATATGACAACATGGGGTCAGCATGGACGAATGGGTAAGAACACATGTTCTTAAACATCCATTGTGCTGATGCCGGGGTTAGGGGTTCAACCCTTACACCGGATAGCTGGACTAACATGTTGACCTGTCATCCTTGACTTGGAGACAAAAATTACAAGTACCCCTGAAGTCGGAGTGGGTTCGCCCATTGGCGAGGGACACTGTTAATAGAGAAAGCTAATCCACAAGCAAAATTCAGTCCATCACTACTATAAATAGTGTGTATGGACTACACCTGAGTTCAAAGCGAGCGAACGCAAATAAAAAAAAATGGGGTCAGTTTGTTGAGGGCCTCTGCCCCAATAAGGGACAACGAGTGAAAGAAGAAGAAATTAAATGATTTCTTTTGCAACTTTTAGAATGTGGAACATTAAACATATGGGATGTGGTTTACCTTAACCTGTTGAAGCTCAAATCTAGCTGAGATGTGACACTACAGTAGTTCTGGATCAGCTCTTCTGGCAACTCTTCCACGTTTGTCCCCAAAAATGACAGCTGTTAAATTTCCCAATCAATCAATGCAAAGAAAGTTTACATACATTTACATGAATAAAGTATATTCCGTAAAATTCATAATCTCCTTGACAAACAGCACATGTGGTGTACTTTTTTGACAGTGGCACAAAGAGGAATATAATCAATAATAATAGCTGCTTTTACTTTCCACAAAAATCTGGACCCCATTTTTATTAAATTAGGTTAAACCTGAAGCAGTCATGGCTGAAAACACTTTTTTTCTCCTCCTTCTCCATCCTACCCTTCTTGTTGATCTTCTTCTTCATTTGTTTGGAATCAGTCTATAGCCGAAATTTTGTTTTCTGCATGAAATTCATTGTCTTCTCAGATTCAGGTTGTTTCAGCCAGCTATAAAACAGACCATTTTGAGCTGTGTTTTGTACAGTGTTGTACTATGTGTTCTGTAGTTTATGGTGCTTACCCACATGTACACATTGCTGTAGAACCTATCTTTAGCTTTGTATTATCATCTTGTGCATACCAATAAACATGAGCAGTTATGGTTTGCCATCTTATATGATCACTAGAGTTTTAAAGCAGATCATTTGAAACTATGAGCTTTCAAATAATAATTTACAAGGCTTCTGTAAAGAAGGAAGTCTCCCATTGCTTTCCTTCTAGGCAGTGACTATACTGGTTGGGGACGATAGCCAATGTCTCTGTAAAGAAATTCTCTGCCTACCATTGCAAACTCACCACAGAATTTAATCAACATCACTGCACAGTTGATAATATAGATCAGTTGGCACTCCATAGATGATGAAGTAGTAACTACAGAAAATGATAGACATTGTGGTTGTTCATTTAGTTGCACATCCTTCACAGGGTGTCACAATCAACCCTATAACTTGTTGGCTGTTTGCAATTTACTGGGCAGTAAATGTGAGCCGTTTGCTCAGAAAGCAATGGCAAACTACAGCTGAAAAATTCTGGTACTGACTGTAACATCCTGTAAGGGATATGCAACTTTTAAAAATAATTCGGTAGTTTGTCGTTGCTCTCTGAATGGTTAACTCCTCATAACATCAAAATCAACCCAAAGTGGTCTGCCTCCAAATCACCCGTTGGCTAATTTCGAACCTCCAACTTGGCATGTCTGGATATTATGAAACTGCATTTCACTATCCCTTTAGCCACAGATGCCATAGTGGTTATAGAAAGTGTAAATATGGGCCTCAGCTTGAATAATAGGAATACAGAAGTAATGGCAATATAAATGAAACAGATCATGCCTTAAAGAACATTAGTTTAGGGTGTGTACAGAAATTGTAGTATGAGGGAAAGTCAATAAGTAAGTCACAAATGGCTGTAGAAAAATAACTAAATATGATAACAACTTGAAACCCGTATATTTTTATACATACATTGTCCCTTTATTTCTCAACATAATTTACACCAATAGTGATGCACTTATCCCATCGTTTTATCAGTCCTCCAAAACCGGCTTCATAGAAATGCATGCTCTATTTTCTAAACTATGTTTTCACTTCACATTCAACTTCGGCATTATTCGCTACACAAAGGCTTTTGATAAAGTGAGACATGTCAACATGATAAGGATGCTTTAAGATCTACAAATTGATGGAAAAGATCTTAGACTTGTAAAAAACATATACTGGAAACAACAAGCTGCCATAAGAGTTGATAATGAAGTAAGCCAATATCAGCCTATTAAGAGAGGTGTGAGACAGGGATGTGTAATGTCTCCAGATCTGTTTTCCCTGTATAGTGAAAGTATTTTCAGAAATATTGAAGATATGGAAGGAATCAACATTGGGGGACGATGCATCAATAACAAGCCATCCAGGTATTTACTTCTCGGTCTTCCCCTTGGTCTGTTCCCTTCGATCTTGCCAGTTGTCACTAAGTTCTCCAATCCATTTCTTCTCATAACATGTCCAAAAAATTTTGAATGTCTACTTCTAATTTCTCTAATCAATTTACTATTTCAATTTGTCTCCTGTAGTACTTGGTCATTGGTTTTTCTGTCTTTCCATGGTATTCTTTGCATTTTCCTCAGAAACCACATTTCTGCAGCCATCAGATGTTTTTCAGCTTGACTGCACATTGTCCAAGTTTCACATCCATACAAAAAAACAGGCTCTATGTAGCACCACAACACTTTTTCTCGTTTCAATTGACATCTTTTTATTGGTCAGTATGTTTTTCATCTTGCTGAAGGCTACTTTCGCCATGGTGATTCTTGTTTTAATCTCTTTAAGGCATCTCCCATCACATGTTATGACTGTTCCGAGATAACTGTGCCAATTCACTTATTGAAGAATATTCTCATTTACTTGTATATTACATTGTGGTATTTCGTTCTTCCTAGTGACGACCATAATCTGTGTCTTTTTACGATTTAATTCAATCCCCAGTTGTTCACTGTGTGCAACAACCGCATCTACTAATTTTTGCAGATCCCGCTCATTGTCTGCAATCAATACTGTATCATCTGCATATCTAATGTTATTGATGTTTCGTCCTCCGATGCTGATTCCATTTATATCTTCTACATTTCTGAAAATATTTTCACTGTATAGGTTAAAAAGATCTGGAGACATTACACATACCTGCCTAACACCTCTCTTAATATGCTGATATTGTCCGACTTCATTATCAATCCTTGTGGCAGCTTGTTGTTTCCAATATATGTTTTTTTAAAATAAGTCTAATGTCTTTACCATCAATTTGTAGATCTGCAAGCATATCTACTATGTTAACATGTCTTACTCTATCGAAAGCCTTTGTGTAGTCAATAAAGCAAAGATGTATATCTTTGTTTACTTTTATAGAACGTTCAATAACTGATCGCAGCATATACACAGCATTTACTGTACCCTTTCCTTCTACAAACCCACATTGTTCTTCCCCTATTTCAGGTTGTATTTTCTTCCTCACTCTTTGTGATGTGACTCATTATAATGATTGTTCTATGTTGATCACATTCCAAGGCTCCTGATTTCTTTGGGATTGCAATAAATTCAGAAGGTATATCTCCAGTATCATATAATGTGTTCAGCAGTCTGATGACTTGCTCTATAACATATTCTTCTAAAGCTTTAATCATTTCTGTTGTGATGTTATCTGAACCGGAGGCCTTGCCAGCTTTCATATGGTTAAGAACATTTTGAACCTCCATCTTCAAAATTGGCGGTCCTTCATTATTAAATCGAATATCATACTGTTAATCTTTGTTATCATCATAAAGGTTTTTCACATAGTCTGACCATGCATGTAGAATCTGATCTTTTTCTATTATGATTTTGCCATCTTTAGTTTTTAGAAAGTCTGCTGATGTACTTGTTCTTTCATTAGTAAGTTCCTGAATTCTTTTGTGCACTAATTTGGTATTTTGACTGTTGTGTTGTTTTTCAATTGCACACACACTTCTCCCATACTCCCACCCACACATCTTCCACCCACACACACACCCCCACAATTCCCTATCCACACCCTCACCCACACATCTCCCACCCTATACACACCTTCCTCATCCATATATACATCAGCCACACCCATCCCTCAACCCATACACACATCCCCCACACACATTCCCACACCCCCTACACACATTCCCACACACCCATCCACCCACCCCCACTCATACATACATCCCTCACCCACACACACATCCCCCACTGACCCACGCACATACCCACCCAGACATCCCTCATCCACACACATATTCCTCCACTCACCCACACACAAACCCCCACCCACAAACCCATTCCCCAACCCAAATACAATCCTCACATCTAGACACATACATGATGCCTCACATAATCACTGAAGCTAATGTGAACAAACTCCCACACTTTACACACACACATACACTGACGATTATCGTGAGCATTCTCCAAAAATGTAAAATATGGAGAACAAATTATACACACCCTATTGCAGATGCTACAGAGTCTATCGTTACTCGCCTGTCACCTCTAATCATCTCCTCCACCCGTGGCATGGATGCTTCTGTTGCAATCTCAAAAGACGACCAGATCGGATTTCATCAACAATTTTAGAGCGTCCTTGAGAAAATTCTTCTACTCAGCTATGCACCGCTTTACAGGACAAACATTTGTCAGCATAAACAGGAATAATTTCCTTATGAATGTCCTTTGCAGGCAGTCCTTTTGCCCACAAAATACGCTCAACAGCATGTTGCTCTTTGGTTGTACACTCTGTAAGTACAGTCGCTATTTTGTTTATGCGCTGCGCATGCACATGAGACACCTAGCGCCACCTGATGAACGGGAATATAAAGTTCGATGTTGCTGTCACCTAATGACACCTGTAGAAAACATCAACTACACAGAACTGTGTGACTTACTTATTGACTCGCCTCGTATTTAGGTACATGGATAGCATCAGATAGAAGATATATCACAGAGATAAAGATTTGTGAAACAAAAAATTGCATTTTATAAAATTAAGAGCTCCTTATGTAATAAATCCCTGTGAATGACAGTTAGAAACAGAACTCGGCATGTTACATAGAACTTGTTTTAAATGGCTGTGAATTCTGGCCTGTTAGTAAACAAGCAAATAAATCCTCTAATACTACAGAGATGTTTTACAGAAAAATGCTGAGAATTCCTCTGATGACCAAAATAAGTAATCTAAATATTTTCAAAGAGGGCATGACACAATTACAAAGGTGAAATCATGTAGGCAAACATGAAGGAACAGATCGCTATCATCATGTTTTGTCATCTCACATCATCACTAGAGTAGTGGATCAGCTCCGTGTCTCGACCATGCCACGTGGCTAAGCCATCCAAATATTTATTTCTGTCTTCCCCTTGTTCTTTACCCCTCAATCTTGCCAGCTGTCACAAAGTTCTCTAATGTGTTTCTTTTTATAATGTATTAAAATAAGTTGGTTTTCTATGTCTAATTTCTCTAATCAGTCTATGGTTTTCATTTGTTTCTTGCAGGACTTGCTCATGAGTTTTTCTACTTGTCCATGGTATTCTTTGCATTTTCTTTAGAAACCACATTTCCACTGCCATTATAAGTTTTTTTTAGTTTGCTCATTGTCCATGCTTCACAACCATACAAAAGTACAGGTCATGTATAGCACTTTAACACTTAAGAACACAGAAAGCAATAGGAACTTTTATAATACAGTGGAAACTGCTTAAGGCAATCTTGGATGTGGCAAATTTCTGTTGTGAAGAACAATATTGTATTGTATGTTGTAAATGCATTACTATATGCTTGAACTCTTATAAGAGGAATTTCTGATAAGAAGAACTATTTCTTGGGTCCAAGATGAGTTCGCCTTATCAAGTCTGCAATGTACTAAGAAATTTGTGGAAGTCAAAAGAATTAAAAACTAGCACCAAACTTAGTGTTTAATTCTAACATTACAATAGTACTGCTGTATGGATTAGAAACAAGTAGAGCAACCAACACAAATATTAATGAACTACAAACGTTGGTTGGTTAACTGGTGCCTCTACAGGATTGAAGGACTAAAATTAGTTAGTCGCGGTTCCAACTTCACAGCAACGGATCGTCCCCATTTTGCTCCGTTCCTGTGCCAGTGAATATTACATAACATGCTCCTCACTGCCCCATGTGAAAAGTGGAAAAGACAGAAGTCTCAACAACCAACAGCCCACACAAGTACACTGTGCATAATGCTGCCACCAAAATGTCAACACAAAAGTCCTCCACGAAAATACAGTTCATCTAATGCTGTCGCCAGAATGCCAACAAAGACTAAAATTGTATGACAGAATCACTAATGTGGAAGAGAACTAGACAGATTCAAGTGAATTAAAATTTGAAAAGACACCGTCACTGGATAGTTCACAACACACATTGAGAAAATCTGATAATGGTACAACTAGTAAGTCTGTTCTCTAGAACCCACTGAGCAATCAGGATGGAGGGAGATATTAAACAAAAATATGGAGAAGATTGATTGATAGATTGATTGATTGATTGATTGATTTAGGAACCAGCATCACAGCATTCGGGGCATTCCCATAAGCGCTCCGTCCCCATCCTCAGAAGCCAGCGAAGAGTTCCAACCCCAATATGGAGAAGAGAATTGGAGATAATGATAAATAATATTATGAAAGTACTGAAATAGCTGCAGAAGACAGTAAAAGTTAAGACAGCTTGGCATGAGTTGGTTGGTGGCCTATGCTTCAAATGGGGATCAATAAAACAATAACAACTTATCACAAACATTGGACAGAGGAAATCATTATGTCTGGCCAAATTATGAGAAGAGAAAATCTGGAACATGAGTGACAGATGGAAAGATTAATC
>JACEFZ010018611.1:0-92500 GCA_014155875.1 Cepaea nemoralis
TATATGATATTTTATGCGCGGAGGAGAGTCCTGCAGATTGTGTGGAAAAGTCATGCAGATTAATGCGGAAGGTCCTGCAGATTTGTGGAGAAAAGTCATGCAGATTTAATGCGGAGGAGAGTCCTGCAGATTCGTGTGGAGAAAGTCATGCAGATTAATGCGGAGGAGAGTCCTGCAGATTCGTGTGGAGAAGAGGCATGCAGATTAATGTGCAGGAGAGTCCTGCAGATTCGTGTGGAGAAGAGTCATGCAGATTAATATGCAGGAGAGTCCTGCAGATTCGTGTGGAGAAGAGGCATGCAGATTAATGTGCAGGAGAGTCCTGCAGATTCGTAAGAAGGACGATCCTGCAGATTCGTGTGTGTTGAAGGAGAGATTTGCAGATTCGTGTGAACAAGAAAGACAGACAATTTTAACATTGGAATAACAATAACTGGAAATGAAGAAACCATGGCTGAATGAGGCCAAAGTGGACAACTCAGGCACGTCATCATCATGCGCCTTGCCAAATGCTGCAAGCGTTAATCTCTCTGCACAGATCTCGGTCCTCGGCACAGATCTCGGTCCTCGGCACTTCTTATCTCTCATCTGCCTCCTTGTCTAGAATGATTTGCAAACAGCTTCAGGCTCCGCTATTGTAAATGTGTCATCTACTATTCATATTATGACCTTCAACTTTGACTCCTTGAACATTGCACGATGTTTCTGCGTGTTGTCTAGATGTCAGCTTTGAACAGCAATAAAACACATCCTTATCTACAGTCTCTTTTCATTACTTTGAATTCGGTAAGTTTTGCTTTGTATCTTATGCCAAGGTCTTGCTCCCAATATACATTTCTCTTGTATCTTGATATCTTCGCTACCTCTACCGAGTTCATACAACATGTTGAAAAGGTCTTGGCGTTTCACTTTGTCAAAAACTGTTATATAGTCTGTAATATAAATCAATTATAAATGAACGGATACTGTATATTTCTTAATATAAATCAATTACAAATGAATGGATACTGCGTAGTTCTTAATATAAATCAGTTATGAGTGAATGGATACTACATGTGTTTTAATATACACCAATTATAAATGAATGGATTCTACATTTGTTTTAATATACATCAATTATAAATGAATGGATACTACATATGTTTTAATACACATCAATTATAAATGAATGGATACTGTATGTTTTAATATACATCAATAATAAATGAACGTGAACATCTTGAAGGCCATCCATATGCCGTCACAGTTCCGTAGCAGGAAATTGCTTAGCGACACATTAATTAATTAATTAATTAAGACTATTGTGTGATAAATTAATTAACATGTATTGATTTCCACTCATAAAAGTAAATTAAATACCCAGAGATCAAAAGACACACTAAGCAATAAAATCTTCGAACCCACCACCTCCAAATGAGTGTTAAATGACATCAAAAGCACGCGTACAAAGCCTGGTTTATTTCACACGTAGTTCCTAGACGATGTCTCCGTAAACTACTGAACGGGGCAGGGTCAAATGGGAATTACTATGATATGCTAAAATTACTTGCCGCGCGGAAGGAAGGGGTCAAATGGGAATTACCACAATATGCAAATATTGCTTGCCGCTGATAAATGTGACGATATGAATGTTGGATTATGGCAATGTAATAACTCCGGCTGCAGATTGTGCCAGTGATATGATATCAGTTCAATGACCCGTGCAGTTGTGGCTGCCGAAATGACATATTCACCTGATAACACATATACTGTGGACAGAATCAGATTTTAAAAAATAAATAAATAAACATCGACATCCAGCAGAAGGAATTAACTGATTCAGTGACAAACAAAAAGTAGGTTTGGGGGAAACAGGGTACACAATCAAATGATCAAGTATTGTCATGTAAATGTCCGTTCACTGAGCATTACAATTGTGGAAGATACGGCGAAACGAAACATAAAACATGATGCCTTAATATGGCTACATAGTTCTATATAGTCCTTCTGTCCAAATGGGAGGGCACATTTAACGATATACCGAGTGTTTGTAAAGGTTCACTACACTTTGTATGTAGAACAAATTTTAAAAATGACGTCATCAAAAAAGGTGCTCCATAGAACATCGTGAAGCAATATGCAGCGAATGGCTGTCTTCTGCTGGAGTAACTCTTTACACTCCAAACAGAATGGTGTTATCAACGGAAGAAATAATTCTTCTGGTTGAACAAGTGTGTTGAAATAGCAGTCGATACACACGGATGGTTGTTTAAAGACTTATAGCAAAAATTAATGATAAACAACCTCATCATCGCATTACGGTTAGAAATTTGTTGAATAAGTTTCTAGCCACGGGAAATGTGGCGGATGCTCCGCGATTTGGTAGGTCTGCTGTGTCTGGAGAAACATTTCTAGATATCCAAGACAGAATCCTGAAATATCCAAGCAAGTCCTTAAGGAAAATGGTGCAACAATTGAAAGTATCAGTGAGCACACAATTCTAAAACAACGATTAAATTTTCATCCATACATGATTTCATTTGTGTCTGAACTAGGGGGTTTCCGGTTTGGGTCAAGATGACGGGGCATGTTTTCTTCTATCTTGACTTAAGACATTTGATCGACAGCTCCGCCATCATAAAACTCCCCGTTGTCTCAGAACCAGATTTCTGGCTCTAAATGACTCCCCAACCAAACCCTCGTATGGTCACCAGTAGGAAAAATAAAACGGGGAAGACCAAGAGAGACCCTGCTTAGAACCATCATCACAGAAGGCTCATTCAACGGCCAAGTGAACATCCAGGACCTACAACAGGTAGCAGCGAACCGCCAGACATAGAGAGCCATGACCTTTGCCCTATGCGCCGCCTTAGGCTCAAGAGGAAAGACTAACTAACTGAACTAAATGCGTGTGTTAATCATAATCAATCCAGTATCAACTATTCCACGTGGTTTCAAGCATTTTTAGTTAAAGAAGACGAGGCAATGCTCGATGTAACATTCCTGTCAGATGATGCATGGTTTCTTCTAGCTGGATACGTTAATAGACAAAATAATCGTATTTGGAGCACTGTTCATCGCAATGCATTTCATGAAGCGTCTCTACACGATGAGACAATTGTGGTATGGTGTGCGGTCAGTAGAAAACATTTTATTTGACAATTTTTCTTCAACAACACTATCAATGCCGATTGGAACATCCTACCCTTTCTGGGTAGAACAGTGTGTTACTGGGTAGGACTGTGTGTTACCGGGGTTGCAACAGTGGGTTACCCGGGTAGAACAGTGTGTTACCGGGGTAGAACAGTGTGTTGCCCGGGTAGAACAGTGTGTTACCCGGGTAGAACACTGTATTACCGGGATAGAACAGTGTGTTACTGGAATAGCCACACTGAACAGAATAGCCGCACTGCAACTTCCCATTCATGACGTAAGATGCTACTCGTTAGGGGTGGCGTCAGACTGGATAGCTCAACCCGTAGACAACTTTAGCTGCAACATCCAATTATGAATACGCCCACAAAGAGCTTTGCGTGGGTTGGCCGAGGGCATTGATCCGTTAGGAGTTGAAAGGCAGAAGAGAAAGAAGAAACGTAACATCTGTTGATATTGTCTATACATATGTAAAGCTGGTCTACGCATCTCTCTATTTTCCCGGCGAGCACATTCTTCACCACGGAGCTGTCTCTCTGTATCAGGACGAAGTACCTTCACTGTGCAACCTTGACCTCACTCACTCATGTTTGTGTGTGTGTTTTGTTCGCTGGCTATGCACTCAGGCATAGCCCACCCACGTCCTGCTACTAGTGCACTGGTTGTTGCGTGTGGATTAGCTTTCCCTATTACCAGTGTCCCTTGACGTCAGGCGAACCCACTCCGACATCTGGGGTACTTGTAATTCAGTCCCCAATTCAAGGACGAGAAGTCAAGATTGTAGTCCAACTGCCCGATCAACTTAACCTGCTAACTCGGCGTTAGCACACCGGAAGTGTAAGAACTAGCGATCGTATCTATTCAGCCAAGCTGACCACCATTCAGTTATGTTTTCTCCAATAACAGTTATTGTTAATCAACTTAAAATATGCAAGCGCGCTCATATATCAACGGACCCCCATACTAAAACATCTAAACATACCTGTGTCCGCAACACAACAGATAATAGCATCTGCACACCAATACTATCCTACCAATGTCAGATGGGGCGTTATCCAAATCACACTTACGCAAGATGAACAGCAGCGAAATGAAAAGCATGAGTACAGCTACCAACTTAACCATCTGAAACCAACTAAGAAACAATGCTATTAGACAGACAGTGGGTTCAACACTGTGTGACATGTTTTGAAAGTTAGAAGGCCAAATGGTTCGGCCATCTCATTAGAGTGCAACACTATCAGCTATCAGCACTGACGCTACACCAAAAGAGATCTGACATGAGAGCCAGAGGGCGCCCGAGAAGAAAACTGATTTACATAAAAAATGTTGTACATCTATCCTGTTCCACCCAACGGGCGCTGAAACGTCAGCTATCCCTCCCCACGACGCTTGATGGCAAAATTGGACGCTAATGATGATTCTAATCAAATGATAATGTCCATATTTCTTTCCACGCGAACAGCCTAGATTCTCGTATCACAGATATATCTATTTAAATCAAGTATGTGAAGGTTGTAGCTCATAATGCCATTATATTGACCATTTCCTTGTGACGTCAAAATTCCGATTCTGTCAGATTCAATTCCAAGTTTAGCCTTAAAAAAATTGGTCAAATAATTACCGAAGTTGCCCGGTGTGAAACTGATGCAAGTGTATGAATTGCAGTTTCCTAAAAAATAAAAAAAGCATTTCGAGGAGAACAGCCATTCCGAAAATCGGGTAAAATCAATAATGAACTGATGATCATTTAGTTAGTCATTCAGTCAGCTAAACAGTCAATCAGTCAGTTAGTAAGTCAGTCAATTAGTCAGTCAGTCAGCCAGTCATTCAGTCAACTAGTCATTCAGTAAGTCAGTTGTCAGTAAGTTAGTCAGTCAGTTAGTCAGACAGTCAGTCATTCAGCTAGTTAATCAATCAGTCAGTCAGTTAATGCAATGAGAGATCAATACCCAGTATGTTGCACGTGGTCGAAAAGAGGTACCAAAACTCCGAAACACAAACATATAAGTATAAAATAGAGAAATTATAAAAACTTCAATCAAGATGCCTTTTTACAAGACTTGCTCAACTCATCTCTGGACTATGTTTACCAGCATTCTGACCCAGATGATGCTCTAGACCACTGGCTGAAGCATATCCTTTTTACATCGCTGTCAACAACAGCATTTTACCGCTGTTGGGATTACGGAGAAAATCGTTAACACCTTCGCCAGGGAGACGGCTCCTCGGAATTGCTAGATATCTAAAAGAAAAACACCCCGACAAACAAAATTGATGGTCCTTCATTATTATTCTGATGATCATTTTTTTCTTGTCTTGTATCATCATAAAGGACTTTCACATAATCTAACCATGCATGTAAATTCTGATCTTTTTCTATTATGATTTTGCCATCTTTGGTTTTTAGGCAACCTGTTCATATGTCTGTTCTTTTGTTAGTGATGTCATTAATTCTTGTGTGCATTAATTTAGTATTCTGGGTGTTGTGTTGGTTTTAAATTTCCTTGCAATTTTCCTCAAGCCATGTTTCTTTTGACTCTTTGCATAGCAGTAGCTTCCTAATTTTCCTCTGAATCTCTTCGTATATTTCCTTGTTATTTTTATTTCTTCTTATTTCCATGAGTTTTAAGATGTCTTCCATTATCCATTTCTTGCGCCCTATTATCTTTATTTTTGGGATTATTATTGTTGTTAGTGCAGCTTCTTGACTGATTTCTTTTATATTTTCAATTGGTCACTGACGCCTTGAAATAATATTGCATTGCCATATCGGACAATGCATCGAATCTGTTCTTTATCTCTACGTTGAATTTACTTTTATATCCTCACTCTTCAGTGCTTGTAGATCAAATTTTGCGTTTCTATGTGTATATTTGACTTTCTTTAAGTTAATATGTAAATTGCCTAAGATTAATCTATGGTTGCAGTAGCAGTCTGCGCTTGGCAGGGGGACATAAACATCTAATATTGTTACAAGGGAGGTTACTAGAACTTGAAAAAGAAAATGGTATACCTAGATAAAATACCTCTGACTAACATCAAGATCTTTTATTTTTATTTGAGAAACAGAGTAGTTAATATCGCAGTCGAGTTTTGCAATCGTGAGAAGAAAGCTTTTAAAGTCTTTATACAACATTTGTTTAGTCTTTCTTTACTTACATTTTATAATCAACTTTTTCAAGTCTACATTTATGTTTAATTCTTAAAACTGTACTCGTAATGATAAGGCCTCTGCCTCGGTATATATATTTCCCCGATGTGGGGAAACATTTTTTTACTGGCCTCTTAAGGCCACCCACAATTTAAAGAAAATTTATTTACATTAACGGCGAAAGGCCTTGGAAGTCTATGGGGTTTATATTGATAAATACGTTTAGAGGAAATGTCATTTATGTTTGTAAATTTCATGCAATTTGAACAAATAGCTCTCTCTCTCTCTCTCTCTCTCTCTCTCTCTCTCTCTCTCTCTCTCTCTCTCTCTCTCTCTCTCTCTCTCTCTCTCTCTCCACTCTCTTGTGACCCTAATAAAGTTGATTTGATTTGATTTGATTTCTCTCTCTCTCTCTCCCACATGCTGGTGCAATTACGTTAGCTTAGAGAATATTTAAAATATAATTACATGATAGTAATGCCTTGATGGGTGCCTCCTTCTCTCCACTAGCCTATGGGACACCCTTGGACAAGGTGGAGTACCCGTTTAGCCTCCCGATCAGGGTTACGTGAAGCCATGTGTGCAGGTGGTGGATGAAGTTGAAGAGCAGTCGACAGATAGTTGTAGGTTATGGTCTCCACAGCTTCACGACGTAAGGCAGATGATCTCTTATTTGGGAGACATTGGCTACGGTCATCGACCAGTATGGTCACTGCTAGGAAGGAAAGCAATGGCAAACTACCTTCTTTACAGATGCCAAGAATATCATGTACTGCAGTCTTATCGATAATCAGAGAAACGGCGTAAATGGGTGCTCCATAGGAGCAGCCTCGCCATGTAGGTGTAGTCATGTGCACCAGGTGACTCCAGACCGTCATCAGGAGACTGAGTGCAAAAGAATATCAACATTGAAAGAAAGAACTTGGAATGTAAGAACTATGAGTGGGGATGGGAAATTTGATAACATTAAGAATGAAATGAGAAGATTAAATATTAACCTGTTAGGTGTATGTGAGACCAGATGGACAGGAATGGACATTATGACATCTGAGGAATATAGAATAATCTATTCGGACGGAGAGAAACAACAGCGAAGAGTAGCAATTATAATGGATACAGAGAGAGCAAACTCGATCAAAGGATATTGGACTGTATCAGGCAGAGTGTTACTGATGAAGTTGAGTGGAAGACCTCTTGATGTCAACGTCATACAAGTTTATGCACCACCAGAAGACAGTAGTGATGACAGCATCGATGAATTTTATAGTGATTTAGAGAAAGCCTTCAAGAAATGCAAGAATTCTGAAGTAACTATCATAATGGGTGACTTGAATGCCAAAGTTGGAAATCAACAGGACGGATGCTTAGTGGGCAAGTATGGTCTAGGGCAGGGGTCACCAAACTTTTTTCACGGCGGGCCGGATAACTGACAAAATGACGAGCGCGGGCGGATAACTGACAAAATGACGAGCGCGGGCCGGATACTCATTCTGTACAATACTTGAGCCGGGCTCCGTGGCGAAGATCCTACGGACGTGGTTCGTAATCCCGTATACCCAAGTATACAGCTGCGAGCGATTTGGCAGCAGACAACGTTGCGCTGGTTTTTACGCTATGTTATGGGTGCCGGTCGTTCGAAAAGCAATGGTAAACTACTGAACGTAAACTTTCCAAGACATCAACAACAGCAAGCAATGCTAGTGTGACTGTAAACGTCCTGTAAAGGATATACAACTAACTTTAACAATAATTTCAAGCTAGAACGAAAGCTATGGGAAAAAGGACGAAAAACTAAGTTAATCATGGAAAAGGCGTGCAATGCACATAAACAAACAAACAAACAAACAAACAAACAAAGACAACCAACATTTTTATATTTATTTACTAAACAAAGTTATCAAAGAAGGCGGCGTTAGCAAAAAGATAGTTACATCAGACATATTGTGCACATATCCGAATCTCACAAACTAAAAAGCAAAAGACGATAGTGAGTTTTGTGAAACTGACGTGTGGCTTTCAAAATACCATCAATGTTTGGTTCGGAATTGCTGCATCCAATCAAGAGAATTGCTTTCAAATGTTCATCAGTCAATCTCATTCGATGTGGTGACTTCACAGACTTCCTATTTGAAAATGTTAGCTCACAGACATATGTTGTTCCAAACAATGATGTAATACCAGTGGCAAATTTCTTAAGTTTCGGAAACTCAACATCAGGTAACCAGTGGTACTTCCTTCTCATTGAGCTCTAACTGTAATTCAACTGGAACAGAAGGATGTCACTCTCAAATCTGTCAAGATCTGAAAATCTCTCCAAACTCTTTGAAACAGTGAAAATGAGAAAGGTTTTCTCCTTCCAGTTATGCTTCCAACAATGACAGCTTTCTTCGAAATCCGTTGATGGTTCTGTAGAGATCACAGACGTGGTAATACTTTCCCTGAAGTTTCAAGTACAGTTCATTTATATCAACCAAAATTGACAACTTTGACAGCCAGGTAGGATCTGACAGCTGTGAATCAGCTTCATCTTTTTCAGTGAGGAAAACATCTATTACATTTCGGAGCTTGTAAAAACGAAGCAGGACTTTCCCGCAGCTGAGCCACCTGACTAATATGTGATAAGGCAAGTCACAGAATTCAGAATCAATTTCTTCAAGAAAAGCTTAGAACTGACAGTGACTGAGTTCATGTTCCCGAATGAAGTTCACAGCAGAAACTACTGGTTTCAGTACACAAGAAATATCTAAATCTTTCCCACAGAGTACTTGCTGATGCACGATGCAGTGTATGAACAGAGCGCCCGGAATTTGCAAATGTTCCAAATGAGTCCTGATCTGCCACAACAGACCCTTCCTCACTCCAGTCATGTTTCTTTCCTTCATCAACTGTAACACCTCGAAGCTGATTCCACCGAAGAAGGTTGGCTATTCTTGGAAAAATGTTTGCACTTCCACGAAAATGACTTTCCCAGTTGTTGTTCCATGCATGCTGCAAACGGACGCCAACTCTTCCGTTATCTAAAAGTCCAAATTGACACCACAAATGAACACGAGAAGTTGTAACGTTCTCGAGAGATAAATAGACTCATCCAGCGCCAGAGAATACCACAAGTTCTTAGCTTTCTCGCGTATCTGTAGCACTATGTTCTCTCCAAGTTCTTCTGTTCTCCGCAAAACTGAACTTGCCGAAAGGCTGATAGTTCCAAACAAATCGGCTTTCTCAGGACACAAGTCATTTGCTGCTTCATCACACACACTCTTTACTGACGTTGCCATCAGTAAACGGTTTTCCTCGTTCTGCCATCTTATGCAATGTTTTGTAACTTGTACGAGTGACAGAATCATTTTCAGCAAATGTTCTCGTGAAGAGATGTCTTTGCGTTTCAAAACCACGTTTAATGGTCTCATATTTCCCAGAGCGTAATTTTCAAGAAAACTATGTTGATGGATGTTTTGTTTCGTAGTGACGCCGAAGATTGTACTCTTTCAAAACGGCAACACTTTCGATGCATATTATGCAGCTGGTTTTCTGGACCTTTGTTTCCGCAAAGAAGTACTTTACTCCTCACTCGGTGTCCACTTTTCTCTTCCTACTAGACATAATTAAGTGTGAAGTACACGGGATCTGCAAATGAAAAACACATCATTACATTAGAAACATAATTAAACTCCTATTGAAACACAAGAAAAGCAGAGGACTAGGGGTCAATGGTGAAGCTGCAGCTCATCAAAGGTACATATACAGTTTATAGGTACCTTTGTGTAACCGCACAGAGATGATAGAGATAACAGCACAACGCCGACTGTTCATGGGCCGTAGAAGAAGAGAGGAATAAGAAGACAAAGAGAATTTCATTCTATCTCTACAGCTAACAAGAAAAAACAACGATTTAGAGATATCAGAAGAAATAAAGGTCAGTGTACAGGGAATCAGAATAATGTAATTATAAAGATACAACAACATCTGATTAATAATGCCAATGCTCTAATAAATAAAATTCATGATTAGATGCAATGACAAAATAGGCATCCCCATGAATAAACATACACATGATCATCCTTCACAGTACCATTGATATTCCATCACAGCATGTGTAGTCATCCAACACAGTACCAGTGATCTTCCATCACAGCATGGGTAATCATCCAACACTGTAACTGTAGTCTGATAAAAAAAACACCAGCAATTATCAGACAACAAGATGGAACAAAGGTCATTCATTCAGTAGCATGTCCTTTGAAGAATCTCGCTCCCATAACAACATTCCGGAAAACCTCTCGATCATAAGCAAGATTTCCCGCTTCAGATGCATCCATTTTGAGATCATCCGCCACATCCTGCTCCCATCTTCTCTTTGGCGATCCTCTTCCTCTCTTCCCAGGCATATATCCCTCCATTTTTGTTCTCAGGCACAGACATAGCTATTATATTCCTATATTCCTATTTAAACTATGAAGGTTCGTTCAAAACTCACCCCACAGCAGATAATCGTCAATCCACAATCAAGATCCTCTTGGATCTTTTGGATCTTCACAGGGCCTGTCTACCCTCTCAACTGTGGTCTGGAAAAACAGTGGCTACGCTCGGCCGTGCCTGGGGCATGTTCGCCCATCTACTTGGTTGTGGCTCAGGGGTTTAAGTTCAAATCCTCTGCTGCAAATTAGACATCAGCATCTCTTCGGCCTAAGTTGTTCCCAAGGCCAAAGAGGCGGGAACATGGCTTTACTGGGCTATTATAGGCACGCCAACACAACATCCCAGCATCCTATACATATTTTACCAGGGTATCAAGGGATATGCTACTCCATACTCTTGTAGAGCCGCGGCAGGCGGCTTCATTTGGTAATAGAATATATCTCATAATAAGGTTCGCAAAATTTATAAATAGGGCCACCTAAATAAACAACCTAGTGTAGCCAGGAGTTCTCCGCACGTGTGAAGATCTCTCGTGTTTCATAGTTATATCAAGCAAGTTCGAGTACCGACGGCGGTCCGGATGAAATGACGTCGCGGACCGGATCCGGCCCGCGGGCCGTAGTTTGGTCACCCCTGCTCTATGTGGAACTATGTTTATAGACTTTAGAAAATCATTCGATATGATAGATCATACTATCCTAATTAAACAGCTAGAAACAATGAAAATAAGCTTTAATATAGTGACATTAATAAACTCATTTTTATTAGATAGAAAACAAATAGTATCACACAATAAATCTCTATCCCAAGCCATTACCATTAATACTGGAGTACCTCAGGGGTCTATACTTGGCCATCTGTTATTTGCCATTTATATAAATTATCTTCCCTTATATCTGTCATCCTCTAAAAGTACTGGAGAGTTTTGGTCAGAGACCATAACTTTATGAAGGGACAATCCCAACTGCACCTCCACGCGGTAGAGGATGGAAACACACTACGGTGTGGCTAACACAGCTCTGGGGACCGAGTATCCACCGGAATAAGTGGACAAATCTGCAGCTGAGCAGGGCAGGGCACTCACTTGTCCTTGCAGTCGGAAATGGCTGTCAAAAGCAGAGGTAAAAAGACCACCATGTGAATGTGGAAGGCAAGGGGAAACCACCACATTATCTTCCCAAGACTTCATGGCAAAACATAAATCAAAGTTAGTGAAGGACGTTAATGGCTGTCTTAGGGCATCCTCGTCCGGTAGGGACAGTCATGAGCCACAGGTGACACCAGACCGTCATCCAGCTACTGATGGCAAAATCTTAACTAAAATAAATAAATTTAGAGTAGGAACATGGAATGTTAGGACATTAAATGAGCTAGGAAAGTTGACCAATGTTCTAAGAGAGATGGATAGCATGAAAATGAATATACTAGGCGTTAGTGGGATGAGATGGAAGGGATCGGGCAAAATTATAGCTGACAATCACACAATAATTTATTCTGGAGGGGATACACATGAAAAAGGTGTAGGAATAATATTAGACGAAAAAACAGCCAAGTCAATTAATGGATACTGGTGTATTTCAGATAGAGTTATTATGGTAAAAATCAAAGGCAAACCAATAGACATAAATATTATACAAGTATATGCACCAACAGCAAGCAGTAGTGATGAAGAAATACAACACTTTTACGACGAAATAGAAATGGCGATGGCTCAAATTGGATCACTAGAAATAAAGATAATACTTGGTGATTTTAATGCAAAAGTAGGAAAGGGAAAAATGGAGGATGTAGTGGGGAATTATGGTTTAGGTACAAGAAATGAAAGAGGGGAAAAGCTAATAGAATGGGCAAATATAAATGATATGATAATTGGAAACACATGGTTTAAACACCATAAAAGACGACTGTACACATGGATAAGCCCTGATAAGAAAATACGCAACCAAATTGACTACATACTAATTAATAAAAGATTTAGAAATGCTTTAATTAATGTAAAGACAATGCCTGGTGCTGACTGTAATAGTGATCATGTACCACTATGTGGACAAATAAAAGTAAGATTAAAGAGAGGGAAAAAAATGGTTAAGAACATGAGACTTAATAAAGAGGTTCTAAAAATAGATAAAGAAATGCAAGAACAATACAGAGTGACTGTGAAAAATAGGTACAATGCAATAACTAAAATACATAGTATAGATGAACAATGGGAAATGTTAAGGGACTCCATTCATCAAACTAGCAAAGAAGTATTACCAGAGAGAGGCAAAATAGCTAAGAAAAAATGGATGAATGAAGATATCTTAAACCTGATGGACAAAAGAAGAAGAGCTTATAGAAACAATGGAGAAGAGGAATATTGGTCTGATGGGAATAGCGGACACCAGAACAAAAGGGAAAGGATGCAAGGAGCTCCACCGCAGTTACACGTTTGTTTACTCTGGAGTAGAACAGCAAGAAAGGGCAAGACACGGTGTGGGAATAGTCATCGAACCACAGCTAGCAAGAGCAATACTAGAAATAAAATATATATCAGAAAGAATCATAACAGTGAGAATAAAAGAACAAACAATCACAACATATGTACAGATATACGCATCATGTAATGCAAACAATAATGAGCAAGAATGTGAGGACTTCTACGAAGACATACATGATGTGCTAAATAAAATAGATAAGCAGGACAACATCATAGTTATGGGAGACTTCAATGCAAGACTAGGACATAACAGAGGGGGCATAGAAAAACACCTGGGAGCATTTGGAGATCAGCAAAATGAAAGGAATGATAACGGAAGTAGACTGATAGAGCTTTGCAGCCAACACGATCTCTATATAACAAACACATTCTATAAACATAAAGATTCGCAAGTATACACCTGGTATAAATGGAACAATCTAGATACTAAAAGCCAAATTGATTTTATATTAACAAGAAATAACAGAAAGAGAAATATATTAGATGCAAGAGCAGTGCCCAATTTCAGTATAAACACAGATCATAAAGCAGTCGTTGCCACAATAAGAACCATTAGAAGAAGAAAACAAAAAGCAGGAAAATACATGCCATGCGAATCAGTAAACTTAAAAAACCTTAAAGACGAGGCAGTAAGGGAAAATTATGAGAAAGAACTAACTGAACTCTTTGTAAAATTATCTACGGAAAGAAAAACAGTGGAAGAAGAATGGGAGACGTTCAAATCAAGCGTTTTAAATACTGCAAAAATAACATGCGGAACCACGAAGAAACGCAAAACACGGATAAAGAAAATAACAAGTTGGTGGAACGCAGAAGTAAAGAAAGCGGTAAAAGAAAAAAAGGAAAAATATAAAAAGTGGTTGAAGAGCAAACAGGAATGTGATCTCATAGAATACAGAATATCGAGAAGACATGTGAGTAGAATAGTAAAGAGGGAAAAACAGAAAGACTGGGAAGAGTATGGAAAAACCCTAAATAAAAACTACAAGGAGGCAACCAGAAACTTCTACAAAAAGATAAGTGCAATGCGAACCAGAGGAGTACCCTTTGACCCAACTGAAATAATTAACAGCGAAAATGGAGAACCAATAAGTGAACAAAAACACATCCTAATAAGATGGAAGCAGTATTTCGAACAACTTCTCAACATCCCATCAGATGTCACAGGAATTCAAGAGACCTACACAGATGTCACCGAGGAACTAGAACCAGACATACTAAAAGAAGAAATTATAGAAGCCATCAGATTAGCCCCATTGAACAAATCACCAGGACAGGATGAAATACCAAATGAACTAATAAAAGCAGCAAGGGAAGTAGGAACAGCTTGGCTACATAGACTATTCAACCATGTTTGGGTAGAACAACAGACACCACGAGACTGGGGAAACGCCATAATTATCCCAATTTGGAAAAACAAAGGCAGCAAAAGAGATTGCACACAATACAGAGGCATTTCACTGTTGAGTCATACTGGGAAAATATTTTGCAAAATTCTTGAAAAAAGATTACGAACTACTTTAGAACCCCAGCTAAGCGAAACGCAGCTTGGATTTAGGAAAAACAAAGGATGCACAGACGCCATTTTTGCTCTTAGACAACTTATAGAAAAATCAATTGAATTCAATGAAACACTCTACTTAGCCTTTGTTGACCAAGAAAAGGCATTTGATAGGGTAGATAGAAACAAGCTGTGGGAAATCCTTAAACAATATGGAGTGAGTACACATCTAACAAACCTATGTAGAAGTTTATACGACAACAGTGAATGCATAGTGAGAGCAACTGGAGGACACTCAGAACCCTTCACCATAAGATCTGGAGTACGACAAGGTTGTGTCCTGTCCCCTCTCTTGTTCATAACATATATAGACAACATATGTAAAGAAACCAGCCAAGCAGAGACAGCAAGAATACCGCATGACGAGAACACAGAAGAAGAACCATCTGCAAATCTAACCATTAGAGAACTCCTGTTTGCGGACGACCAAGCACTAATAGCAAAATCAGAAGCTGAATTACAAGACCACATGAATAGTCTAAACGAAATGTGTAGGGAACATAACATGAAAATTAGCACAAGCAAAACAGAGGTAATGACTATAACTAAAGAAGAACAAACAGCAACAATTCACCTAAACGAACATCCCTTGAAACAAGTAAAGAGCTTCAAGTACCTAGGAAGTATAATATCATCAAATGGCAGATCAGAAGACGAGATCGAAAATAGGTGCAATAAGGCTAATCAACTCATTGGACAAATGGCACCAATACTAAAGAACAAACATGTATCAATAACTACTAAGAAAGCACTTTACAACACAATCTTCCTACCAACTCTGTGCTACCAATGCCAAACCTGGACAATGACAGAAAAAGAGAAAAGAAAAATCACAACAACAGAAATGAGGTTCCTGAGAAGAATACTCAACGTATCAAGAAGAGATAAGATCAGAAATGAAGAAATCAGGACTAAAGTGGGGGTTAAAGCTGCTGAAGATTTTATTAGAAAGCAGCAAGTCAAATGGTTTGGCCATGCAAGTAGGCTACCAGTCAACAGCATGCCACAACAAGCAATGACGTACAGACCAGATGGAAACAGAGGAAGAGGCCGACCACGTAAACGCTGGACGGAGGGAATAACAGAATCCATGGGAATGTCGATATACGAAGCCCATAACCGGGCACTCTCACGAAGTTTATACTTCACCTCTACACCGCAAGGTACAAGAGGAACATGATGAGATGAGATGAGATAAAAATGACAAACAAGAATACGCTAAGATAAATAAAGAAATAAAAGATAAATGTGGGAAGGCTAAAGAAAGTTGGGTAAACGAGCAATGCAAAAAAATTGAATTAAATTCCATTAAAGATACAAAAAATATGCACAGACAAATCAGTGAGCTTACATGAAAAAAAATAAGAATAAATACAGGGTGTTTGAAATCAAAAACAGGAAAGATAATATTAGAGGAAGATGCTATAATGAAGTGGTGGAATGAGTATATAAGAGAATTATATGAAGGAGAAAGGGCAGAATTAACAGAAGATAGTAACTTAGAAGGTCCACCTATTCTGAAAGAAGAAGTCGCTGACGCTATGAAACGTATGAAGAAAGGAAAAACAGCTGGGCCAGATGAAATCACAATAGAAGAAATAGAAGTATTGGGAGAATTTGGAGTAGATATATTAACCAAAATGTTGAATGATATTTACAGCAGTGGATATTTACCCAGTGATATGCTGAAATCTATATTTATAGCTATACCAAAAAGACCAGGAGCAATTGATTGTGAAGATTTTCGTACAATTAACCTTATAAACCATATCACTAAGCTTCTACTCAGAATCATAATGAGAAGAACCAAAAAGAAAATAAAAATGGAAATTAGTGAAGAACAGTATGGATTTGTGGAAGGAAAGGGCACAAACAATGCAATTTATACATTGCGGACACTAATAGAAAGGTCAATAGAGAAACAGAGGGACATATATTTGTGCTTCATAGATTATACTAAGGCATTTGATAAAGTAAAACATGATGAACTGATTAAAATGTTGGAAGATATCAACACTGATGGAAAAGATTTAAGAATAATAAAGAATATTTACTGGAACCAAGTAGCAGCAATTAAAATGGGAAATAAAAGGGTAGTTACGAACAGATAAAGCTAGGAGTACGACAAGGGTGTGTCTTGTCACCAGATCTTTTCTCCCTGTATAGCGAAGTAATAATGAGAGAGATCAAAGAGATGCCAGGAATACTAGTTGGAGGTTATAATATAAATAATATACGCTATGCAGATGACACAGTATTGGTGGCGGATAATTCAACAGACCTACAACAATTATTAGACGTTGTAGTAACAGAGAGTGCAAGGAAAGGACTCAACTTGAATATCAAGAAAACAGTAACAATGGTAATATCAAAGAAAATGGTGACACCAAAATGTGACATAGAAATAGAATGGGAAAATCCTTAACCAAGTTGATAATTTTAGATACCTAGGGGCATTTATAACATCAGATGGAAGATGTACAACAGAGATTAGGAGCAGAATAGGGCAGGCAAAAGCCGCATTTCATAAAATGAAGAGTATCTTATGCAATAAGTCACTGTCACTGAATGTAAGAAAGAGAGTGCTGAAATGCTATGTAGAACCAGTTTTTCTGTATGGCAGTGAATCTTGGAATGTAAATGAACAAATTAAGAAGAAATTAGAAGCAACAGAGATGTGGTTCCTGAGACGAATGTTGCGAATTCCTTGGACTGCCAGAGTAACTAACGACGACTGCCTGAAACAGGCTAATGAAACTAGAACATTATATACAACAATAAGACAGAGACAAACAGCTTTCCTCGGTCATGTGATGAGAAGAGAGGCATTGGAGAACATCGTAACAACTGGAAAGATCGAGGGGAAGAGAGGCAGAGGTAGACCAAGAGAAGTGATGCTGGATGGATTAAGACGGTAGCATGGAGGAATATCAGCAGCAGAGTTGATCCAGAAAACCAAAGACCGAGATCTATGGAGAGCCATGAACGCCTACGCCAGTCGGCACGGCACTTGATGATGATGATATCTGTCATCGTCCTGCGATCTATTTGCAGACGACTGCACAGTATATACAAACGCTGTTTATCGTAATGTGCTAGAATTATCCTTGCAACAGGAAATAAATAGTGTAGTTAACTGGAGTCATGCAAACCGCATGCAAATTAACATTTCTAAAACACAATCTATTTTAATAGGAACCAGGAAAAGACTTCACACTCTAAACTCGCAGAGAACTCTTCAGCTGCACATTGGTAGCACGCCTATAGAAAGTGTAACCAAGCACAAGGCACTGGGTCTTATCATAGATCAAAATCTATCCTTCAATTCCCATGTTCATGCTTTAGTTAAACAAATAGCCAAAAAGGTATACAAACTTGCCAAAATTAAAAATTTCCTCGACGAAAACACAAGAAAGATATTCTACACTTCCCACATACAAACACATATTGATTATTGCTCCACAATCTGGGATAGATGCTCCAAATCAATAATCAAACGCCTTTATTCACCCCAGAAAAGGGCAGTGCGTCTAATCAATGGCGATAAGCTTACAGACATTTCTATCCTACATGAACGTCTTCAGTTACTGCCACTCCACAAACGTCTACTTTTTAATAAGGCTAAACTAATTCATAAAATCCTATTTTAAAATGCCCCAAGCTACCTTTGGCCATTGTTTAAATATAATGCAAGACATAGCGAACGACTAAATATACTCCATGTCCCTAAACCTAGGATAGACATATGTCGCTTAAAAGTCGCTTAAAAGTCGACAGGGTCGACTTCATTGCACCGGGTTTTATCCCATATGGCTCGGTCTCTGTCTGCAGCACGGAAAGCATCGCACAAAGCACGAACTCCGTAGCTTTTAGCGACGGCCCACAGGAGTGTAAAACAAGCTTACGCATACCCTGCCACTCAGTTGTGAAACAATCTTCCACAAGAAATCAAGGACACCACCAATCATTATACATACAGTAGCAACCTGTTTGAACACTACCTCAGGACAGACTACATGCCCCCTTAAAAAATTTAAAAAAAAACAGCAACAAAGACAATAATAATGGTAAATTATCTCGAACGACAACTAGCCAAAAATAGCACGCTACACCCACCTTGGGTATTCATGATGACCATATTAAACATTGCCTCATCGAGTCATGTATTATTGATTATTCCTCATGCGTTTTAATGCTTATTGTTTTTTTTTTCTTCAAAGAATTGCTTCATAAAAGATGTTGAATGATTGAATGAAAGAATGTATGAGAGGAAATAGAGAAGAAGGGCAGAATGTCAGACGGACCTGCGTGCCCAATTCTTAACCCTTTGAAAATAAAGATTTACTTACTTACTTACTTACTACTTATTTACTACTACTCAGTCAGTTAGTAAGTCATTCTGCCAGTTAGTCAGGTTGTCAGTCAGTGAGTCAGTTAGTCAGAAAGTCAGTAGACACTTAGTAAGTCAGTTAGTACGTAAGTCAGTCAGTCAATCAGTTAGTCTGTCAGTCAGTTAGTCAGGTAGTCAGTCAGTTAGTAAATCAGTCAGTTAGTCAGTCAGTCAGTTAGTCAGTCAGTTAATCTGTCACTCAGTGAGTCAGGTAGTCAGTCCGTCAATCAGTTAGACAGTCAATTAGTCAGTAAGTCAGTCAGTTAGTTAGTCAATCAGCCAGTCAGTTAATCAACCATTCAGTCAGTCAATTACTCAGTCAATAAGCCAGCCAGTCAGTTACTCAGTCAATCAGTCAACTAGTCTGTTAGTCAGTTAGTCAGTAATTCAATCATTCAGTCAGTTAGTTATTTACTTAGTCAGTCAGTCAATAAGTCAGACGGTTAGTCAGTCAGTTAATCAGTTAGTCAGTTAATCAGATACTCAGTCAGTCAGTCAGTTAGTCAGTCATTCAGTCAGTCAGTTAGTCAGATACTCATTTAGTTATTAAGTCAGTCATTCAGTCAGTCAGATACTCAGTCGGTCAGTTAGTCAGTCAGTCATTCAGTCAGTTAGTTACCCAGTCAGTCAGTTACTCAGTCAATCAGTTAGTCAGTGAGTCAGTTAGTCAGTGAGTCAGTTAGTCAGTCATTCAGTCAGTAAGTCAGTCAGTCAGTCATTTAGTCAGTCAGCCAGAGAGTCAGTCGATCATGGGTTCGATCCGCATGGAGGTAGATTGGAATGTTTAAACTGACATGGGTTGCCGGGTCGATGCAGTCAGCAATGGGTACGAGAAACTGTCCAGGGAAGTCAAGGCAGCCGGTGAGATATTTATCCCATCAGCCACCCAGTGCCGGTCGGTCTCTACACGCATGGGTATAGCACCATGTGCCCAACACGTTTCAGGCTTGTAAAGAGATCCTTTGCTTTTTTTTTCTACTGTTACCATGTATCCATAACGCTTCACTGTGTAACAGGGTCAGTTATTTACTTGTACTTACACTTACTTACTTCTGCTTACACTTACTTACTTCTACTTACACTTACTTACTTCTACTTACACTTATTTACTTCTGCTTACACCTACTTACTACTGATTACATTTACTTACGTCTATTTACATTTACTTACATTTACTTACCTCTACTTACACTTACTTACTTTTACTTACACCTACTTATTTCTACTTACTTTTACTTACTTCTACTTGCATTAACTTACTTCTACTTACACTTACTTTTTTCTGTTTACATTTATTTACTTCTTACATCTACTTACACTAATTTACTTCTACTTATATTTACTTACTTCTGCTTACACTTACTTAATTCTACTTACATTTACTTTCTTCTACTTACATTTACTTACTTCTACTTACATTTACTTACTTCTACTTACATCTATTTACTTCTACTTTCATTTACGTTCGTCTACTTACACTTACTTACTTACAACACTTATTTCTACTTAAATTTACTTACTTCTTACACTTATTTCTGCTTTCCCTTACTTACTTCTACTTACACTTACTTACTTCTAATTACACTTACTTCTAATTACACTTAATTACTTCTCCTTACACTTACTTCTACTTATATTTGGTTACTTTTATGTACATTTACTTATTTCTACTTACACTGACTTCTACTTACACTTACTTCAACTTACACTTTCTTCAACTTATATTTACTTACTTGTACTTACATTTGCTTACTTTTACTTACAATTATGTGGCAATATACACTATGAAGTGATCTTTCCTTTATTTGTTTCGTTGTACAAATAGTGGCCAATAATAAACAGTTTTAGATACAGGTCTCATTACACACCAGGTCAAGAATGCGGGAATCCAAAGAAGAATAACCATCCAATTCTAATCTGGTGTCGTCCATCGTTAGACAATGAGGGAGATAGTGAGGAGAGGAACTGAGTACTTAATGACTAATAATTAGATATGCAATGAGAATCGTCCATTGACTGACTGACTGGCTGATTAGCTGACTAACTGACAGGCTGACTGTCTGACAGACTGACTGACTGACTAACTAACTGGGATACATGGGTGGCTATACATACGGAAGTGAGGTTAAGCAGCCAGTCATGTGCAGCACTTGACGACTACTTGGGTGTCAGCTCTGCACTTATGGAAGCCTCTTTGGAAAGGCGGGGAATGTCCCTGGTCTGCCCCTAACTAACTAACTAACTAACTAACTAACTAACTAACTAACTAACTAACTAACTAACTAACTAACTAACTAACTAACTAACTAAATAACTAACTAACTAACTCACTCACTCAATCACTAACTCACTCACTAACTCACTAACTCACTAACTCACTAACTCATTAACTCACTAACTCACTAACCCACTAACTCACTAACTCACTAACTCACTAACTCACTAACTCACTCACTCACTAACTAACTAACTAACTATCTAACTAACTAACTAACTAACTAACTAACTAACTAACAACTAACTAACTAACTAACTAACTAACTAACTAACTAACTAACTAACTAAATAACTAACTAACTAACTCACTCACTCAATCACTCACTAACTCACTAACTCACTAACTCACTAACTCACTAACTCACTAACTCACTAACCCACTAACCCACTAACACACTAACTCACTAACTCACTAACTCACTCACTAACTAACTAACTAACTAACTATCTAACTAACTAACTAACTAACTAACTAACTAACTAACAACTAACTAACTAACAACTAACTAACTAACTAACAACTAACTAACTAACTAACTAACAACTAACTAACTAACTAACTAACTAACAACTAACTAACAACTAACTAACAACTAACTAACTAACTAACTAACTAACTAACTAACAACTAACTAACTAACTAACTAACTAACAACTAACTAACTAACTAACAACTAACAACTAACTAACTAACTAACAACTAACTAACTAACTAACTAACTAACTAACAACTAACTAACTAACCAGGCTTGTCCATGGGACATATTTTTCTGTCGCATCGCATCGCATCCCATCCCATTGCATGGGACTCCCATTATAATATTAAAATGGAAAACAGTTCAAATAAAATTATGAAATTTATGAAAGTTTAGGTTTAGTGTCTACTAAATAGGGTTACATGTACAAAGAGACATGTAAAATGACAGTACTTATTAATTTTAATATTCAAGAGTATTTTAAAAAAAAAGTTTCATCTAAATATTATAATTCAGTGTCATTCTGACACTCTCATTCTGTTTCTGAGTCACTCTGCTCATTCAGCACATTATCAATTTCCTGCTGATGGACTGTTTCTAATAATTCAGTTAATTCCGGTAATCCCTGAACCATTTCCACAATTGTCATCTTACATGCAAATTTGATATACAGTGTTTGTAACGAGAGCTGGTAACATCCGTTTTCGTAACTTACTCAACAACAATCCAGCTGCACTAAATAAGCGCTCTACTTCTGCTGATGACACTGGTATCGCCAAAACAATTTTCGCTCTTGCTTTTATCAGTGGAAACCAATGTTCATTTTTTCAGTAATTTAATGGTTATGAAGTTGGTGGCCGTAATTTTTGAAACATGGTGACTTCATCCTTAAGGCATTTATTTATTTATCCGGTGTCACACCACAAGATAAAGAATAGATACATATATGTAAAGAAAAAGAAAAAAAGAAAGATAAAAAGATTTAAAAAGGTAAAACATAAAACAAAAATTAAGCGTAGCTCTGACGTAGATCAAGTTGCTATGACTTGGAATACAAATGTGTCCTGTCCCAGCTAGCTGACTGACTGACTGACTGACTGACTGACTGACTGACTGACTGACTGACTGACTGACTGACTGACTGACTGACTGACTAACCAGTCAACCAACCCATTATCTAACCAAATAACCTCCATCTTCCCAACCAACCAATCAACACCCACAGAGATCCGACGATCCAATCTTGTACCTAAAACATACGTGCTATTTCAGTCAATTGTACCCTCGCTGGCAATCTTAAAATCACAACCTAATCTATCTTAAGAGTTCAAGATAAACACCCTTCTTGAAGTGATGACTGAAAGAGTACAAAGTACAAGACAGCATTCTTTCCTTAAGCTAATCTACTCAACTGTAAAGAACATTAAAAGATGAATGAATGTCTTCGACTTGCTCTCTACTATCCAGCACTGTTTGAAGCGCGCCATCATTAATTATCGTGTTTTTGGTGGGCAAATTATAAAGCCATGTTTCTAATGATTCCGTGAACTTTTTACGTCGGTACATAAGTGGTCCGGTTAGCATTTTAATTAAATAATGCACCTAGCAGTCTTGCTGAAAGGGATACGTATTCTCAAATATTTTTTATAAGAAGATAAGTCTTTGTTGTTTTTGTTTTTAGTTTTCTAATATCTCTCATCTCATCTCATCTTATTCTTGTTGTACCTTGCGGTGTTGAGATGAATCATCTAATGTTTCTGTAACCGTCATCTAATGTAGGAAGGGGGGAGGGGGTGGGGGGGGGGGGGGTCTTGAACCCGAGGAATGAAGGCCGCCTGGCTAGTGCAGTCACCGCACACTGTGCCGGTTAGGGTTTCCTTTTCGCCTTTGACAGAAAAAAGTCCGCACCTTACCGAGGATTCGAACCTGAGTCTCCCGAAGGAGACAGAAGGGGTTAGTGAAACGCAGGTCACAACTCCCCAACATTACGGACCGAGGGTGCGAAATCAGGCGTGAGCGATCTGGAAGAAGTTCGCTTTGCTTTGGTTTCGATGGCATGGCGCGTTGGTCGTTCAGAAGGCAATGGCAAATCACTGAATGGAAAATTGCTGAATACGAGTCATACAGTTAATAAATCCTGGGGTTGACTGTGAAGTCTTGTAAAGGACGTGTAGCAAACTTGCTAAAAACTAACATCTGCCTTTCAAAGAACTGAAACTAAATTAAATTATTCTCTCCCTTTGAAAACTGGATCAAAGGTTTGACAAATGAACGATTCAATTGATACCAGCCAACTTAAAGCTGTGGCCAACGCGGAGAGGAGAACGACTTGCAACTCTTGGTGGATCTCTACAACAATATGATTTAAATGCCACTTATATCAGAGCTTTACTACACGGTAACAGTTCCAGTAGAGCTTTGCAACACGGCAACAGTTAGAGTAGAGCTTTGTAACAGGGCAACAGTTATAGTAGAGCTTTGTAACAGGGCAGCATTTATATTAGAGTTTAGTGGCAAGGCAACAGTTATATAAGAGCTGTGTTATAAGACAACAGTTATATCAAAGCTTTGCAAGACGGCAATAGTTCTAGAAGAGCTTTATAACATGGCAACAAGTATATTATAGCTGTGTGACATGGCAACAGTTATATTAGAATTGAGTGACTACGGCAGCAGTTATAGTAGAGCTTTGTAACACGGCAATAGTTTCAGTAGAGTTTCGTAACATGCAACAGTTATATTGGAGTTTAGTGGTAATGCAACAGTTATATTGGAGCTCTGTGACATGACAGTTGTATTAGAGCCGTGTGTCACGGCAACAGTTGTTTTAGAGTTGTGTGACATGACAACAGTTATATTAAAGTTTAATTATAAGGCAACAGTTATATTAGACCTTTGTAACAGGGCAACATTATATTAGACCTTAGGTTCGGTTCGATTTGTAGATAAAAAAAAAGAAACTTTCCACCTAGTTCAACTAGCCTCAGTGGCGTTGTTATAGTTGTGGTGGTCGTATTAGCAAAGCTCTATTATAACAATTGCCCTGTTATAAAGCTCTAGTATAACTGTTGCCCAGTTACAAAGCTCTAATATAAATGTTGCCCTGTTACAAAGAATATCCATATTGTCCATATTGACGTGGATAGGCCTTAGGTTCATACCAGAATACGATCAGCGTTGCCAGTAGTGGGTTGTGCTCAATATGTAAAATTCAAATCCCGAAATAACCAAATTAATCAATTCTCTTTCTGTCTTGATTGCCTGTAGGATTTTTTTTTTCATTTTCCTTTTTCATCTGTGCCATGTGCTCCCTCTCTTGTTGGAGTTTTCTTGTTCTTTCTTTTATGTCCGCCAGCAGTTGTTCGTTGTCGCTGGTCGAAGTCGGTGTCAGCAGTGCCTTGACTTGCTTCTTCAGCTCGTCAATCTGTCGTTGGAGGTGATCTCTTTCGGCTTGTGAGATGCACGTGGCTGTCTCGCACCACCGGATTGCTTCCTTGCATGGTGTCTTTGTATTTATGTTTATCTTTAAGACGTCTCTGTGTTTTTGGAGGTACGGACAGCCCAGGTAGCTTGCTCCATGCCTGCCATGACAGTTGGCACATTTTCTGTTGTCGTTTGGCTTTCGGAAGTCCTTGTCCTGTTTGGCCAGCGGACATTCCTTGAAGGCGTGGTGATCGTCGCAGTATCAACAGATCTCTGCCTTCCTGCAGCATGTTGTTCTGCCGTGGCCGGCCCTCTGGCATCTTTAGCATTGACTGATTCTTTGTAACAGGGCAACATTTATATTAGAGCTTTGTAACTGGGCAACAGTTATACTAGAGCTTTATAACAGGGCAATTGTTATAATAGAGCTTTGCTAACCGCATGAAAGTACTAGACAAGAGAAACAGGGAAAGCCCGATAAAGATGTAAGTGAAAAGCTTCAACATCTGCACAACAAATAATAGCATACGCAACACCCAACTTCATGGAAGTACCGGACAACATCAATCAATCAGGTGCCGTCTCCACAGTGAAGGTTGGCTGCAGTGGATCGCCAACCTTGTCTGTCTCTCGCCCGGACTGTACATTATGTCAGATTGGTGTTCGTCCATCTCTTGATGTTATCTTCCCACTTCTACCGTTGTCTACCTCGTGCTCGCTAGCCTTCAGCCTTACCCTCCCCATCTTCAGGGCCTCTAATTGACTTTCTTATTGCTTGTTTATCGTTCAGGCTTCCGTATCATATAGTAGTGTTGAATATACATTGCATTTGACAATTTTCATTTCTAATGCAGTGTTAATCTCTCTAGATGTTAATACTGATTTCATACTGTTGAAAGCATTTTTGGTCATTCCTATTCTCTTTTCGATTTCTCTTTCACTTGTGCCATTATCTATTATTACATGTCTAAGATAGGAGAAACTTGTTACTTTTTCTAGTGTCTCCTCGTTTGGGTGATGCTCATTGATTACCTCTTCTTTGTTCTGCTAATTATCTTAGTTTTCGTTGTTTTTTTAATGTTAATATCTAAGCCACATTCTGCACTATGCCTGTTTACTTGTTCCAGTAGGTTTTGTAACTATTGCTCGCTTTCTGCTAGTGGCACGGTATCGTCAGTATACCTAAGACGACATTAAAGTCTGCAGAGTCATGATCACCGATGTCTACTTCAGACCAGACACTCCAATAAGAGCATATATAAACAACAAACATACAACATAACAGTACTCAGAAACAACATATATAAACAACAAATATACAACATCACAGTACTATATAAGAACACATATAAACAAAAAATATACAACATCACAGTACTCAAAAAGAACATATATAAACAAAAGATATACAACATCACAGTACTCAATAACAACATATATAAACAACAAATATACAACATCACAGTACTCAATAAGAACATATATAAACAACACATACACAACCTCACAGTACTCAATAAGAACATATATAAACAACAAATATACAACATCTCAGTACTCAATAAGAACATATATAAACAACAAACATACATCACAGTACTTACCAAAGAGCCACCTAAACTCCATCTGGGCCATACACAAACTGGCACAAAGGACAGTCAAAATGAAGATTGTATTGGCCACAAGTTTTGGCTGCAGACCTCTGCTTCCGTGGCTTTCATGTTCCATTTTCGTCAATGGTGAAGCTGAACAAACCGTTACATTCCAAGCTCATTGGGTGAAAGTCGGTTCAATGTTCTAATCCTCACAAATGTATGAATTATAACGAGATCGTCTCATGTCAGATTTGAACACTATGTCCAACATATATATATATATACACTGTTGGTTCTACGCTCTTTTGTTTCATAAGAACAACAGTAGCGTGTAAAGTTAAGTTTGTTAAGTATTGGCTTTTCGTTGTAAACTAAATAAACAACAGATTCTTAATCGGATAGTGATGTTAAGAGGTTTCATCATATTGATGGGGGTTCGTAACCTTAGAGATTGAGTCATACTTATGGGAGGCCTTAGCCCTAAAGGATAGGATGTAATGATGTGGGATCGGGAGCTGCATGGTCTCGATGTATGGTGTCCGCCTCGAGTGTTGGAGGTCCCGGGTTCAAGCCCCGGTGTGGACCGGGATTTTTTCACGTGGACTTCTAGTAATAAAATTTCCCCTGGTCTAAGGGTAATGATCGAGTGAAATGGCGAGTCATGACCGCCCACGCTTTCCGGCATGGCACATGATTGATTGATTGAAGGGTAATGAGATCGGACCCCCGTGTGTATTGCTGCTCGCGTAAAAAATCCCTTGGCAGTTGGAAATCGGAAAAAAGTAGCCTAACGGCGCTGCCCGGGCAAAATTTCGAGTTAAAAATCTACCCAAGTATTTCAGGATCCTCGCCGGTGCTACGGAGTTCGTGCACTGAGCTGAGTTTCTCTAGACTCAGGCTTGAGTTAAGAGGAGAACGTAGCACTTATGGGTTACACCCGTGTGCCGTGATGTTGATCCATCGACTAAACTAAACTAAACTGATGTGGGATCATAGCTTTAAAGGTTAGGTCGTATTGATGTGAGGTCTTAGCCTTAAAGGTTAGGTCCTTTTGATGTGAGATCTTAAGCTTAAAGGTTAAGTCATACTTATGGGAGGCCTTAGGCTGAAAGGTTTGGTAGTATTAGATGAGGCACCTTACAGTTTGCATTGTATTTAGCGGGGTTCATTAGAGATTATGCCGTAATGAATGCTTTAGGCGTTATATCGTTTTGGACGAAGGGGCTTAGAGTTACGATATATGGGGCGGGGTGGGCTTCGAGGTTACAACGTTTCGGATAGGGTAGCACGGCTTATGGGATGGAATGGTGTCGATGTTACCATATATGGGGTGAAGTGATTTAGAGATCACCACATATGGGGGAGTGATTTAGAGATTACCAGATATAGAGTGTAGTGGTTTAGAGATTACCACATGTGGGGCTGAAATGATTTAGAGATTACCATGTGATCATTCGAATGTGACAGTTTAGCAAAAACTAAAGCAGCACTGTGTTGAAGCAACGACCAGCGATGAAACACTTGCCCCTTGAGGTGTAACCAATGATTGTCAGGCGATAGTTTCGACATTAGCAAGGCTGTTGTAAGCAATGATTGTCAGGTGAGGGTTTCGAAATTAGCAAGGCTGTTGTAAGCAATGATTGTCAGGCGATGGTTTTGACATTAGCAAGGCTGTTGTAAGCAATGATTGTCAGGCGATGGTTTTGACATTAGCAAGGCTGTTGTAAGCAATGATTGTCAGGCGATGGTTTTGACATTAGCAAGGCTGTTGTAAGCAATGATTGTCAGGTGAGGGTTTCGACATTAGCAAGGCTGTTGTAAGCAATGATTGTCAGGTGTTGGTTTCGACATTAGCCAGGCTGTTGTAAGCAATGATTGTCAGGCGATAGTTTCGACATTAGCCAGGCTGTTGTAAGCAATGATTGTCAGGTGATGGTTTCGACATTAGCCAGGCTGTTGTAAGCAATGATTGTCAGGTGATGGTTTCGACATTAGCCAGGCTGTTGTAAGCAATGATTGTCAGGTGATGGTTTCGACATTAGCCAGGCTGTTGTAAGCAATGATTGTCAGGCGATGGTTTCGACATTAGCCAGGCTGTTGTAAGCAATGATTGTCAGGTGATGGTTTCGACATTAGCCAGGCTGTTGTAAGCAATGATTGTCAGGTGATGGTTTCGACATTAGCCAGGCTGTTGTAAGCAATGATTGTCAGGTGATGGTTTCGACATTAGCCAGGCTGTTGTAAGCAATGATTGTCAGGCGATGGTTTCGACATTAGCCAGGCTGTTGTAAGCAATGATTGTCAGGTGAGGGTTTCGAAATTAGCAAGGCTGTTGTAAGCAATGATTGTCAGGCGATGGTTTTGACATTAGCAAGGCTGTTGTAAGCAATGATTGTCAGGTGATGGTTTCGACATTAGCAAGGCTGTTGTAAGCAATGATTGTCAGGTGATGGTTTCGACATTAGCAAGGCTGTTGTAAGCAATGATTGTCAGGTGATGGTTTCGACATTAGCAAGGCTGTTGTAAGCAATGATTGTCAGGTGATGGTTTCGACATTAGCCAGGCTGTTGTAAGCAATGATTGTCAGGTGATGGTTTCGACATTAGCAAGGCTGTTGTAAGCAATGATTGTCAGGTGATGGTTTCGACATTAGCAAGGCTGTTGTAAGCAATGATTGTCAGGTGATGGTTTCGACATTAGCAAGGCTGTTGTAAGCAATGATTGTCAGGCGATGGTTTCGACATTAGCAAGGCTGTTGTAACCAATGATTGTCAGGCGATGGTTTCGACATTAGCAAGGCTGTTGTAAGCAAGCCAGTCAAGGATCTTTTTTACTCGTCTTGAGGAGCACTGGGTATATGGTGCTAAATCCACATATTTATAGACTGATCGGCAATCAACTGGTGATGTGGTCAGTGTCGCACCGGTCGCCCTTACTTCCCAAGAATTTCATGGTGCCTATTTTAGACGGGGTCGACGTGGAAGCCCAAGAATTTCGTGGTACCTATTTTAGACGGAGTCGACATGGAAGCCCAAGACATTTCCTGGTGCCTATTTTAGACGGAGTCGATGTGGAAGCCCAAGACATTTCCTGGTGCCTATTTTAGACGGAGTCGACTTGGAAGCCCAAGACATGTAATGGTGCCTATTTTAGACGGAGTCGACGTGGAAGCCCAATAATATCATGGTGCCTATTTTAGGCGGGGTCGACATGGAAGTCCAAGACATTTCATGGTGCCTATTTTAGACGGAATCGACATGGAAGCCCGAGACATTTAATGGTGCCTATTTTAGATGGGATCGACGTGGAAGCACAAGACATTTAATGGTGCCTATATTAGGCGGGGTCGACGTGGAAGCCCAATAAATTCATTGTGCCTACTTTAGTTGGAGTCGACGTGGAAGCCCAAGACATTTCATGGTGTCTATATTAGACAGGGTCGACGTGGAAGCCCAAGACATTTCCTGGTGCCTATATTAGACGGGATCGACGTGGAAGCTCAAAGCATTTACAAAAACAAAATTGAATCCGTTACGATGCAGATAGAACCCATACCCCTGACGACAATGAGAGTCTAGCCACTACGCTATCGCTTCTCCCAAAGGCTGTTGTATTTCCTAGAGATAATTGCTGTGATGTTTGTTTCTGTGTTGGTGCGAAAATCCTCTGTGAGTCTGTGAGCTTCACATCTTAAGGCTGATACATGGGCGTTCAGAAAGTCTGAGCCTTGACAAAGGCTGGCATCTTTCTGATTCTTTGGGCACCTTTCGTTGGTACATATACATTCCTCCCAACCCTGAACCAGCATGCTATCTCCAAGGGAGCTGCCTTGCTTCCTTTGCATTCTCCAACCTTAGATGGCAGCGGAGTGTGCGAGACCAGTACTGGAACTTTACAGCTGCATATAAAGATGTCATCAGGTATGATTCATCATCATCATCATCTCCGTGTTCACTATCAACTGTGTATGTCTCTCCACGGATCTCTGTCCTTGGGGTTCTGGGTCAATTCTGTTATATTCTTCTATGCTATCATTTCACTTCATCCAGCATTTCTCTTGGTGTCCCTTAGCTTCTTCGCTTACTAAACTTTCTAGTGGTCGTAGTGTTTTCAAATTCCTCTCTTCTCTCACCAATCTTTCTAGTGGTCGTAGTGTTTTCGAATTCCTCTCTTCTCTCACTAAATTCTAGTGGTCGTGGTGTTTTCTAATTTCTCTCTTCGCTCACTAAACTTTCTAGTGGTCGTGGTGTTTTCGAATTCCTCTCTTCTCTCACTAAACTTTCTAGTGGTCGTGGTGTTTTCAAATTCCTCTCTTCTCTCACTGAACTTTCTATTGGCGTGGTGTTTTCGAATTCCTCTCTTCTGTCACTAAATTCTAGTGGTGGTGGTATTTTCGAAATCCTCTCTTCTCTCACTAAACTTTCTAGTGGTAGTGGTGTTTTCAAATTCCTCTCTTCTCTCACCAATCTTTCTAGTGGTCGTAGTGTTTTCAAATTCCTCTCTTCTCTCACTTAACTTTCTAGTGGTCGTGGTGTTTTCGAATTCCTCTCTTCTCTCACTAAACTTTCTAGTGGTCGTGGTGTTTTCAAATTCCTCTCTTCTCTCACTTAACTTTCTAGTGGTCGTGGTGTTTTCGAATTCCTCTCTTCTGTCACTAAATTCTAATGGTCGTGGTGTTTTCAAATTCCTCTCTTCTCTCACTAAACTTTCTAGTGGTCGCTGTGTTTTCGAATGCATCTCTTCTCTCACTAAACTTTCAAGTGGTCATGATGTTTTCGAATTCCTCTCTTCTCTGATTAAACGTGTTAGTGGTCTTGGTGTATTAGTGGTGTACCTGTGAAAATTCGGGGTCTGTGGCTTAGGCGTTAGGGAAAGCATATTCACACTTCCCCGAAATATCAGCCCCAAGGGTGTCAAATTAACCACAGATCTTGTAAAAAGATCGCTTTTCATTTATTTCCATGGTATGAGCGTAGGCTGTGCAGAAATAAGTGGGGAAACTATTGAACATAAAATTGCTTATTAAATAATAAACAGCCAATGGATTATGGGGTTTATTGCAACGACCCGTTAGAGGACATGCAATCAAATTTGTTTAACTTTTGAAAAACGTAGTTCAGCAGCCGGCAAAATTGATTGAAAACAAAATAAGATGCATATTTTGGAATTACAGGATGAAAACAGCAAAGCTGGAATTAATTTGTATTGGACAATTAGTTGCAATATACACGTCATTAGGTGGCTCATTTAGAAATCGAATGCCATATTTCGTTCAAGCATCGGTTGCTATGAAACCTAGTGTGTCAAAGACTAACGCAATCAAAATTATCCGTCCAGACATGGTGAAATGTGAAATTTGATTACAAGGGCAAAGAACAGATTAATGATCAGCTATATCGCACAAAGATAGGAAATAATTTGACATTTTAAAAAGATCTGAACATCGAAGAATACTGGTTCATAAACTGTATGAAATGATTTTACAGAAATTAGATAGATTAGAGAAATTAGACTGATTAGAGAAATAAGACTTATTAGATACATTGACTAATTAGAGAAGCTGGACTGATTAGAGAAATAAGACTAATTAGAGAAATTATACTGATTAGAGAAATTATACTGATTAGAGAAGTTTTCTTATTAGAGAAATTAGACTGATTAGAAAAATTAGATTTGGTCAAAATAATTTGGGGACGTTATACGAAGAAATAAACTGGAGAATAATAAGGAGATGGGAGAGAGGTATATATCTTGATCGATTGGCTACATGGTATAATCGAGACAAAAGCACTGAGCTGATCCACGACCCTGGTAATCGTGTAAGATGACGAAACATGACCTCCCAGGCTTATCGGCATGGCACATGATGATGATGATGATGATGATGATGATGATGATGAGGAGGAGGAGGAGGATGAGGAGGAGGAGGAGATGCTGATGATGATGATGATGACGATGATGATGATGATGATGAGGAGGAGGAGGAGGAGGAGGAAGAGGAGGAGATGCTGATGATGATGATGATGATGATGATGATGATGATGATGATGATGATGATGATGATGATGCCAATGATGATGATGATGATGATGATGATGATGATGATGATGATGATGATGATGATGATGATGATGATGATGATGATGATGATGATGATGAACAGTATGATATCTCGGAAACTAAAATGCTTTAGCCATATTAAAGGTTACGGTGGCATGGGAGAGAACAGTGATTGAAGGCGTGGTTGATGGAAGAAGAGCAGGGGTCCATCAGCACGAAGATTATCACGGGGAACTGCGGACAGCTTGGGTATGAGGGTGCGTGAGGCCGGAGAAATGGCAAGAGATAGAGAGGCTTCCCAGCGCACCTTGATGAGAGCCACTTCCTGCTACTTGATGATGGTAATTATGATGATTATATCACACTAATTTTCTTTCTTCTTCGTATAGTCCATGCCATGTGGCATGGATGATTATGTCTGTCCACAGCCTACACTAATTTTCACCAAACCTAATTTGCGACTCTATAACAAACTGACGTACTATTTGATGTCGTTTTTCCTTTCACAAACAGAACTGATCTTTTCTGTAAGCTCATTAACTAAGCACGTAAAATCAACTGAGTGCTGTCTCTGAGTGGACATGTTATGTAAACATGTCAGACATCCAGAAAATGTTCCCTCGGTCGTTTTGTGTCTGCTTCCTCATGTAAGGGGTCGTCTTAGCAGGATTTAGCATCACCAGTGTCTGGAGTAAGAGCCTTGGAGATTTCCAGGGATTTCTGTGGACAAATGAAACACATCAGCTGATTACACAAACGTGGTGGGTGATCCATTTTAATTGTATAGGGCAATAGTGTCAGAAGTAAATAAACCAAACATTAACTCACTCGTGACTTACTGCGAGGAAAGCAAAGATCACTTAACCTATCAAGCATGCCGTAAGAGGCAAGTCAGGAGAGCTAGGCTAGGGATTGGTTTTTCCATCTCGTAGAAATCTTCAGCTGCAAAACCAACCACCTTGAACACAATGAAAGATACAGAAAAAAAAAGAAGGAATAATTCATAATAATTGCCATGTCTAATAAGGAAATATGGCCTTAACATCTGCAGACGTTGCTTCCGGCAATACTCTGACGACATTGGATTCATAAACAGTGACCGAACCGTCACAGGTCTCTGGCTTGATTGATGCACGAGGGTAAGTTAATAAGTAAGTCACAAATGGGTATAGACAAATAAATAATAAATAATTGTGATAACAACTTAAAACTTGTTTATTTGTGTACATAAATTGTTCCTTTATTTCTCAACATAATTTCCACCAACATTGATGCACTTATCCCATCGTTTTATCAGTCCTACAAAACCGGCTGCATAGAACTGCGTGCCCTGTTTTCTAAACCACGTTTTCACATCACATTTAACTTCGGCGTTATTAGAGAAATATCTCCCGCCAAGGTGGGTTTTCAGTGGACTTAGCCCCTAGCAATTTCCCGTAAAGTTACTAGGGCGAGTCAATAAGTAAGCCACTTAGTTCTGTGGGATGACTGGGTAATGAAAACGGGGTATTTTTATGCAGCCGGTTTGGGAGGACTGACATAACAATGGGATAAGTACATCAATGTTGGTGGAAATTATGTTGAGAAATAAAGGGACAATGTATGTATACAAATAAACTCGTTTCAAGTTGTTATCAGAGTTAGTTTTTTTTTTACAGCCGTTTGTGACTTACTTATTAACTTCCCCTCGTACTACAAGTGTAGTGCACTGTATTCGCTAATTCAATAAATGGATGTGTTTAATTGAAACAAACAGAGGCAAGTAGGCGCGTCTAGAAGAGATGTGACGCGACGCGGAGAAAGCCTCAAGCAGTCTGGGTTACTGATACACTTCCTTACACCTAAGTAGATCTTTAGAACTGGAATTTGGAATTGGAAAACTGCATGACACGAGCGGTAGCAGAAAGGAAGTATTACATTCTTAGCATTTTTGGAGATGTGAAAGCACACAGAGGAGAGAATTAGAGACAACGATGGATAATGTGGGGATGACATGACGGAGTTGCTTGAGAACCCCAAGATAGACAAGCTTGGAGTGAGTGGTTGAGGGACTTAGCAACAATGACAATAAAGAAAAGGATACAGAAATATCGGCTACGTGTGGAGGGATTACATACACACACGCGTACATACGCACACAGATATACATATACAGACACATAGACACACATACAAACACAGAGAGAGAGAGAGAGAGAACGCACGAGCAAGAGAGAGAGAGATAGAGAGAGAGAGAACGAGAGAAAGAGAGAGATAGAGAGAGAGAGAGAACGAGAGAGAGAGAGAACGAGAGAGAGAGAGAGAAAGCGCGAGCGAGATAGATAGATAGATAGATAGATAGATAGATAGATAGATAGATAGATAGATAGATAGACAGACAGACAGACAGACAGACAGACAGACAGACAGACAGACAGACAGACGGACGGACGGACGGACGGACGGACGGACGGACATACAGACAGACAGACAGACAGACAGACAGACAGATAGATAGAAAGATAGATAGATAGATAGATAGATAGATAGATAGATAGATAGATAGATAGATAGATAGATAGATAGATAGATAGATAGATAGATAGATAGATAGATAGATAGATAGATAGATAGATAGATAGATAGATAGATAGATAGATAGATAGATAGATAGAGACACAGAGAGAGAGAGAGAGAGAGAGAGAGAGAGAGAGAGGCTTGATGGCATGTCTCCAAGGGAAATCATGTCAGGGTTATTTACATTGCCATACGAAATTAAAACAGGCATGTGTGGTTAATGCGAACAGGTGAGAATAATACACACAGGCACAATGTACATACCTAACAACGAACGCATATTTGGCAAACGAAAATCACAGTGCAAATATAACAAATGATAATAACAACAACCTAAAAAGTATATATATATATGTGTGTGTGTGTGTGTGTGTGTGTGTGAGTGTGTGTGTGTGAAGTTAGAGCATTGCTTTGCTGATCTCGCAGCTGCTGCAGTTTTTCTTGTTCCAGATGTAGGGGTGTTGCCATTCCTCTGGAGTGGACTAGGCAGGCCGAGAGAGGGATCATGCTGCATGAGCAACATATGGTCTCTATATTTTAGTCCAGGCTTTTTGCTATGTAGAGGTATAACTTCACCCCCTGGTCTTCCCGTCTCGGAATCAAAGCGAATGGTAGCAGTTACGGGTTATAATTCCTTGTCAATTGACGCAGACATGGGGCGCCACGGGTTGCCTCTGACGGTGGGAGACACCTACAGGTGTCACTGATCAGCTACCGCCCGCCTCAAGCTAGGCAGTCCCCGGCCAATTGGGCGCTGTTCCGCAAAAGCCTACCTGCTTCAATGGGTGCTTGGGCCTAGGACAAAATCTAAATCGCAGGCTGTAAAACCAATGCACCAGGTACTACTAAAAAGAAAATAGAAAACCAAAGCTACGGCTTGCAACCTAGAACGTAAGAATCACGTGTCCGTGATTTTCCACTGACCTGGATATTGACAATTTGAGAAAAACGGCTGTGATTGATGCCGAACTAAATCGTCTTAACATTGATATTGCTGGCCTGCAGGAGACTCACCTAGCCTCGCTGAGGAAGGGTCACCAGGGAAAACAATTACACCATTTTTGGAAGGGTAGAGGTCAGGCAGAAAAAAAAGGCACCATGGTGTGGTCTTTGTATTGAAGAATTCGATACTGGGAATGATTGAAATTCAAGCTGGAGGTAATGAAAGACTATTATCCTTGTGCTTAGCAACCTCTTGTAGTTTTGCCACCATTATCATTGCCTATGTGCCGACACTCACTTCCTCTGATGATGTGAAGGATTCGTTCTATGTGGAGTTAGATTCTCTGATTAAGGCAGTTCCAAAATCCGACTACATTTATATGTTCGGTGATTTTAATGCTCGTGTGGGCAAGGACTCGAGTTCAAGGCCAGTGTGCCTTGGGAAATACAACATTGGTCGCATGAATTAAAAAGGGCAAAGGCTGCTAAAGCATTGCATCAGAAATGATCTATATATTACAAACTCTTTTTTTTAAACAAAAGAGCTGCATAAGGTCACATGGAAATATCCAGGATCCGGCCATTGGCATCAGCTGGACTTCATGGAGACAACATCTGAATCAAACATCATTAACTCGAAGTTACCACAGTGCTGACTGTGATCAGATAATGCTTTGGGTGTTGCAAGGGTTTAACTGAGACCAAAGAGAATCTACACAGCTAAACACAAATCTAGCTCCAGGATTAATATCATTAACACCCACGATCCTGATAAGTGCTTTGAGTTCCAACAGCAACTTGAGGACGCGTTCACTAATACATGAGAAAATTGTACAGGAAGTGAAAAGTGGGGTAAACGTAAGGAAACTCTTTACAAAACAGCGGTAGGGGTTTACAGCACTGTGGATTATAAGAGGCAGGACTGGTTTGCGGCAAACAGCCAGATACTGCAGCCCTTGATTGATGAAAAGAAGATAGCTCTCTTAAGAAACAAGGAAAGAACAACGCGTAACACTCTCAGTGAGCTGAAGCAAGTTAGGAAAGATGTGCAAAATGCTGCCAGGCAGTGTGCAAATGACTACTGGATCAAGTTATGTGAGTCCATTCAAAATGCAAGTGATAAGGGAAACATCATAAATATGCATGAAGGGATAAAGAAAGCCTTTGGTCCAATGATTAAAAGAAGTGCACTACTGAAAACCTTGACTAGAGAAATGATAACTGATAAGAAACAGCAGATGGATAGAACACTATTGGAGCTTTTCTCAAGTGAGACCAAACTAGCGGATGATGCCCTCAACGCCATAGAGGCCCTGCCAACTCTTGACCACCTGGACACACTTTTCACCATAACAGAAGTTAAGTGTGCTATAAATAAACTTGCATCTGGCAAAGCTCCAGGTAAGGATGGTATTCCAATAAAGGTTATTGACTCACTTAAAGGGAAAAGCCCAACAGATGGGGCTGGTTATCAACCAAGATAAGACAGAATATATGGTAATTTTAAGAGAAGGAATGGCTAAAAACTCTGGCCACATACAAATAGATAATATGACCATTAAAAGAATGGAAACATACAAATACATGGGTACAATCTTCAACTGCTCCAACATCATAAGGGAAGAAATACAAACTAGAATCAATTCTGGAAATAAGATATACTATGCACTACAACATCTACTGAAATCAAAGGCGCTATCTCGTAACACCAAAATCACAATATACAAAACACTGATCAGACCAGTTGTGCTGTATGGCTCTGAAACCTGGAGTACAACGAAAGGAGACGAAGCCTTGTTACAAACCTTTGAGAACAAAATTTTAAGACGCATCTTTGGACCCATTAGGGATACACAAAGTGGAGAGTGGAAAAGAAGAAGTAACAAAGACATTTATGATCTGTTTAAGTCCCCGCTAATCACTGGTATCATGAAGGCTAATAGACTACAATGGCTGGGGCATATAGAAAGAATGGACGATAATAGGGAAACAAAACTCGTTACACTCAGGAAATAAATGACCGTAGACCCTGAGGTAGACCAAGAAGACGGTGGAGAGATAATATATATACCGACCTACAAGTACTTGGAATCAACGACTGGCAAGAGAAGGTCAACCAGAGAGACGAATGGAGACGGATTGTATCTGCAGCAAAGAACCTCAATGGTTCGGAACGCTGAAGAAGAAGAAGATCACATAATTGACCAATAATTGACACATCACATCACTGACCACATTACTGATCACATCACATCATTGACCACATCATTGACCATATCACTGACCTCATCACTGATCACATAACTGACCACACCACATCACTGATCTCATCACATGACTGACCACATCACATAACTGACCATATCACATCACTGACTGCATCACATAACTGACTACATCACATCGCTGACAAAATCACGGACCACATCGCATCACATTACTGACCATATTACATCACTGACCACATCACATTACTGACCACGTCACATCACAGATCTTATCACATCACTGAACAAATCACTGACTACATTACATCAGTGACCGCGTAAACTGTAGCACACCAAATCACTGACCACATCACATAACGTGACCATAACACATCACTGACCACATCACTAACCACATTCCATAACTGACTACATCACATCGCTGACAAAATCACTGGCCACACCACATCACATTACTGACCACATTACATTACTGACCACATTACATTACTGACCACGTCACATCACAGATCACATCACATCACTGACCCACTGAGTGCCCATCGGTGTATCAAACTACTAGTCTAGCAGCACATGTCCAATGCGCCTGAAGAACTGTGGCGCAAGTTCCTTTATTGACTTCTATAAGGCATTCTGGCGTGTGTGACAATGTTCTTTTATTGACTTCTATAAGGTATTGTTGGCGTGTGTGACAAGGTTCCTTTATTGACTTCTATAAGGTATTAACAGCGTGTGTGACAATGTTCCTTTATTTACTTCTATAAGGTCTTGCTGGCGTGTGTGACAAGGTTCCTTTACTGACTTCTATAAGACATTGCTGGCGTGTGTGACAAGGTTCCTTTACTGACTTCTATAAGACATTGCTGACATGTGTAACAATGTTCCTTTTCTTACTTCTGTAAGGCATTGTCAATTTGTGTGACATGTTTCCTTTATTGACATCTATAAGGCATTGCTGACGTGTGTGACAAGGCTCCTTTATTGACTTCTATAAGGTATTAACAGCGTGTGTGACAAGGTTCCTTTACTGACTTCTATATATTTTGCTGGTGTGTGTGACAAGGTTCCTTTATTGACATCTATAAGGTATTGCTGGCGTGTGTGACAAGGTTCCTTTATTGACTTCTATAAGGCATTGCTGGCGTGTGTGACAATGTTCCTTTATTGACTTCGTGGATTTTAAAAACACTGACTCATGTTCCAGGTCTACCCAGCCTTAAAACTTATGATAACACGCAGGCGAACCAACCATCTACAGTATTGATAACATACAGGCGAACCGCCCATCTACAATATAGATAACACGCAGGCGAACCGACCACCTACAATATAGATAACACGAAGGCGAACCGACCACCTACAATATAGATAACATAAGGCGAACCGACAATCTACAATGTAGATAACACGCAGGCGAACCGACCATCTACAATATAGATAACACGCAGGCGAACCGACCATCTACAATATAGATAACAGGCAGGCGAACCGGCAATCTACAATATAGATAACAGGCAGGCGAATCGACAATCTACAATATAGATAATAGGCAGACAAACCGATCATCTACGGTACAGATAACAAACAGGCGAACCATCCATCTAAAATATAGATAACACGCAGGCGAACCATCCATCTAAAATATAGATAACACGCAGGCGAACCGACTATCTGCAAGACTGATAACACACAGGCCAACCAACCATCTACAATATAGATAACACACAGGTCAACCAACCATCTACAATATAGATAACACACAGGCCAACCAACCATCTACAATATAGATAACACACAGGTCAACCAACCATCTACAATATAGATAACACACAGGCCAACCAACCATCTACAATATAGATAACACACAGGTCAACCAACCATCTACAATATAGATAACACATGGGACGCAGAGGTGTTTCTAAGGCACCAGGGCCAGGTTTTATACTGGCCAAGACCTACTGACGCGTCCAAGTTGTGCGTCCTGGGAAACAGGTCCATTCGGGGTCCTGGCTAACGTGGTAGGATCGCTGATTCTTCCGAAGTCGGAGAGTGTCTGCCTGTACGACGAGGAACCACCAGTCTGCACACCAATAAGCCAGGCATGGGACAACGGATACTCACGCAAACCTCAGGTCCGGTATGACATCACACTGATGTTGGACAACAGGGTGTCTTCATCCGACATACAGGACTTCACGCTGGAGTTCACAGCCAGCGAACGCAAGCAAGCAGCAGCAGCAAGCGAGATAATATACAGGCCAACCAATTATCTACAATATAGATAACACACAGGCCAACCAACCATCTACAAAACAGATAACACACAGTCGATCCCATCATCTACAATATAGATAATAGGAAGGCGAACCGACCATCTACAATATAGATAATAGGCAGGCGAACCGACCATCTACAATATAGATACCACGTAGGCGAGCCGATCATCTACGGTACAGATAACATACAGGCAAACCATCCATCTAAAATATAGATAACACACAGGCCAGCCAACCATCTACAAAACAGATAACACACAGTAGACCCCATCATCTACAATACATATATTCTTGTTTAAACCACTCAACTGTTATTTGTTACTTCCTAAAACGCGGCGGTTTTTCCCGCTGAGTGTGCTTTTCCAGCGTTACCTGTTCTGCCTGAATAGACCTGCCAACAGCAGACGATCCCGCGAGATGACTTATTGAAGTGAGAGATTTTCTCCCACAGGCGGGAGTATGTGGCGCCTGGTCACTAATTAATGATCTTAACTCCTGGTGTCCCGAGCTACACTTTTGTATGATCAGATATTAATTAGTGTGTACCAAAAAACGCATAGCGTTTTACTTAACTTTACAAGTTTGGGTCTGAGTGTGCTAACAAAATCTGGCTATTTATTTAAATATTCAAGTGTATGTGCAGACAAGATAAGTAAAAGACGCTTTCTCATGCATGAAGCTTATTTGGTTGGTGGTGTCAGCGACATTACAATTCTTTACTTTTCCTCTGACCAGTTGTGGCTTTGTGACAGTGAACGCGTTTCGCAATTCCCCGACATGTAGCGTCAGGGTTCGAAATCAGCTGCTGACGATTTGAAAGCAGACCGCCTTTCGTTGATTTCCACTGTATGAGCGACGACCATTGAGAAAGCAATGGCAAACTGCAGAACGTAAAACTTGACTGGTAAATCACAAGTAGCCATAAAGTGCAGGGGTTAATTGTGGCGTCCTGTGGAAACCATGTAACTAACTTCCCGTCTGGGCTCTAGAATCACACTGGCATCTCTGAATTATATCGGGACCTAACTTGACATGGCACTTTGGAGACAGAAATAAAGAAGAAGGATACGAATTATTTTGGGGAATGTCTTGTACAAGCTGCACACGTGAGTACACCAGGTGGCGTGGATGGATGCCAGGTAGCACTCACACATTAGAGGTGGCACGAGACATGCGTGCTGGCTCCAGTCAGCTTGACACAAGGTGATTTGTTCTGACAAGTGACAGAAATAGCAACAGACGTGTATGGCTGTACGAGAATAAAACAGCGTGTATAGATGTAGTGGAGAAGACAAGCATGTCATACAGGATTATAAGTATCAGTTTGTCAACGTCAGACTCAACGCTCATGCTGATCTGTAACCGTTTGTCGACATCAGACACCAGATTGTATGTAACATTTTGCCGACATCAGACAATTCATACAAGATTGTATGTAACAGATTGTCGACATCACACAACTGACACGAGGTTGTATGTAACATTCTGTCGACATCAGACAATTCATACAAGATTGTATGTAACAGTTTGTCGACATCACACAACTGACACGAGGTTGTATGTAACAGATTGTCGACATCACACAACTGACACGAGGTTGTATGTAACAGTTTGTCGACATCAGACAACTGACATGAGGTTGTATGTAACATTCTGTCGACATCAGACAACTGACATGAGGTTGTATGTAACATTCTGTCGACATCAGACAATTCATACAAGATTGTATGTAACATTCTGTCGACATCAAACAACTGACACGAGATTGTATGTAACATTCTGTCGACATCAGACAATTCATACAAGATTGTATGTAACAGTTTGTCGACATCACACAACTGACACGAGGTTGTATGTAACAGTTTGTCGACATCACACAACTGACATGAGGTTGTATGTAACAGTTTGTCGACATCAGACAACTGACATGAGGTTGTATGTAACAGTTTGTCGACATCACACAACTGACATGAGGTTGTATGTAACAGTTTGTCGACATCACACAACTGACACGAGATTGTATGTAACAGTTTGTCGACATCAGACAATTCATACCAGATTGTATGTAACAGTTTGTCGACATCAGACAACTGACACGAGGTTGTATGTAACAGTTTGTCGACATCGGACAATTCATACCAGATTGTATGTAACAGTTTGTCGACATCAGACAACTGACACGAGGTTGTATGTAACAGTTTGTCGACATCGGACAACTGAAAAAGCAAGATTGTATGTAACAGTTTGTTGACATCAGGAAACTCACACAAGATTGTATGCTTATCTGTAACTGTTTGTCCAATCAGACACCAGATTGTATGTAACATTCTGTCGACATCAGACAATTCATACAAGACAGTATGTAATAGTTTGTCGACATCACACAACTGACACGAGGTTGTATGTAAGACAAACTTGTCCATGGGACACATTGTTCAGTCCCATTCTCATCCCATCCCACGGGTATTTTGATAATACTAATATGGAATACAGTTCAAATAAAATTATGAAACTTCTGAAAGTTTAGGGTTAGTGTCTACTAAATAGGACTTCATGTAAAACAACATAATTAATTAATTTTAATATTTAAGGGTATTTTATTAAAACAAAGGTTAATCTAAATATGACAATTCAGTGTCATTCTGACACTCTCACTCTGTTTCTGAGTCACTCTGCACATTCAGGACATTATCAATTTCCTGCTGATCGACTGTTTCTAACAATTCAGTTAATCCAGGTAGTCCCTTAACCATTTACACAATTTTCATCTTACATGCAAATCTGATATACACAGAGTTTACAACGAGAGCTGGTAACATCCGTTTTCGTAACTTACTCAACAACAATCCAGCTGCACTAAATAAGCGCTCTACTGCTGCTGAGGACACTGGTGTGGCCAAAACAATTTTCGCACTTGCTGTTAGCAGAGGAAACCCATGTTCATTTTTCCAATAATGTAATGGTTGTGAAGTTGGTTGCCGTAATTCTTTAAACATGGTGACTTCATCCTCAAGGCATTTGTTTCTGGGGTCATCAAACTTAAGTGTTTTGTTTGATGGAGGATCAAAAAATAAGTCAAAATCACTTTTCGGCTTTTGTTCTACAATTCCTGCTACTTCACATACAGCAGATGATTCAGAAGAAAGATGTAAATCTTTGATGAATGAAATAACAGTTGGAACAACAGACTTAGTAAAAGCGATCCAATAATTTGCCCATTTATTGGTGTCCACATTCCCTTTCTTCTTAGTAACAACTGACTTGACCATGTCTTCTTTTTTGGCTTTGATGTCAGCTCCAGTAAGGAATGCTGCAGTAACTGCCAAAGAACCGCCACAATATGGCCAAAGTTTTTCTCCAATAATTTTCTGATAATTCTGACAATATTTCTTCACCATGCTGCTGGAAGTTTCTTCGTCAATATCAGCAATAACTTTGTACAACTGATAGTATAGGAGGAAGTATAACAGCAAAATTAAATCAGATGTAGCACCATCAAGTTTGTCAAAATGTTTTTTAATTTCTCATGTATGTACAGCATATTCGAAATGTGGTTTAAGAATTCTTCATCATCTTCATTTAAGTAATGCGAGTAATTTTTTTAATGGGCATTGAAACGTTGGTAATATGATCGCATGCGCACATTTATTAATTTATCCGGTGTCCCACCACGAGATAAAGAATTGATACAAGTACATAAAGAAAAAGGAAGGATAACAGGCTTTAAACAGGTTAAAATAAAAGTTGCTATGGCATGGCTACAGTCCCATGTGTCCCATGGGAAATACAAATGTTTACTGTCCATCCCCATCCCATCCCATGGGACGTTTCCCATGGGATTCCCGTGGGATGTAACAGTTTGTCGACATTAAATAACTGACACAAGATTGTATGCAACAGTTCGTCGACATTAAATAACTGACACAAGATTGTATGCAACAGTTCGTCGACATTAAATAACTGACACAAGATTATATGCAACAGTTCGTCGACATTAAATAACTGACACAAGATTGTATGCAACAGTTCGTCGACATTAAATAACTGTCACAAGATTATATGCAACAGTTCGTCGACATTAAATAACTGTCACAAGATTGTATGTAACAGTTTGTGAACACCAGCCAATTCAAATACGAGGGGAAGTCAATAAGTAAGTACAAATGGCTGTAGAAAAATAACTAAATATGATAACAACTTGAAACCAGTTTATCTTTATACATACATTGTCCCTTTATTTTTCAACATAATTTCCACCAACTTTGACGCTTTTATCCCATCGTTTTATCAGTCCTCTCAAATCGGCTGCATAGAACTGCGTGCTCTGTTTCCCCGCTGATGGCGTAACCTTGAATTTTTGGACACAAAGCGAAGAAGGATGTTTCCATTGCATTGAAGCACGCTTTTATATTGGCTGGTAGTGATGCCCCATGATGCGTCCCCAGTAACAATCCTGTTCAGCATGTCTTCTCCTTCATCTTCGTATCGACAGAGATGATGCAAGGACAGGCCACATCGGTTCATTTTGTGTTCCTCCTTCAATTGTCTGGGTACTCACCTTAAGCACACTGTCTTAAATTTCAAACGATCATGCATTATGCTGTATGCTGAACCAGGTGAGCACCTATTGCAGATGCTACAGAGTCTATCGTTACTCGCCTGTCATCTCTAATCATCTCCTCCACCCGCTGCATGGATACTTCAGTTGCAATCTCAACAGGACGACCAGATCAGATTTCATCAACAATTTTAGAGCGTCCGTGAGAAAATCTTTCTACCCAGCTATGCACCTCGTTACGGACAAACATTTGTCAGCATAAACAGGTAGCATTGCCTTATGAATGTCCTTTGCAGGCAGTACCATCTCACTACCGCTGCTCACACAACAACAAGCGCTCGTCACCAAAATGTAGTTAAGATGGGGCTTCAGAAGAAAACCGTGTGTGTGTGTGTGTGTGTGAGTGTGTGAGTGTGTGAGTGTGTGTGTGTGTGTGTGTGTGTGTGTATATGTGTGTGTGTGTGTGGGTGTGTGTGTGTGTGTGTGGGTGTGTGTGTGAATGTATTCTGAAAAAGTAAAGAGCAAATGTGTCATGTTTCGATGTAGCCACTACTGCGGTCAATGCATGTCCTCCAGCGCCGATAAAGTGTTTGGATTGTTGTAGGGTCACTACTCGGTGTTCCAGACCCGGTCTTGAACAGTCTGTCACTGAAGTCCCGAAGTTTTGAAACATGCAACACCACTCATACACTTGCTGGACTGACAGGCATGCATCACCATACTGGACCTTCATTCGTCGATGAATTTCTATGGGTTTCACAGCTTCACTGATTAAAAAAGAACGGATAACAGAACGTTTCTCCTCTTTGGTGCATGTCAAAAGTGGGGCGGCCATATTTAAACTGTTCTTATGACGTCACTGCTTTAGTCTGCACCATGTTGTCACATGCTTAACACTCTTGACATCCTTAACAATAATATTGACAGGTTACAAGACAATGGCGTGGTTATTGAAATTTCTAACACACCTTTATTAAAGTTTTCATTTGAATCCCCATCGTACTTGATTTGTTGATTGGTAAATCTACACAAATCTTTCTTGTAGTAACTCTTTCTGTGCGAGACAAGTTCCTCTTTCGCCTTCTTTCTCTCATTGAAGCATTGACATTCCACCAACCCACTACCATCTGGCCTAACCTTCCCCAGACCACACAACTCCGTACACGCCGTTCTAAGACCACTTACCTGCATCTCCGCTCTCTTTTCCCCGTGCACCCAGATCCCCTTTCACTGTGTCCTACCCGTGCGTTCCAGACACAGTGTCCCGAGACTGCACCACCCGGGTGCCCCTTCGAGGTGTGTCCCTTCAAGCGGCAGCGCCCTCTCCTCACTTGGGGATTCACCGGCAACCGTTTAGCTCCATCACTGAGATCCACGCTGTCGATTCTGTCAAACCATTAAAGTTGTTCTATTCTGTGCAGGCACCAATAATGAACGCGTGTAGTTTATTGGTAATCGTTCAATCGTCCTCCATGTTGCTGATATATACAACAACAATTTATTTGCATATCCTTTGCAGGACGTAGCAATCAACCTTAACATGTATTAGCTGTTGTGATTTAATAAGCAAGAGCTTCCGAAATTTACTATTGCTGTCTTAACTGTCGATGCTTATCTTCTTCTTCTGTTCTATATATCCCATTGGGGAAATAGGCCGTCAACCAAGTCACGCCAAATTGTCTGATCGTTTGCTTTTTCATGCAGCTCCCTCCAAGCCGTCCCAATACCATTCATCTCATATCACCTCATCATGTTCTTTTTGTACCTTGTGGAGTTGAGGTGAAGTATAAACAGCGGGAGAATGCCCGCTTATGGGCTTCATGTATCGATATTCTCATGGACTCTGTTATTCCCTGCGTCCATCGTTTATGTGGTCGGCCTCATCCTCTGTTTTCCTCATATGCGTTCTTAATTCTCTTCTCCAGGCATTTTTATGTCTCTCGCTATATCGTTTGCCTTGTGGGTTCCACACAAGAGTGTCCACTTATATTGTCCTCAGGATTTCTCAGTGTATGCCCTGTCCAGTGCCAGTGTCTTTCACTCACCTCTTGGTTCACTGAAATGTGTTTATTCTCTCCATCAATGCTACATTGGTGATTCTGTCAAACCATTTTATTCCCACAATTCTTGGCCATTAGTGAATGTTTGTAGTTTATTAGTAATTCCATTAGTTGTTCTCCATGTCTGTCACCCACACAGTTGAGTTGCGCTAAGAATCGACATCACTGCACCCAGGAAATTCCCATACGCACTCCGTCCCCTCGTTCAATAGCCAGCGAAGAGTCCTACTACTAATCGTTCTTCCCGCTATCTGATTGAAAGTCCTACTGGTCTTCCATCTCAGTTTTGAGATTCTTCCAGAATCCCTGCCGATCACCTGCAATCTCATTATTTCCACACAGGGATTCTCAATCTGTTCCTCCGCCTTCTCTACCTGGTCACGACCACCTCCCCTTTGTCCATTGATATCCACAGTAGTACCGATTTAACACTGAGGTTAACAATTCTAAATTCAGTGCTAAGTTTAACTTCCTTTGACTTCCAAATATTTTTTAGTGTTATGAAAGCTCCTCTTGTCTTTTGTATTCTTATTTTAATACCCCTATCTGTGTCCCTATTTTTGTCCACATTGATTCCCAATTAAGTGAATAATTTCTCCTCTTAAATGGGGTTTCACCAATGAAGATCGGGTTGTTATTTTCTTGGTTTAATCTCATTGTATTTGTCTTTATCGCTGTTCATGTTTCCTTACCTACTAAAAAAAAAAAAGGTTATTTGCGTGTTGTAAAAAGCAGCTAAAGATGTAATGTCTAAGACTATCTACCTCACACTGTAGAAAATATCCGCCAGCATACAACCAATCATGACACCTTTACCCTTTACCAAGGGTTGGCATGTGGGCCTATACTCCACTACGTGTCTTAAAGGGAAAAAGAAGAAAGGACACGAATAAATCTGAGATAAGTGTGCTTAACACCAATATGCATTTGTGCAATTTTTCATCATCATGTGCCCTGCCGCATGGCACTGGCCGTCATATTTCACCACCGATCTCCGTCCATGGAGCAAAGGACCAGGACAATTTAAACAGAACTATGAAGTACAGCAATTAAAACCCAAGCTGCTAAAACTGGTTAAACGAGGTGGAAAGTGTCTTTTTCTTTTACAGAACGGAATGGAACGAAAACATCCACGGTATTCTAGATCAATGTTATTGATGCCATTCCTCCATGGCACCGTCTGGAATCCTTCCTGTCAGCCTCTGCATATATGATCTTTCTAGCCACGCCATTTTCCAACGCTTCTCGTCTGAGTACACAACCAAGAATCAATGTTTACATTTTAGATAGCTGCATATCTTGTTCTACTTTCATTAGCGTTGTCCTTTTCCAGACGAGGTTACACGTCTGCCTCGCTCTCCGAAAGTTGTGGCTTCGATACCGGGCTACATCGTTCGGCTCTAGAGTGAATATCTCTCGGAGACTTCTGGCGATCGTCGCTTTTGTGACACTTCCGCCCTGGGAATGAGACCGAGTCATATGGGATCATACCCCGTATAATAAAGACGATTCTCTTGCCTCATCAAACCATTTATGCAGCCTTTTCCGTGAAAGCGTGATTAGTTACTCTGGCAATGCAACGTATTCACAGTATTCGTTTTAGAAACCATATCTGTACTGCCTCTTAGTTCTTCTCAAACAAATTTGTAATTGACACAAAAATAGCAATGCACAACACTCTTCCTACTAAACACTCAAGGGGATCGCTGTCTTGAAAGTGTATCTGTGGCGCCCCTGGGAAACAAGGGCCTATTCAGCCAAGGAAAGCACTAGAATTGAGCACCTTTCAGCTATCCTCCTGAATAGGACATGGTCTTAGTTTAGTTTAGTCGATGAATCAACATCACGGCACACGGGTGTAACCCATAAGTGCTCCGTTCTCATCCTAACTCAAACCTGAGAAAATGGTCTTCATTTGAGGCGATTACTCTTCACTATCCCGAGGATCAAAGTCTCCATTTTCATGACGACTGCCAAGGGCAATAAACTTTGCACACCCCAGGTTGGCCGGCTTCCTGGCCTAGAGGTTTAGCGACTTTTCTCCGTAATCTCGTATACTCTCGTAGGTAACGTGTCGACGGTGAGAATCAGTAGTGGTTCGAATAACGTCGGTAACTTACGGGGTTTGTGAGTCGGCCGTTCAGAAAGCAATGGCAAACTACTGAGCGTAATCGTGCCAAGAAATCAACAATCAGCTGAAAGATGCTGATGTTGACAGCGATGTCCTGTAAAGGATATGCAAAACATTACCCCCAGATTGAAAGAAAGACTCATCCGCACGATGGTAGTAGACATTCCAAGCCCACACACTTGCGCTTGGCGACCCCTCTCTCATGAAGTTCACACTGAGATGAAAGTCAACACCACTCTCCGCTTTCTTCATATTTGCTAAGACTGAACAATTCGAATGACGGGGTCGAACAGGAGTAACAACGACGACGACGACGACAACAGTAACAACAGCAGCAGTAGCAACGACATTATCAACAACAACAACAACAACAACAACAACAACTACTACGACGACGACGACGACAATAGCAACATCAGCAACATTAACATCATCATTATCATAATCATCATCATCACCATCATCAACGAACGAACGAAAGAACGAACGAACAAACTTTATTTTCAAAGGGTAACAAATTGGGACGCAAGCCCGTCTTACATTCGGCCCTTCCAAGTCACTCATCTTTCGTTCATAAATAGTGCATGATACATTCACAAAGGGAAAAAAAAAACATTGTCAAATGAATGTTGTAAACATAAACAATGCATATTACCATGTTATGAGACACATCCCCCACCACCCACACACACACCCCCAGGCACACATACATGTCCCACCTACACACACATCCCCTACCCACACACATCGCCCACCTGCACACATCTCCCCACCCATATACACACATTCCTTTACCAATCCCATAACCCACACATAATCACCCACCCATCCTCCACCACCCACACACCCCCAACCACCCAGCCAAACACATCCTCCAAACATACATCCCCCCATCCACACACATACATCCCCCGACATCCACATATTCCGCACCTACCCACACACATCCCGCAACCACCCACAAATCCCCAACTTACACACATCCCGCACCCACACAATCTCTCCCCACCCACCAAGACATCCCGCACCCACCACACACACACACACACACACACACCCACCTATTCCCCAACCTACACACACTCACCCACCCACACATCCTCCACCCAACATTAACGACAACAACAACAAAACAACAGCAGCAGTAACATTAACAAGAAATAACAACAGCAACATAACAACAACATTAACACAGACACAACTAAGACTCAACAACAACAATAACAACTTGCTTCTAACATCACGCAACATTGCAGCCCTGACTTGGACAATAACAACACACGAGAAAAGAAACATTACAACACGAGCAGTCAAATACCTATAATGAATTCTCCTTCTTCATTTCTCTTTCTTGGGAATTGCGTCACGCCTAATTATGAACTTGAAAGGGTCGGTGCGTCCGACACCAGCATGCATTCATTTCAGGGTTATGCTTTTTTGAATCCACCCCAGTTAATGTGTAGCCTACAGCCGCCGACATCTCTCAGCCATCCCTTACCGAAGAAAGCTTGTCGTGACAACTTTCGATCCAACACGCCAGCAGAGAGCCCGCTGTAATTAGGAACCATTACTTCTGGAAAAGCACTTTCCATTAATATTATTTCCGGTAATGGAATCCAAATCTTTTTGTCCGACTGCCGCTGTGCGAGAGTAAGACGTTGTGTTTATGGATGGCCCACCGGACTACCGTAATCCCTTGATGTAGCGACGTCATTGGGGACCGCGGGAACGCAGCGGTTAGAACGATGGCCTGCCGGCCAGATGGACATGTGTTCGAATTCCTATCTAAGCGGGTGTTAAGAAAATTGTCCGGGGCTGCCACGACGATTCAGTCTCAGATAGGAACCAGGAGATGTCGCAGGAAGTAAAGGCGTGCCGATTGGACTATACAAACATGCGGCCAGGCATGGAGGGTGTGCGTGTGCGTTTCTTTTGTCCAACACAAGCACAGACAGACAGACATATCCCCCGCACGTCCGTCCGAATGAACGACCGCCAGTCTGGAGGGATGCAGACAGACAGACACACAGACAGGCAGGTAGACAGACATATATACAGACAGATGGACGGACAGACAGACAGACAGACAGAGACACAGACAGATCGACCGCCCACCCATCAGTTCGAACGACCGGCAATCTGGCAGGCAGGCAGGCTGGCAGGCAGGCAGGAAGCTATTTCAGCAGACGGACAGACAAACAGGTAATTCGTTTGCCCACCCTACCGACAGGCTAGCAAGCAGACAGACATATAGGCAGGCAGGCAAACAAACAGACAGATAGTCAGGCGGATGAGCGGTCAGTTGTTGGACGGCGTCTTCACCGACAATGCGAGAGAAAGAGAGAGAGAGGGAAGAGAGGGAGAGAGGGAAGAGAGAGAGAGGGAGAGAGAGAGAGGGAAGAGAGAGAGAGGGGGAGAGAGAGGGGGAGAGAGAGGGGGAGAGAGAGAAAGAGAGAGAGAGGGAGAGAGAGGGGGGGGGAGAGAGAGAGGGGGGGAGAGAGAGGGAGAGAGAGAGGGGGGAGAGAGAGAGGGGGGAGAGAGAGGGGGGGAGAGAGAGAGGTGAGAGAGAGAAAGAGAGAGAGAGGAGAGAGAGACAGAGAGAGAGAAAGAGAGAGAGAGGGACAGACAGACAGACAGACAGACAGACAGTCAGACAGACAGACAGGCAGGCAGGCAGGCAGGCAGGCAGACAGACAGACAGACAGACAGATAGGCAAGCAGGTGGATGGGTAGAGAAATCGACCGGTTTATGACTTTACATTTATCTAGATGATATAAATCATCTCACGGTTAGATATGCACGTTATAAATGATATAAATAAACCAAAGAGCGCGAAAAGACTAAACATAGATGTCAGGAAAGCACAACACCAGAATATAAATATTTGATAACAGTAAAGAGAATATAATGACAGAGCAAAACAAAAACCGCTATCATAACTGATAAGCTCGTTTCCTGAATCAACATAAGTGAGATATAAATAATCACTCGTGAAGTGGTTTACGTGTACAATGTAATGGCAGTGGAAAGAACAAATTAACAGCAGTCCTGGGAATACAGACTGCGGGAGGATCATGAATACAAGTTGCTGGCTCTATCGGTCGTGATAAAGTCAAAGCAACATAAGTATGAAGCAACATGTTACGGCTATAATATTTTGATTGTTGCTGGCTAGAAAGTATACGTCTGCTGAGATTAGAATGATATTTGCGGGGTATAGATATAACCTATGATGAGATCAAGAGGTCTGCACGATGTAACTGTAGAGATGGGTAGGAACGAGCGAAGGAAGTTTACTTTCGAATTGTGTAACAGTCTGCACTTTTTTTCCCTTTGCTTACAGATAATGTTTCCTTCATTTTTCTGTTTTTAGGTTAATGTCAAGCAGCAGCAGCGGCAGTAGCAGCAGCAGCAGCAGCAGAGGCAGCAGCGACAACAACAACGGCAGCAGCAGCTGCTATAACATATGCATCATAAACGCATGAGACATGGGCAAACACCATTGTTACATGACTTGTTACTACTAATTATTATTAATGTAATTGTAATAAAGCTAAGGCAACTATACACTGGAAAAAGAAGAATACTAGTATACTAGGTTTGTTTAAAGTATATACTACATTAGTGTTCAAATAGCTCGCGATTGAATGTTTAGGGGTTTGTGATATATTTCATTACCAACAATGGCGACACAATGAAATTAAAAGACGAATGTCTATTTTTCCTCACAAACTAAAACAACCGATTAAATTGTGGAGTGGGACAGATAGAACTACAAAAATTAGAATTTTAAGAGCATGCATCTTTCCCATTGTAACATACATGCGACCTGGACCCTTACTAAACAAGCTGATCGGCACATAAATGCATTTGAATATAAATGTTATAGACGGGCTCTAAGAATATCTTGGATACACAAAAAAAAAGAACAAATGCATCCATATGACAAGAGCTGAATATTGAAGAGGGTTGGCTTCTAGAAACGATAAAACATAGAAAACTGAAATATGTTGATCACTTGAAACGTCATGAAAATTTGTAGAAAATAATAATATAGGGGTATATGACAGTGAAGAGAGGAAGAAAAGAGAAGATGGGTGCAAGGTTTGGCAGATGATCTCCGGATGGGTGTATCGGAGGCTGGACATCTTGCTTATGACTGAGTTTTCTGGATAGTTGTTATAGGAGCGATGTTCTGCAAAGGATATGCTGCTGAATGAATGAATGATATATTTCATTTCCTGTGAAAAATTGTTCCAGAGCTGAGTAGCGGGTTGTGCTAAACCTGTTCATGGGAATGTCTAGAACAGGGGTGGCCAACCTTTTCAGCAGGTGGGCCAAATTTCAGAAATAATATTTCCTGCGGGGCCACGCACCTAATTATTTTTTATTTTGTTTTGTTAATTAAAGTAAACAAACAAGCGTGCAACAGCTTCGACCACATCGTCCACTTCCCACTCCGCGGGCCGCAACATAGCTCCCGGCGGGCCACATGCGGCCCGCGGGCCTCATGTAGGCCACCCCTGGTCTAGAAGGTTTAAGCGTTTACGATGTCTTTCATTATATCTAAACAACGGGCGGAGGTAATATGGAGCACCCCGAGAAATCATTTATGAATTGCTTGGGTTCTATTAAAAAGAAATGTTTATGGAGCGATAATAGTTGAAGTCGTGTATACAGATTAGAATTTTCAACATGATGTTTACTATGAAGGAAACACAGAGCCCGTTTCTGGAGAGAGTAAGGTCGCTAAGCAATTGAACTGAAACAGCAATCCCAGATTGTGAAGCAATAGTCAATATGTACCCTTTTGTGAGAAGTGCTGAAGTGCTATATAGAACCTATGTGTCTTTATGACAGTGAATCTTGGCATGTAAATATACAACTTAGGAAGCACTTGGAAGCAGCAGAAATGTTCCTGAGACGAATGTTGCGAATTCCTTGGACTGCCAGAGTTACTAACAACGATTGCCTGAAAGAGGCTAATGAAACTAGAACACTATATACAACAATAAGAAAGAGACAAACAGTTTTCTTTGATCATGTGATGAGAAAAGAGGCACTGGAGAACATCGTGACAACTGGAAAGATCCAAGGGAAGAGAGGCAGAGGCCGACCAAGAGAAATTATGCTGGATGGATTGAGACGGTTATTTTGAAGAATATTATCAGCACAGTTTATCCTCAACACCAAAGACCGAGATCTGTGGAGCGACATGAACGCATACGCCAGCTGGCAGAGGACATGATGATGATGATGTGAGACGTACATACTATTAACCTACATCATGGACAGTATTTGAGGCCATATGTTCCAAAGACACTAACAATGTATAATGAAAATGCATATCAGACAGTGTCACAGTTAAATGAAAGATAACAGGACATCTCAATACCTGTATCATAACTTTCTGCGCATGTCAGGAGTGATTGATCAAAAATCGGTCATTGACGTAAGTGCTCTCGGCATACGTCCTTACATGATCAGTCTCTCTCAGCACATGCTGTGTGTTCCTGTTTGGGACTGACTTTGAATGCCCCTATGTCGTCCTAAATTGGACTAGTCTGCACTTGACGAAAGATGCCTTGAAGAGTTTATAACATAATTCGCCATGTTAAACGTAACTCTTTGCAAGATGGAAAACATTCACCAATAATAATTTTAAAAAAACAGTTAGTTGACAGACCGACAGATCGACAGACCGACAGACCGTCAGACCGACAGACATGTAGGTATGTAGTTGAGCTGTGTTGTTGAGTTGATCTAAGAACTGACATCCCATGCGCCCTCTGTCCCCCAGTTCAACAGCCAGCGAAGAGTAACCCTACTAATCATTCCCACCGCTATCTGATTGAAAGTTCGCCTGGTCTTCTCTCTCAGTTTTGAGATGCTGCCAGAACCATTGCCAATCCCCCGCAATGTCATTATAGGAAGGTAGTTAGGAAGGTAGTTAGGTAGGTACGCAGGTAGGCAGATAGGCAGTAGACGGACTGACTGAGGGGTGGGTATAGAGGTAAGAAGGTAGGTAGGTAGTTATATACGCAGGTAGACAGATTGATATGATAGGTTGACAGATAGACTCCGACATACATATTTATGGATAGACAGACAGGCGGACAGAACAGGACAGACAGAACAGACAGACAGGACAGGCAGACAAGACTGTCTCGACACTCTCTGTAATGTGTAAAACATCACGTATAATCTATTATCTCCCATCATCTTATCGTGTATTCTGCTTCTGTGACACCTCCCACTCGAGAAAGTTCCCAACGACAAAAACCCTGCTATTTCAATCACACGCAACTTGTCTTCGAAGTGTCAGATATTAAAACACAGTTGACTCCAATATGAAAACATATTTACCTGGAGGGAAAATGTTGGCGAGCTGATGAACAACTCCGGATTTTGAAGGCGATGTGTCGAATGTGGGGGGATAAGTGTTTCAACAACTGCAGGGTTTGGTTATTTCGACTTCGGAGAGTTCCAACGAGATAAAGATGCACTTCGGGGTTAGAGGTCTAGGGGAGGGTTGAAGCGCTAACTTCAAGGGTTACGTTTCCATAGATCACACGATACGGCTTGTTTAAGAAAAGAATATCGGTGTTTTGCTGTGGTTTGTTACTGCGTTTCACGTCCTTGTGAAGGATAGGCCTTCAATGAATTCACGCCAAGGACTTTGTAGACTTATTCATGCTACAGTCACCTTGATGTCTTGACAGACGTTACATAGAGCTTAACTCTAAAAGAAGGCACAATAACTTCAACCCATGTCGGGGACAAGAAATGGAGTTATACAACTCTACAGCACAAATCTTGGACTGAATTTCAGCGATCTTGTGTTGCCCATGTTGCATGATCTCCCTCTCGGCCTGCTTAGTTTATTCCAGAGGAAAGGTCACACAAATACGTCTGGAACAACACAAGCTGCAGAAGCTGTCGGGTCAGCAAAGCAATGATGTAACTGTCCGCCTGTTGGAGCTTCGATCCTAGATCAGTTTTTGACCAAGGCTTAGGACCTAGTCTGCTCTGCCATGGCATTAAGTCTGTAGGTTGCATTTCCTCGCAATAGGATAAGGCGTGTACCCTGGCATTTGGACTCCTCAGCCCGAAAACTTTGGCACAATATTGGGGTGTCGGGTTTGGTGAGCGTCGATTTCGCAGGTACAGTTAGGTTATGTTATGTCCAATGACACCCCTGCACATTGGATATTCTCATGCGTGCTCAATCTTAAAATGCAGCAGCTATTCCAAAGTATTTCTGCTCAGTATTCCTATAGGGAGTTTGCTGTGGAATCTGCCCTCTTTCCCAAGACAGCCACATTGACGTGTTTGACCAGACTTCACTCGTAGAATTCGTGCTTGCGAGCTGGCCTCGGTGTCTCATCAGCATCCGCCAACCGAGTCTGTATTGCACTGATTATATCTGCACTGTCCATGCTTCTTCCCGTTTGCACTGCTTTCTACGTTATGAGGTAGCCTGTCACTCGCCAAGCCTGATTGGCCACCTTACGACATGCATGACAAGTTACAGTTTCCCTTCTTTGCATCTCTTATAGGACCTGGTAACATACGGGCGATTTTGCCGCAGAGTTGTGTTAACTATTCTTCTCCTTCTACGTTTAACAATTCCCCATCGGAGCTATGGTCCTCTGCCAACTCACGCTAAGTCTTTCTTTCCTTTGTCATCTCTGGCAGCTCCCTCCACATTCGCAGAGATTAGCCATCTATTTCTGTGTCTTTTCTCCGTGTGTTTGCAAGTCTGCCATGGTTGTTGTTGTTGTTGTTGTTGTTGTTGTTGTTGTTGTTGTTGTTTTTTTTTTTTTTTTTTTTTTTTTTTTTTTTTTTTGCGTTCGCTCGCTTTGAACTCAAGTGTCCCCGGGAAGGTTAACCCGGTCAACAAATGCCCGCAGAAGTCGGATGTGTCGGCCTAACGGCGCAAGAACGCAGCTCTGCTGTAAACAGGCACAACGCAATCACGTCCGAAAAAAAACTCCGGATGAACGAAGAAGAAGAAGAAGAAGAACTCAAGTGTAGTCCATACACGTGCTACTACGTCTAGTGCACGGGGCAGCTTTCTTCATGTAGATTAGCTGTCCTTTTTACCAGTGTCCCTCGCCATCAGGCATTCCGACGTCTGAGGTACTTGTACTTTAAGACACCAAGTCAAGAACGAGAAGTACTCATTTTAATCCAACTGTCCTGTGTAGGGGTTGAACCCGCTACCTCGCATCAACAAGTCTATCATGTAAAAAACAGGGAAACATTGCTAGTGTAGTGGCTAGGCTTTCGCCTGCCGTCTCGGTGGTCATGAATTCGAATTCAGTTTAGTTAAGTTTAGTTTAGATTTAGTTTAGTCGATGGATCAACATCACGACACACGGGTGCAACCCATAAGTGCTCCGTTCTACTCCTAACTCAAACCTGAGTCTGGAGAAACTCAGTTCAGTGCATGAACTCCGTAGCACCGGCGAGGATCCTGAAATACTTGGGTAGATTTTTAACTCGAAATTTTGCCCGGTCAGCGCCGTTAGGCTGCTCTTTTACGATTTCCAACTGCAACAATACACACGGGCGTCTGATCTCACTACCCAGAGACCAGGGGAAATTTTATTACTAGAAGTCCACGAGAAGGAAAAAAAAATCCGGTCCTCACCGGGGCTTGAGCACGGGATCTCCAGCACTCGAGGTGGACACCATACCTCGAGACCACGCAGTCCCCTAAATTCAAATTCGCATCAGAACAGGTTTTAAAAACTGACCTGGGCTCCCAGGTTGACCCAGCTTAGAAAATGTACCAGGAAATGTATTGGGAAGTGAAGGCGGCCGGTAGGATATTGACCAATCACTGTTCTAGTGTAGACAGGTCTATAAAATATGGGTCCAGCACCACTTGCCCATGTGTCTGATTGTGTGTAAAAATAGTACTTTACTTATTTACGTAACTAACAGAAGGTTTATCCACTATACAGACTGCATTTGGCATTCTAAGCATCTCGCCATACCTCTATGAGCACGGACTTCCGGTCCCCAACATGGTGGTTAGGCACTGAACCGTTAAGTCCTCTGACGTGTTTACGCTTGTGAATACGGATTGCATTCGCATGTTCCTTATGTTGGACTGGTAGTACATGGTTCCATCGCCCTGCTACTGAGTGAGTGTGAGGCGCGACACTGTGAGCTTCGTGTGGAATGCTTTTATATCAGTCCGCTGTTGTTTGCACAGTGAATTGCATGTTCGGAACAATGGCCGGCTGTCGCTGAAATGACTGGTTTGTCTTTTCGGTTCACGGGTGCATATTTTTTAGAGACACAGGGAGTCGTCGCTGGGGCTACGGTGTTCGTGCTTTGTGCGGCACTTTCGGCGGGTCGCCCTGTGGAAAGAGACCGAGCATTGTGGGATAAAACCCGGGTCAATGAAGTCTTTCTGGTGACTGCCGATTCCATCGACGATGAACTGCATCTTTCGTGGTGGACTTATGTGTTGGCATTCTGGCGGCAGCATTATGCACAGTGTACTTGTGCGGGCTGTTGGCTTGCCGAGACTCCTGTCTATTCCATTGTTTACATAGGGCAGTGAGGAGCATTGTGTGTGTTAAACACTGGCACAGGAACGGAGCATAATGGGGACGAATCGTTGCCGTGAGGTTGGAACCTCGACTGACTAACTGACTAACTAACTAGCTAACTAACTAACTAGCTAACTAACTAACTAACTAACTAACTACACATACACACACTGGCACCTTGCCGTCTTGACAGACGATAGTTTGCTCTTCAAAAAGGCATAATAGCTACAATCCATGGCGGTAGCGACCTACTGAACGATACTTGCCAAGAAATTACAAACAACAATAAATGCTGGGGTTGAAAGCGAGGTCCTGTATAAGACATGCCACTAACTATTGCAGGATGCTGCAATCAAACCGTGGTCACATTGATTGTTTGTGGTTTAATAAGCAATTTTATGTTCAGTAGTTTACCATTGATTTTTTAACGGCCGACACCTCACACCATCGAAATTATCGCAAAGCGATGTGCTTCAAAATCTTATTTCACACCCTCGACACGGTACTTCGAACCGTCAACTTCGAACCGTCGACTCGGTACTTTGAGCCCTCGAATCGGTATTTCGAACCGTACACTCGGTACTTCTAACCCTGCACTCGATACTTCGAACTCTTGACTCTGTTTTTTGAGCCCTCGACTCGGTACTTCTAACCCTACACTCGGTATTTCGAACCCTGCACTCCGTACTTCGAACCCTGCACTAGATACTTCAAAGCCTCTACTCGGTACTTCACCCTCGACTCGGTATTTCGGAACCTGCACTCGGTACTTCGAACCCTCAACTCCGTACTTCAAACCCTCGACTCGGTACTTCCAACCATCGACTCGGTACTTCCAACCCTCGACTCGGTACTTCCAACCCTCGACTCGGTACTTCCAACCATCGACTCGGTACTTCGAAACCTCGACTCGGTACTTCCAACCATCGACTCGGTACTTCCAACCCTCGACTCGGTACTTCCAACCCTCGGCTCCATACTTCAAACCCTCAACTCGGTATGTCGGGGGCATTTTGAAACTATTTCACTATCCCATAAGCCACAGACGCCGACCACGACTAATTTAGGAGACAATATTGTTATCTGTCCACATTGCCATCTTTACTTCCATGTGTTCTTCTGTCATCCTCTTTGCTGTTATTCCAAGGATTTAAAAGGCAAGCAGACCGACTTTATGCATATATAGCTCGGTTTCTTTCCATAGGGCAGCCTGCCTACAGCTTCGCACAAACCCCGAACTCCGTAGTTCCAGCGACGACCCCTAGGAGTCTCCGAGAAAACTGCTTCCGAGAACCGAGTAGCGTATCCCGGAATCGAACCCACGACGTCCGAAGCGCTATACACGCGGACTAATTATTTCGCCACGGAGACTTCCTCCTCATTTATTTTAAATATAAGGCGAGAAATATTTTTTTTTTAATTAAAAGTTTGTTGTTTTTAGTTGTTGTTTTTTTAATGTTTACCAACCAAGAATTATTATTGACTTATCATTCCGTCGTGCATTGCGAATTCCTCCTCTGATTAAATTTTAATCTAATAATAGCTCCTGGCATTTTTGTCTTAAAAATAAAATTCTCTTCCTATGGGTCGGTGATGTGATAACGCCATAACATCTGGTAGGCCTAAATGTACGGAGGGATAGGTGGCCGGTCTTTTCCTCACTTTTGCAGGCGATGAGCCTAAACGTCGAAGCCACATGTGATCGTGTTCATGAGATTATCCCCGAGATTTCAATTGAGGAAGCATTTGAGGCCAGTAAGACAGATCATAAATCATAAAAAAACGCTCATGTGGAAGTGAAAGAATGAAGTAGAGATTAGAGTTTAGTTGGTCATGCGTCGATGTACATTTGTTTCTGCAAGGAGATTCTGTCATCATTTGGAGGTGATAAGTTCAAATCCCGATCGGTAACTATAGGTTTCACTGGTTTTCGCTTCCGAGAAGGAAATTATACTACTCGGAGACTTTAACATTGACACCAACAAATCCATCATAATATGGGGAAATATAATTGCACCATGCAATTTCCAACAAATAGTACAACAAACTACTAGAGTAACAAAGTCATCTTCAACAGTCATAGATCACATTTATGTAATTTGCTCAGACAACATCATAGAATGCACCGTGCCCAATTGTGCAATGAGCGATCACTACCCAATATGCTGCACGTGGTCTAAAACAGGAATTAAAACTCCTAAACATAAACACATAAGTGTAAAATATAGAAGTTACAAAAATGTTAACCAAAACGCATTTTTACAGGACTTGCTCATTTCACCTCTAGGCAGTGTTTATCAACATCCAGACCCAGATGATTCTCTGGAATTCTGGATGAAGACCTTTATCGCTGTGTTTGATAGACATGTGCCAATCAAGGAAGTTCGAGTAAAACATCACATCAAACCACATTGGATCCCCCAGGAAATACTTGAAATTATGAGAGACCGAGATAAAGCACATAAAAAGCGAGATCTCAACACATACCGTACTCTTAGAAACAAAGTTCAGTATGCCATACGAAGGAAAAAGAAAAAAAAAATTACTTTAAGAACTTAGTAATGGATAAAACAAATAGTAAGGATATATGGAAGGCAATTAACACATTGACAAACGAGTTTAACTTCCCAAATTCATTGCCATCAAATCATATTACATGCGACCAATTCAGTAATTTTTTCAATCTGACATAGACCAGTTGAAGGCTTCAATAGCAGATTCTCCTTGCAACTTAATTTTACTGTTATCGTTTTGCGAGAATAGATGCTCCTGGGATATTCTTTCTGACATACCGCTAATGACAATCACTGAAGTATTCACTTACCTCAGTAACTTAAAAAAACACAACCTCATCTGGTTTAGATGGAATAAGCAACCGGATTCTCCGTTATGCTGCGCCAGTGATCTCACTAACCTATGTATATAATCAGTGTATCACCAAAGGCCACATTCCATGAGCTCTCAAAATCGCTAAAGTGTACCCTCTTCTTAAATCTGGTTCATTGAACAATGGTCTCCCGAACAATTACAGACCCATTTCCTTACTATCATCACTATCTAAACCACTAGAATAACACATTCATAAAGTAACATTACAGTATTTAGTTCGCAACAAGCTTATTGTTGACAGTCACTCAACATTTCGACAAAAATATTCTTGCCTTACGGCCCTAACAAACATGATAGAAAATTGGTACCAGAATATAAACAACAACAGTCTGTGCGGAACTTTGTTTATTGATTTTAGGAAAGCATTTGATATGATAAACCATGTTATTTTAATTAAAAAACTTGAGTCACTGAAAATTGGCCCTAATGTAGTCACTCTAATAACATATTTTCTATCAAACAGAAAGCAACTAGTATCACACAATAAATCTGCGTCTCACACCACTACCTTCAATATTGGAGTTCCGCAAGGCTTTATTCTTGTCCCTCTATTATTTGCTATATATATATATATATATATATATATATATATATATATATATATATATATATATATATATATATTAACGATCTACGTTTGCATCTTTCGTCGTCCTGCGATCTACTGCAGACGACTGTACAGTGCATACAAACGCTGAAAACTGTAATTTGCTGGAGTCGTCTTTGCAACAAGAATTAAATAATGTAGTTAGGTGAAATTATGCAAATCGTACGCAAATTAACATCACTAAAACAAAATCAATGTTATTAACAACCAGACAAAGACTTCAAACTCTAAATTCAGACACATCACTTCAACTTAACATCGATAACATGCCAGTAGAAAGTGTCATTGAACACAAAACATTAGGTCTAATCATTGATAGACACCTAACTTTTAATTCCCACGTTCAAGCGCTCATTAAACAAACAGCGAAAAAAGTCTACCAACTCGCCAACATTAAAGATTTCCTTGATGAGGACACAAAGAAAATATTCTACACTTCTCACATACATACACATTTTGACTATTGCTCTACAATATGGGGCGGTTGTTCCAATTCAAGCACTAAGCGACTTTACTCACTCCAGAAACGGGCAATCAGTTTAATTTATAGCAAACATTTATCTGACAATCCTAGCTCGCATAAACGCCTTTAGTTACTTCCACTCCGCAAACGTATGCTTTTAAATAAGGCCAAACTAATTCACAAAATCCTACACCGGAATGCCCCAAATTACCTTTGGCCATTGTTTAAATATAATGCTAGACACAGAAAACGATTAAATATATTACACATTCCGAAGCCTAGGATTGACTTATACAAAACAAGCTTAATGTACTCTGCAGCTCAGCTGTGGAACAATCTTCCATAAGAAATCAAAGACATCACCAATCCCTATACATATATATATATATAATCGCAAATTATTCGAATACTATCTCAGTACGGATTATCTTCCCCCTTAATAATAGAAATAATAATGATAACAAAACCCTAGTATAACAGCCAGTCTCCTTTTGGTAGACCAGTATATTCCACATAGCTACTAACAAGTATCACACCATTATCTAATATTACTGAGTCGTGTAGTATTGATGTTCGCATTTTGCCATGCCTTTATAATGCATATATTTTATATTATTGCTGTTCTTTGTTAGCCTTGAATGATGTATGAATGAAATAATGTATGAAAGACAGTGATAGAAGGGCAGAATGTTAAACGGGCCTGCGTGCTCAATTCTTAACCCTTTGAAAATAAAGTTTGTTTGTTCGTTCGTTCGTTCGTTCGTTTGTTGACTAGTCATGTTATAATCAGCGCAGTTTTCTATCAATGTCGCTAACTCGCAACGTTCCATTACGTCATGCCCGCCTGATCAACATTTTATCTCTAAAAAATTACATTGTGTTCCTATTTCTGTATACGGCCTGGCCAGTAACATTACTGTTATTGTACTCAGACTGGTTGAACAATGACCGATGATAATGTTTTTCAATTCTGACGCTAGGAGGCATCGGAAATGAAACATGGGGTTGGTTGAATTGGTTATGAGGAGAATGTTGCTATAAAAAGTCTTTGGGGGAGTCTCTGTGGTGAAGTGGTCAAGCCGTTTTCCTCGCGCACCAAAGGTTGTGGGTTCGATTCCGGGCTCCGTCTTTCGGTTCACGAGTGCATTTTTTTCCCCGGAGACTCCTGGGGGTCGTCGCTGGAGTTAGGGAGTTCGTGCTTTTTGCGACGCCTTCAGAAGGCCGCCCTGTGGAAAGAGACCGAACCATGTGGGATTAAACTCGGTACAATGAAATCGATCCTCTCTAATTTTAAGATTTATTGTATTACTATACTTTGAATGTGTTCGCACGTGTTGGTGTGATGGTTAGGATGTTAAAATGACAATTTTATGAGCGCGGTTATAGAATAGAAAGATGTCAGCGCATTACGTTGGCTACGGAAGGGACAGACTGGCCATCTCATCCCCTATGCACAGAGGCCCACAGAATATGATGCGCCTATCACTCTCTATAGCCAGAAGCCTGTTCGTCTGCCCGCCTTCCAGCCATTTGTAGAAAAAGTAAAACTTTCCATCACGTTCAATCAGCCTCTGTGGCGTTGGTTATAGTTGTGGTGGTTCATGATGCGTTTAAGTTTGTCTTGTTTTCTGTGCCAGTGTTAGGTGGCTTTTGGATTTTGAAGCGTGTATTCCTGTGACGTCAGCTGAGGTAGCCCGTTAACATCTAAAACAGGACACTACTGGCCACCTATTTCTCCATGCATTCAGGTCTTCAAATTGTGATGATTCTACGAGGGGGCGTCAATTAAAACCTTTAAAAGTGCGACATAAATTATAATAACAACGCCTATTACTTGTAAACTGTCAATATCGTTGTTAAGGATGTCAAGAATATTAAGCCCATGATATCACGGCGCAGACAAACACGGTGACGTCAAACGGGCAGTTTAAAGATAGCTGCCCCACTTTTGACATGCACAAAAGAAGAGCAGCCTTCTTTTATCCGTTTTTTGATCAGTAAATTGATCAGTAAAAGGGTGATTGATTGATTGAACCATTTTCAATGGAGATGTCAGCTGCTTGCTTTCCTGTTAAGATGTTTCCGTCTTTATGTAGTGCAATTTTAGAGTTTCTCCCTGAACCCTCAGCGAAAAGCTGAACCAAGCGAACCTTCTGGCCTAGAGAGACAACAGTGGAAGATAAACTCTATGGACCGCTGAGTGAACTAAAATAAAGACTGTTAGATTCATACAAGAGACAACATTGCAGTTATAGACATATTTCAAGCGAACGAAAAAAGAAGAAGAAGATTGATGGATTGATTTAGGAACCGACATCACAGCATTCGGGGCATTCGCATAAGCGCTCCGTCCCCATCCTCAGAAGCCAGCGAAGAGTTCAAATCCCAATAGTACCAGTAGCAATCTGATTATAAGTGCGCCTCGCCTTTACTCTAAGCGTCGAGCATCGGCCAGATCCCCTCGTCACTCCTCGCAGTCGCATTCTTGCCAGACCATGGTGATCCATTTGCTCCTCCGAGGTGTACACGTGCTCGCACAAGGCCGCAACCACGTCTGCCATATCATGCATCAATACTCCACCAAGTTTTGCAGAGCCAGCCAATCTGTCCGCCTGTTCATTCCCCAGCACACCAGCATACCCCGGAGAAAAGATCCAGACGATGCTTGCCACCCGTGACTTCCGAAGCGAAGCAAGCCACTCTGCACGAAGCTTGCCTGTCCTTCCCTACTCAGCATGCTTTCTGAGTCAGTTACAATCACGATGTGTGTGTATATCGTACTCTCCATCTAGCGGAAAGCTGCACTGACTGCCTCCACTTCCATTCTTAAGCTAGATGTTGTGGTATCATATGCATGCCAGGCTCTCCTGCACCAAACGTCAACCATTAGCCTTTGTCAAGAACCCCCCGGCACTTCTACTACCTCTCAACACCGAACCATCTGTGTAGATAATCACATCACCCGGAATTAGTTGCTGGATTTCCACTTCCGTGGCCCCTGCCGGCCATTCCCTGCACTCCCGGCTTAATGTGATTATAACTCTGCACAAGTCTGACTGCTCCGCTGGCACTCTGACCCACTCCTCTCCTGGCCTAATGTTCTCCAAGATGCACACCTGTCTGATCGTATCCTCCGCCTGAGCCATCCATGATTTCCCTCTTATCAGTCTCTGACCCTTAACTGCGTCCAGCGCCTCATGCAACGAGTGATCTGTGCCAGCAGCTACTCTGAGGTATGCCTTCGCCTGCATCACCTTGAGCCTACCAGCAACAGTAGGCAAACCAAGGATGTACCGCATACACACCACTGGGGTGTCTCAGGTGCATCCCAGAATGACCCGCATAGCCTCGTTCTGTATGCGCTCCAATCTCACCAGCTCACTCTTTGAGACAGTGAGCAGTCCTAGTCCATAATCAGTCACTGAGAGGATCAAGTGCTGGCATAGTCTGAAAAGCATTCTCTGCTCTGTGTCCATTGCAGCCATAGTTTTAAGTGCGTTGAGTCCCTTTTGAGATCTTGTCACAACCGTCTCCACATGGTCCTTGAAGGACAGGCTCCTATCAAATGTGATTCCCAGATACTTCAGTTTGTTCTCTCTGTTGGCGCTTTCACCATCTATCGTGAGGCTTGGGACATCAGATCTCACAATCCTGTTGTCCAGAGAGCACCACAAAACAGCTGCCTTTTCCGGGTTGATGACAGCACTCATTTCAGTGCACCAGTCAATCACTTTGTCTACTGTCGCCTGTAGCTCCTGGGCTGTTTGCTCCCTATCTCTCCCCTGCCTATATGCAAGAATATCATCTGCAAATGTTAGTATCCTTCCAACACCTGGTGCTTCTAGGTTTGCAATGTTGCTCGTATACACGTTAAAGTGCACCGGTGAGATTGTGGATCCCTGTGGCAGTCCCGGGGTTAAAATATGTGGCTCTGAGGACCATACACCGAGACGGAGAGCAACCGGATGAGAGTGCAGGACAGCTGCTATCCAGTTCACCAACCAGGGATTGACCCCCTTCTCCATCAGTGCGGTCATCAAAATATAATATCGAACTCTATTGTACGCATCCTCGAGATCAAGCGCTGCCGCCATCGTTTCCTATCTACTCTGGAACCCCTCATAAACGTCAAAGGCAAAAGTGGCTGCATTAGACTAGGTATCTTTTCCTGGCCTGTAGCTCCCCAGGCCTCTTGGAAGAAGCTTCCCCCTTTCCAAAACCTCTTGCAGCTTGACAGCGACTATCTTCTCTAAAACCGATTTTTAAGTCGAAATTTTGCCTGGGCAGCGCCGTTAGGCTACTCTTTTTCGATTTCCAACTGCCAACGGATTTTTTGCGTGAGCAACAATACAAACGGGCGTCCGATCTCACTACCCAGAGACCAGGGGAAATGTTATTACTAGAAGTCCACGAGAAAAAATCCCGGGGCTTGAACACGGGACCTCCAGGACTCGAGGCGGACACCATACCTCGAGACCACGCAGCCTCCCAACTGTCAGAGATATACCGGGTTAATATAACAACTGTCAGAGATATACCGGATTAATATAACAATTGTCAGAGATATACCGGATTAATATAACAATTGTCAGAGATATACCGGATTATATAACAACTGCCAGAAAAGACCGGGTTAATAAACAACTGTCAGATATATACCGGGTTAATATAACAACTGTCAGAGATATACGGGGTTAATGTAACAACTGTCAGAGATATACCGGGTTAATAAACAACTGTCAGAGATATACCGGGTTAATGTAACAACTGTCAGAGATATACGGGGTTAATGTAACAACTGTCAGAGATATACCGGGTTAATATACGACTGTCAGAGATATACCGGGTTAATGTAACAACTGTCAGAGATATACCGGGTTAATATAACAACTGTCAGAGATATACCGGGTTAATATAACAACTGTCAGAGATATACGGGGTTAATGTAACAACTGTCAGAGATATACCGGGTTAATATACGACTGTCAGAGATATACCGGGTTAATATAACAACTGTCAGAGATATACCGGGTTAATATAACAACTGTCAGAGATATACCGGGTTAATATAACAACTGTCAGAGATTTACCGGGTTAATATAACAACTGTCAGAAAAGACCGGGTTAATAAACAACTGTCAGATATATACCGGGTTAATATAACAACTGGTGTCAGGTCTTAGTCAGATATGACTGAGCTACCGTATAACAGTAGACGGTACTACCTGGTTTCTGTTAGCGCTGAATGTTGGGCGGCGCTTACCAAACCCGACACCCCACATTGTGCCAACGGCTTCGGGCGGAAGAGCGCAATTGGGAGGGTACAAGCCTTACCCTGGTGCGAGGAAATGCAAGCTAAAGACAAAATGTCATGGCAGGGCAGACCAGGCCCTAAGCCTTGATTGGCGACTGGTCTAGGATCGAAGCTCCGACAGGCGGACAGTTAGAGCATTGCTTTGCTGATCCGGCAGCTTCTGCAGCTTGTCTTGTTCCAGATGTAGGGGTGTTACCTTTCCTCTGGAGTAAACTAGGCAGGCCGAGAGAGGGATCATGCTGCATGGGCAACACATGATCTCTATATTTTAGCCCAGGCTTTGTGCTATGGAGAGGCAATACTGCCAAAACAAAAGTCCTTGTGTATCAAGCCTGTGTCCTTAGTACTCTTCTCTATGGCAGTGAAACCTGGACAACTTACTCCTACCAAGAGAACAACTTAAACAGCTTTCATATGCGGTGTCTGCGAAGAATTCTTGGTATTAAGTGGCAAGACAAAATCACAAATACTGAAGTATTGGAAAGATCAGGTTGTGTGACAGTTTATTCCATGCTTAGTCTTCGTAGACTTAGATGGATAGGACATCTTAGGAGGATGGATGATGGTAGAATACCAAAGGATATCTTTTTTGGTGAATTACAGATGGGTAAGAGATCTCAGGGTCGGCCTCTACTACGATACAAAGATGTGTGTAAGCGGGACATGATTGATACAGGCATTGATAATGCACATTGGGAGCAAGTCGCCGCTGAACGTATTGCATGGAGGGCAAATATCAGAAATGGAATAAAGTCAAAGGAGAAAATTATTGCAGAAAAGTCACACACCAAGCGTTTGAGACGTAAGATGGTGCATGATGGTGGAAATGACCATGTGTTCACATGCACCCACTGTGAACGGACATTTACAGCGCAAATTGGCCTTATCAGTCACACTCGCTACCGCCATAGTTAAAAGTTATTATGCCTTTTTAAAGCACAAACTATCGTCTGTCAAGACGGCAAGGTGCCAATGATATAACAACTGGCAGAGACCGACCGAGTTAATATAACAACTGTTAGAGATAGACCGGATTAATATAACAACTGTCAGAGACAGACCGGGTTAATATAACAACTGTCAGAGATATACCGGGTTAATATAACAACTGTCAGAGATATACGGGGTTAATGTAACAACTGTCAGAGACAGAACGGATTAACATAACAACTATCAGAGACAGACTGGGTTAATATAACAACTGTCAGAGATATACCGGGTTAATATAACAACTGTCAGAGATATACCGGGTTAATATAACAACTGTCAGATTTATACCGGGTTAATATAACAACTGTCAGATTTATATCGGGGTAATATAATAATTGTCAGAGATAGACCAGGTTAATATAACAATTGTCAGAGATAGTCCAGGTTAATATAACAACTATCAGAGACCGACCGGGTTAATATAACAACTGTCAGAGATATACCGGGTAAATATAACAACTGTAAGAGACAAACCGGGTTAATATAACAAACACCATGGATAGGTTAGTTAAATATAACAAATGCCAGAGATAGACTTGGTTAATATAACAAATATCGAAGATACATTGGATTAATGTAACAACTGTCAGGTATATAATGAGTTAATATATTAACTATAATTGTATAGATGGGGTTATTATCACAATTATCATTTATAGATCGGGTTAATGTAACGAATGCCGCGGACATAATTGGTTAATATAACAACTATCAGTTATAGAGTGGGTTAATACAACAACTATTAGTTATAAATCGGGCTAATATAACAACTATCAGTTATAGATGGGGTTAATGTAATGAATGCCACGGATAGAATGGGTTAATATAACAACTATCAGTTATATATCGGAAAGTGATTCAGAAAGTGGATTTCCTTTAGCATTGCAGAGGTTAAACCACACCTGAAATCTATGCCAGAACACCTGCACACCAATAAAAGTAAACACTTTGAGAACATGCAATTTCCGCGTGGCAACAAAACCACAAGGGTTATGGTTGATTTCACAAAATGTTTCTAAGAGAAACAAGGCTTTTGAACTTAAATGCTGGACATTTTTGTTTAGAACATCGGGATTCAAGAAGAACAAAAAAAGTAAGTTGAAATCTTATAAGATCTAAGAGAGAAGGAACGGCTGCAAGATCTAAACATCAAAAACATTGGCGCATAAACAACATCAAGTCTGGGAAATGGGAGTACTTTGGCTACATCAAAGGTGGTTTAGACAGAACAGTTGTGGAACAGTTCCTTCCGTGGAAGAAGAGGCAGTGGCGGATCGACACGGCGCTGGGAACAGGACATTAAAGATACAGTTAGCGTGGACACGCATATCGGGCTGGGGAACTGGCGAAAGATCGAGAGTCTTTACGTTGGACAATGATGTGAGGTCTACGTGACTGCGGGGTTTAATGCGCTTGTACTTAAACTTCCAGTGCGCTGACAGCTGGGTAATGGGTTAATTTCCTACATCGGACAACAACGTTGACTTCTAGTTCAGTATGCAATGGCAAACTACTTGGTTTCTTGCTGTCATGACTGTAGTTTATAATGTGGAATTATACCCCTCCATAGCACAACGCCTTGGTCCGCCTCGAGTGCTGGAGGTCCCGGGTTCAAGCCCCGGTGATAACCGTGATTTTTTCACGTGGATTTCTAGTAACAAAATTTCCCCTAGTCTCTGTGTAGTGAGATCGGACGCCCGTGTGTATTGTTGCGCACGTAAAAACCTCCTTGGCAGTAGGAAATCGAAAAAAAAGAGTAGCTTAACGGCACTGCCTGGGCAAAATTTCGAGTTAAAAATCTACCCAAAGTATTTCAGGATCCTCGCCGGTGCTACGGAGTTCGTGCACTGAGCTGAGTTTCTCCAGACTCAGGTTTGAGTTAGGAGGAGAACGGAGCACTTATGGGTTACACCCATGTGCCGTGATGTTGATCCATCGACTAAACTAAACTAAACTAAACTTGGCTGGAACTAAAGACTTTGTCGCATGATTCCCCACTCGGCCTACCTAGTTTACTAAAGAAGAAAGGTAACACCAATAATTCTGGAACAAGACAAGCTGCAGAAGCTGTTGGATCAGAAATGCAGGCCTTTAACTTTCCGTCTGGTGGCGCTTCAATCCTAGACCAGTTGTCGACTAAGGTTTAGGACCTGGTCTGCCCTGCTTTGACATTTAGCCTTTAGGTTGCCTTTCCGTGTACTAGAGTAAGGCTTGTACCTTATCAAATTGCACTCCTCCGCTCGAAGCTGTTGGCACAATGTGGGGTGTCAGGTTTGGTGAGCGCCGCAAACAATCAAACGTATAATTGCCTAGAACATCAACCTGGGGTTGGGATTGATAGCGACGTCTGACAAAGGTCATGCAAGAACATATGATGTGAGCGGCGTTCTTCCAAAGACTTGTTACCTGATGAGAAACCAAAGACTTGTTACCCAATGAGAAACCAAAGATTTGTTACCCGATGAGAAACCAAAGACTTGTTACCCGATGAGAAACCAAAGACTTGTTGTCTGATGAGAAACCAAAGACTTGTTACCCGATGAGAAACCAAAGACGTTTCATCCGACGAGAAGCCAAAGATTTGTTACCCGATTAGAAACCAAAGATTTGTTGCAAGATGAGAAACCAAAGACTTGTTACCCGATGAGAAAAAAATGAATTGTTACCCGATGAGAAACCGAAGACTTGTTACGCGATGAGAAACCAAAGACTTGTTACCTGATGACAAACCGAAGACTTGTTACCCGATGAGAAGCCAAAGACTTGTTACCCGATGAGAAACCAAAGACTTGTTACCCGATGAGAAGCCAAAGACTTGTTACCCGATGAGAAACCAAAGACTGTTACCCGATGAGAAACCAAAGACTAGATTGGAGCATTGAGTGACAGATGGCCACATCACACGTCAGGACCCCCGGGATCAACTTCTGTACTGGGAGAGGGTTGGAGAGATCTCATTTCGAAGATGGGAATTGATAATGGCTTACGCGTGGTGCAAGGCAGACAACAAGCTGGGCTATCTAATTTTAAAACTAGCTGGTGATATGATAGGGTAATTATGCTTCCAAATATTATATTAAAAAGGGAATTTGAAGAACTAAAGTAGTCTATTACATAAAAATTAGAATTAACGTTACGCATATAAAAAGCATTTAGCGGTTGAAAGGAAGCGTTGGTGTAATGGTAGGGTTATTATGCTGGCAACTGCATGAGTGCAGTCGGACAATGGTTCGATGTCACCACTCGACGTTTGCTACGGGAGGGAAAGACAGGCCAACTATTCCTCCGTGCACACATTAATACCAGGTTCTCCTTTGAGAGACCCGAGTTCGAGTCTTCTGCAAGGTGTGGATATTGTTTTATGTCGGAGCAAAAAGAAAACCCTAACCTGCACAGTTCACGGCGACTGCACAAGCCAGGCGGCCTTAATTCCTCAGGCTCAGACCCCCGTGTCCTACACCGCAAGTTATTATAGACAGTGGATGACAGTTATGACAGCTAAGCTTAAGATAAGACAACACGTCATCATCATCATCATCTCATCATCATCATCATCATCATCATCATCATCATGTGTCATGACGTATGAAGCAGGTGGTCCTATGTCTCCAGCAACTGTTAATCTCTGTGTTCTTTGTAAGTTTCACAACCGATCATCGTTCCTGCCACTCATTCAACCTATCCAGAATTATCTCTCTCTGTAGACCTCTGTCTCTTACACCCTCCATCTTCCTAGTAGTTACAGCCTTGGGTCAGACCCTTCTACCTCATTTGTCACCAAACAATGACGACAATCTTCTTTCGGAGATGGCCAAGCTAATATGTCTATGTCAACTGGTTCTAGTTGTACTTGGATACTGGTCTTCTCAAACGTCCACGAAAACCTTGGCATTCTATGTAGAAACACCATCCCTGAGACCAACCATTTATTGAAGTAACACATGATATAACTAGATACTTCCATATACAAAATGAAAAAAATGATAGCAGCAGAACTACTGCGTGGGGACAATGAACTATAAATACACAGACTTGTCAAACAATATATCCACAGAACTACTACATGTAGACAATGATCTATAAATACGCAGGCTTGTCAAACAATATATCCACAGAACTACTACATGTAGACAATGAACTATAAATACGCAGGCTTGTCAAACAATATATCCACATAACTTCTACATGTAGACAATGAAATATAAATACACAGGCTTGTCAAACAATATATCCACAGAACTTCTACATGGAGACAATGAACTATAAATACGCAGGCTTGTCAAACAATATATCCACAGAACTACTACATGGAAACAATGAACTATAAATACGCAGGCTTGTCAAACAATGTATCCACAGAACTACTACATGGAGACAATGAACTATAAATACGCAGGCTTGTCAAACAATGTAAGTTAGTTAGTCGACAGATCATCCTCGTTGCACATCGGACCATTCAGTCCATAAGTGCTCGGATCCCCTCCTCAGCAAATCCCGCAGCGTGTAGCGGCTAACGATGCCAGTTCTGTGTTGGTTTATCAATCTTCTTTGGCTTCCTGCGTAGTGTTCTTGATTGGCCACCCCTCTTTTAATTTGCTGCTCTCGCAGTCTGGCCATTGTTGTAGATTCACAGTCATCACATGGTTCTTGCAAAAGTCTCACTTCTCGTAGAGCATTCAGAATGTCAGCCTGGTCCATGGCGCGTCCGCCCTCCACAGTAGCCTCACCTGCGAGCTTGTCAGCCCGCTCATTTCCTTGTACTCCCGCATGCCCTGGCACGAAGATGAAACTAATCTTTGCCAGCCGAGACCGCTTCAGAGGCAGCAACCATTCTCTTCGGATCGACCCCTCCTCTATCCTCTTGATCATGTTCATTGAGTCGCTAAGGAAACAAGCCCTAGTGAATGTCTGTGTTTCGAGCCATGTTATTGCTTTACTTACTGCCATGACTTCCATGGTCAGGCTACTTGTGGTTTCAGTAAAAGCACCAGAGTCCTCCTTCACAATTCTCCCTCCGGCCCGAGCTGTAAAGGCCCATGAGCTTCTCACATGTCGGACGACCGACCCATCTGTGTAGATGACCGCGTCACTGTCTAGCGAATTCTCGAAAATCAACGCTTGTACTTCAGCCTCCACAGCAGCCGGATTTTCTTGTCTGCATTTCTATCTAGTTGGATGCAAACTGAAAAGGATGTGCAGAAGTCTGTTGGCACTTGCACCCACTCCTCGCCAGGTTCTAAGTCCTCAAGTGAACACACTTGTTGAAGAATGTCTTCGGCTTGACCCATCCACGACCGTCCTCTTTTTAACCTGCTGCCCTTCACCTTCCTAATTTCACTATGCAGTGGATGCTGTGTGTTTGCGTTAATTCTGAGGTAGGCGCGTGCCCTGCAAACTTGCATTCTCTCTTCAATGGTTGGAAAATCAAGAAGGTAGCGCATCGCCCTGCATGCTGTATCTCTTGTACATCCAAGAATAATGCGCATAGCTTCATTCTGTATCCTTTCCATCCTTTCTATCTGCTTGTGGCTGACAGTCAGGATTGCCATTGCATACTCCAAAACAGACATGACCAGCAACTCGTACAGAAGACATAGATGGCGCTGCTCACAGTTTGCTGCCGCCATCACCCGCATCGCTGCCAAACCCCGCTTGGCCTTTGTTATAACCTGGTCTATGTGCACATTATAAATGTCAAACAATATATCCACAGAACTTCTACATGTAGACAATGAACTATAAATACACAGGCTTGTCAAACAATATATCCACAGAACTACTACAAGTAGACAGTGAACTATAAATACACAGGCTTGTCAAACAATATATTCACAGAACTACTACAGGGAGACAATGAACTATAAATACACAGGCTTGTCAAACAATATATCCACAGAACTTCTACATGTAGACAATGAACTATAAATACACAGGCTTGTCAAACAATATATCCACATAACTACAACAAGGAGACAATGAACTATAAATACACAGGCTTGTCAAACAATATATCCACAGAACTACTACAAGGAGACAGTGAACTATAAATACACAGGCTTGTCAAACAATATATCCACAGTACTACTACAGGGAGACAATGAACTATAAATACACAGGCTTGTCAAACAATATATCCACAGAACTACTACAAGTTGACAGTGAACTATAAATACACAGGCTTGTCAAACAATATATCCACAGAACTACTACAAGTTGACAGTGAACTATAAATACACAGACTTGTCAAACAATATATCCACAGAACTACTACAAGTTGACAGTGAACTATAAATACACAGGCTTGTCAAACAATATATCAACAGAACTTCTACATGTAGACAATGAAATATAAATACACAGGCTTGTCAAACAATATATCCACAGAACTTCTACATGGAGACAATGAACTATAAATACGCAGGCTTGTCAAACAATATATCCACAGAACTACTACATGGAGACAATGAACTATAAATACGCAGGCTTGTCAAACAATATATACACCGAACTACTACATGGAGACAATGAACTATAAATACGCAGGCTTGTCAAACAATATATCCGCAGAACTACTACAAGGAGACAATGAACTATAAATACACAGGCTTGTCAAACAATATATCCACAGAACTTCTACATGTAGACAATGAACTATAAATACACAAGCTTGTCAAACGATATATACACATAATTACTACATGTAGATAGTGAACTATAAATACACAGGATTGTCAAACAATATATCCACAGAACTACTACAAGTAGACAATGAACTATAAATACACAGGATTGTCAAACAATATATCCACAGAACTTCTACATGTAGACAATGAACTATAAATACACAGGCTTGTCAAACAATATATCTACAGAACTACTACATGTAGACAATGAAATATAAATACACAGGCTTGTCAAACAATATATCCACAGAACTTCTACATGTAGACAATGAACTATAAATACACAGGCTTGTCAAACAATGTATACACAGAACTTCTACATGGAGACAATGAACTATAAATACACAGGTTTACCAAACAATATATCCACAGAACTTCTACATGTAGACAATGAACTATAAATACACAGGCTTGTCAAACAATATATCCACAGAACTTCTACATGGAGACAATAAACTATAAATACACAGGTTTACCAAACAATATAACCACATAACTACTACATGTAGACAATGAAATATAAATACACAGGCTTGTCAAACAATATATCCACAGAACTTCTACATGTAGACAATGAAATATAAATACACAGGCTTGTCAAACAATATATACACCGACCGAAAATAATAATCTAGCAGTCTAGAATAGCACAATGGCAAGCAGGAGATCACTTCTCCCAAGGACCTGTCTGGTTGGGGGGGGGGGGGGGGGGGGGGAGCGGCATAATTCGAAAAGATAAACATCCAGAAGAGAAATATATATAATTGGAAAAGATAAACATCCAGAAGAGAAATATACCAGCGAAAGAAACACACTAGAAATCAGCAAATATCCTACAACCTCAATTACATTGTTAAAGATCGAATAAGGCATTCTGATGTTTCAGAAAGAAAATACAAATAAAAATCTCTGTGACCTCCAGTTTTGTCTTCTTCTACTTGTTATGCAATGTCCATGATTGACAGGCATACAATAGTACGGGCAGTATTTAACATCCTCACACTCGTGTTTTGACTTCCACTGACAGGGATCAGTTGCAGTGAGTCATTCATTCATTATGTGCCATGCCGATAAGCGTGGGCGGCCATGTTCTGCCATCTCACTCGATCACCAGAGTCGTGGCTCAGCTCTGTGTTTCTGTCTCGGCCATGCCGTGTGGCCAAGCAATCCAGGTATTTAATTCTTGGTCTTCACCTTGGTCTGTTCCCTTCGATCTTGCCAGTTGTCACCAAGTTCTCAATTCATTGCTTCTCATAACATGCCCAAAAAATTTTGACTGTCTACATCTAATGTCTCTAATCAGTTTACGATCTTCATTTGTTTCTTGAAGAACTTATTCATTGGTTTTTCTGGCTGTCCATGGTATTCTTTGCATTTTCCTCAGAAACCACGTCTCCACAGCCATCAGATGTTTTTTTCAGCTTGTCTGCTCTTTGTCCACGCCTCACATTCATATAAAAGTACAGGTTCTATGTAGCACTTCAACACTCTTTTTTCTCGTTTCAATTGATATATTTTTATTGGTCAGTATGTTTTTCATCTTGCAAAACGCTACCTTCGCCATGGCAATTCTTGTTCTAATCTCGTCAAGGCATCTCCCATCAGATGTTATTACTGTTCCGAGATAGTTGTATCGATTCACTTGTTTAAGAAAATGCCCATTTACTTGTATATTCCATTTTGATATTTCGTCCTTCCTGGTGACAACCATAATCTGTGTCTTCCTACAATTCAATTCCAACCCCAGTTGTTCACTGTGTGCAACAACCGCATCTACTAAATTTTGCAGGGCCTGATCATTGTCTGCAATCAAGACTGTATCATCTGCATATCTAATGTTATTGATGTATCGTTCTCCAAGCAGTGAGTAGTCTACATGTAATGGAATGCTGTATTCATGTTATATCTGTGTTACTTTTTCTATCTGTTGTTATCATTGATTTTATATAAGTGAACCTCTCCACCTGTTTTGATACTATTCTGTTTGCTGTAACAATAACATTTGTTTCCGTGTTGTTCAGTTGTAGTCCTTTCTTTTCGCTTTCTGTGGTCACGATGTCTATTCGTTACACACATATACAATTTATTTGCATTACTTGCTATAAATAATATGTCATCAGCATAACACAGATTGCATATATATGTATACACACACACATTTCTCCCGTCTCCCATACCTAGTTTGCCACATATAGATCTCATCTGCTTGATGCACAAAGAGAAAAAAAAAATTATTTGAAAAGATGGATCAATCTGACAATCAAGACATAAAGATGTTGCCTGCAGCCTGTACATGGTTGTCATAAACCTTACTGTTCTCCCATCTTTATCTATGGTTAGTTATCTGTTCGAGGTATCATCGTTTCACTCCGGACATGAACATGGTTGCTCATATTCTTCCCTTCCAACTCCCTACGTTGTGCATTAGCGTCCATCGGATAATTTTGTCACCTCTGTTTTGATTGACGAAGTTCCTCGTTCTCCCGATGTGCCTCTCGTTTCTGGTTGTGCCAAGTCTTACCCCCAAGCCTCTCATTTTAAACAACGATGTGAATTCACTGGCGTCAAAATTCTCCGATCTCGATATATCTCTAAGGGCGTTAATAACATCGACACGAACCATAGCCAGGCCATCTGCAGGAAGATGCGGGAGTTTATCAGCTCGTCTATTCCCCTAACTAGCGCACGTCCCGGAACGAAGATGACGGTAAATCCATCTATGGTTTCCGTGGCAATAGGTTGGAACGAAGATGACGGTAAATCTATCTATGGTTTCTGTGGCAAGAGATCGGAACGAAGATGACGGTAAATCTATCAATGGTTTCCATGGCAAGAGACGGAACGAAGATGACGGTAAATCTATCTATGGTTTTCATGGCAAGAGACGGAACGAAGATGACGGTAAATCTATCTATGGTTTCCGTGGCAAGAGATCGGAACGAAGATGATGGTAAATCTATCTATGGTTTCCTTGGCAAGAGATCGAGAAACTTGTCGACCAGCGATGATGAGAGCGACGTTCTGCTACATGATAACCATTTATGACTTCCAGCAATCTGATGATTTCTGCACCATGCACTTTATCATGGGGAGACGTTGCTTGCAGAAACATGACGATAACACCGTGAACAAATGGAGCAATGAAGATATCCTGAAAGAAGTTAACAGAAAGAGAACAAGTTACAATCATCAGAATAAGTCAGTCCTCATTCTTTGGGCTTGTCATGGGAAGAAGGAAGCTGGAGTATGTCGTCACAGGGTGGAGGGGAAGGGAGGTAGGGGGATACTGGAGAAGATGCTGGACAGTTTGGCAAGATGTCATAGAAAAAAAAGTCGGTATCAGAGTTGACTGGAAGAACAAGAGACAGTAGACCGTGGACAGAAATGATCACCAACGTCACACGACATGACTTAACTGTTATATCACATGCTTTTAAATAATCTAAAAAGCACAATCTTACACCTGTCTCCATCTAAATGACCCTCACGGTTAATGATCTTAGAATACATGTAACATGATTTACGCCTTCCACTAGACCAATTCGAATTCATATTCTAGCTCTCATATTTCAGGTATTATTTTATTACTTATTCTCATGACAATTCTTAATACATGTCCGTGACATGACTCATGCGACTAATTGTTCTAGGTATTTCACAATATATTGATGCCAATGTTCTTTGGAATGCCATAATAACTGAGTTTAATCAATCTTTAGGGATGTCTCCACTGTTCTATAAAACCATATCAAATTTGTAAAATGAACCTTAGATTTCCCAAGGGTTTCTAATTATTCTATATTTATATTGTCTGGTTCTGGGGGGATTTCCTCTTTTTTTTCATTTCAGGAATTCTTCTTTTGCATCTGCTGTCATCTTATATATAAATTGCGATCTCCGTCTGTTTGTCTGTCTGTCTGTCTGTATGTATGTATGTATGTATGTATGTCCTTTATTTGTTCGCGAACGGCCCATCCGATTGAGATGAAATTTTCTACACGTCTTCCTTTCATTCCAGAGCTGCCAACTGTGATATTTTTTTAGTGTGAAATCGCCTGCTTACTCAGTATTATTTCATTTTTCATTTTTCATTATAATTTCATATATCTCAGGGGACCTAACTCTGTAAATGTTATTTCAAGGGGCATAGCTTTTCTGTATAACTTATAGTCATATTGTGGCATCGTTTCCAAAGATTTATAAACTCTTTGTCCATAGTTATGTACCGGCATATGAGTTATAATAAATAATGATACAATCTGTAAGGCATTTTCAAAGTTTTCATAAAAATAATGAACAATGCATAACATTGTTCCTCATCTTTTTTTGCTTAAGAAGTTACTGTAGTCATGCAGGTGATTAGAAAGAGTTTTCATTAAAAATAATGGATGGTGTGTGGAAGGACATTCTTTTAAGTTACTTTTTCTAAAATAAATGTCATGAAAGGTTGGTAAATGCTGGCAAAGAGAAATATGTCCAAATCTCTAGAAAGTATTAGTCAAACGGATATAATTATCGTCAGCTCAATAGCTACATGTTTTAAAAATATGACGCTGACTTCGGAGACAGCACAGAAGACCACACATTCATAACTTCAGCAGGGTCAGATATACTGAATAACAATAACAGCTTTGAATTGTCAAAAAAAAAAAAAAAATAAAGTTACTTTTTTTGTTGTATGAATTTAATGAGAACTTATATGACTACTTATATGAATTAAATGAGATGCTCCCCACCAGGGACTGGGCGAAGCCGGACAGGGTCAGGCAGACAGATAGACAGACAGACAGATAGACAGTCGGGAACAGGAAATTATATGACTACTTATATAAATTAAATGAGATGCTTCACACCAGGAGCTGGGCGATGCCGGGCCGGGTCAGACAGACAGACAGACAGACAGACAGACAGACAGACAGACAGACAGACAGACAGACAGACAGACAGACAGACAGACAGACAGACAGACAGATAGTCGGTAACGGGAACGGGAACTTATATGACTACTTATATGAATTAAATGAGATGCTCCCCACCAGGGACTGGGCGAAGCCGGGCAGGGTCAGGCAGACAGATAGACAGACAGATAGACAGACAGATAGACAGTCGGGAACGGGAACGTATATGACTATTTATATGAATTAAATGAGATGCTCCACACCAGGAGCTGGGCAATGCCGGGCCGGGTCAGACAGACAGACAGACAGACAGACAGACAGACAGACAGACAGACAGACAGACAGACAGACAGACAGACAGACAGACAGACAGACAGACAGACAGACAGACAGACAGACAGACAGACAGACAGACAGACAGACAGACAGACAGTCGGTAACGGGAACGAGAACTTATATGACTACTTATATGAATTAAATGAGATGCTCCCCACCAGGGTCTGGGCGAAGCCGGGCAGGGTCAGCTAGTAATATATAAATCTTCTCAAGTTAGTCAACGGAACATGCTCAGCACGCAACTATTTGAACTATTTGTCTATAAGTGCTCAGTTCCCTTCCTCAGTATTTCCCAGAGCGTGTAGCGACTGACGATACCAGTTCTGTGTTGATGATTCTTCTTCTTTGGCTTCCCTGATGGTGCTTTTGTCTGGCTAGACCCCCCTTTGACTTGATGTTCTTGCAGCCTGGTAAAAGTTGCAGAGCCACACCTTCTCGAGTCTGACTTATGTTCTGTTTACATTGTTAAGTTCACTAATATACTTTGTCCATCTTGCAAGTCTTTCGTGTGTTCGCAATAAATAGTCTTCCTTCATCTGATTTCAGACATCCAGTTTTTAAGGACAGAAGCCACAAACAATGTGTTGCACGATTTATTGCCTGGCATAAGTCACAGCATCTCGTCAGGTGCATACTGCAGTTATATATCGTATGAAGTTAGTAAATAAATAAAACTTAAGCTGAAATAAAGAAACAGCGTTTGTTTCGTATGCTCCATGCGATGAACAATACACGATTGCTCAAATATAGTAAGGCGGTAGCAATCAGGCGGTTATAACCAGTTTTGTGCAAACAGAAAGAGTTCGTTGTGAATTTGAAATTACCGTTGGGATAACAGATGTTCCACATTCGAACTATACCCGTGACTATGTGTTTTAATTGTTTCAGCTGAAGTATTAATCGCTTCAGATGGTATATAGCTCTGCAGTATGCACCTGAGGAGATACAGCGAAATATTTCAGGCAATAAATCGATCAACATATTGTTTGTGGCTTTTATCTGAAAATTCACTAAGAGAATAAATTGTTTTGAATAATATGTTTTTTTTAGCCCAGTTAATTGATATAAGCCTTTATGTCATGTCATTGTGTTACTATTATTATTCTGCTAAATGTCTTCACATATCTCATTTAGCTATCTTCATTTTGCAATGTTACACCTATCGTATTATGTCTCTGTGTTTCTAATTATATAAATGTGCTTTGCATTTTTTTTTTTTTTTTTTTTACATTTCCTTCTTTCATCTATTAGAAGTAAAACTTAATATGCATCCATTTCTTTCGAAAGGTTATTTTTAGTAATAGAATTGTTTCGTTAGATATCTGTCTCAGCGTGTCTCTTTAATGTCTAATTTATGCCCAACACATTCGCCGTTTGCTAAAGCATTTTACCGATTCCTTAATGTTACCTTATATTTTCCAAACATTTTTTTTTAAATTTGCGTTTTTGACACCTGTAAGTATAATTTTGTGTTCATGATTGTTCTTGTTTATATTTTCAAGTGTTAACCTTAATCGCCTCCCCCGATGGTGTTTCCACCTTGTCGTGGTGGGGGAGCTTGAGTTTCTCAATGACCCTGAGAGCTATGCCGGCGGTAGCGTAGCTACCAGCAGGGCCTCCCAAGCCGGACAGGTCAAAGGGTAGAGGACAGACAAAGAGAAACACCCTGGTCCTCCAGGTTGGGGGTTGAAGCGTGGGGTTAACATCCCCACCTTTGTAAAAACCTTTCTTTGTTACGAAACAAATACATGAGCCTCGATATCGGACTGACTTATCTGGACAACGACCTTGGAACGTTAAAGGACTTTTGAGATTTGGAACATGGAATGTACGGACACTATATCGAGCTGGAGCGGCCGAAGAACTAACCCGGGAGCTGGTTGAATATCAAATGGATATCACAGCAATTCAAGAAATAAGGTGGCCAGGAGAGGGTACTTTAGAGCAAAATGGAATGATTATAATATATGGAGGAAACACCCAAAATAAACATGAATTAGGAACAGGATTTGTCATCAAAAAAGAGTTATGGGGGAATATTTTAAACTTTAAAGCTTTTAATGACAGGATTAGTAAATTACGAATAAAAGGTAAATGGAAAAATATAACGATGATTAATGTACATGCACCTACTGAAGAGAAAGAAGATGATATTAAAGAAGACTTTTATAATGATCTGGAAGATGTCATAGAAGAAACCCCCAAACAGGACATCCTGATTGTGCTGGAAGACTTCAATGCAAAAATAGGTAGAGAGCAAACTAATAAAAAAGTGGCCGGTATGGAAAGCCTACATACAACTTCAAATGATAATGGATGGAGAGTCATCAACCTGGCAGAAGCCAAAGGACTGCAGATTAGCAGTACCAGACTACAAAGAAGGATATACACAAACAAACTTGGAAATCATGTGACAAGAGAACCTATAATCAAATAGATCACATTTTAATTAACAACAGAAATGCATCAAACATACAGCAAGTCAGAAGTTATAGAGGAGCTGAGTGCCATAGTGACCATTTCCTCGTTGGAGCAAAATTTAAAATAAAACTTAAGAGAGCTTTCTATACTAAATTACAAAGATTACACCCAACATATAACAGAGAAAAACTACAAGACATTACAGTCAAAGAGAAATTTACAGATGAAATAAAATGTAAACTTGAAACTTTGCAAAACCCTTTGGAGGAAAGCGTTGACCAAACTTGGTTGAACATCAAGAATACAATTCAATCTACCGCAGAAGAATGTCTCGGTGTGTCAACCACGCATAGAAAGAACAGATGGTTCAATCAAAAATGTGAAGAAGCAGTCACTAAGAAGAAGAATGCCAGACATGTATGGTTAAATGACATCAATAACATCCAAAAGGAAGAGCATTATAGAAATGAATGTAAAGAGGCTACAAAAATAGTCAGACAGCAGAAGCGAGAATATATGAGTAATATAATCAAAGATATGGAAACTAATCACCAGAAAAATGAATCCAGAAAGTTTTTTAAAGTACTGAAGTCAATGAAACGAGGGCACCAACAAAACACATATGGTTTAAAAGACAAAAATGGGAATATGATAAATACCAATGAAGAAATGTGCAACACATGGAAAGAATATTTTATTGAATTACTAAATTGTGAAGCTCCAAGTAACATTTTCCCACAGGAAGAGGTTCTAACATGCGAACCACAAATTGAAGAACCTACATTTGAAGAAATCCTATATGTAATCACACGACTTAAAAACAATAAGGCAACTGGGACTGATGGAATTGCTGCTGAATTTATAAAGGCAGGTGGCCATGCATTACATCTAAAGCTATACGAACTAATAATAAAAATCTGGAGGACAGAAGAATTACCCCATGACTGGAAAGAGTCATTATTGATACCTATCTTTAAGAAAGGAGACAAGTTCCAATGTGGAAATTATAGAGGAATATCACTACTGTCCACAAGCTATAAGATACTATCCGCAGTATTACTAAATAGACTAAAACCATATTCAGAAGACATATTAGGTGACTACCAGGCGGGTTTTAGACAAAACAGATCAACAATAGATCAGATATTTATCTTACGACAAATAGCCGAGAAACATTGGGAATATAAAAGAGATCTCCATAACATTTTTGTGGATTTTAAAAAGGCTTATGATAGTGTCCATAGGAATAGTCTATGGAATGTTATGCAGGAATTTGGAATACCAAGGAAGTTAATTAACATGACCAAACTATGCATGGAAGATACTTATAATATAGTAACATATAAAGGCAGGAAATCAGACCCCTTCCAAATAACATCTGGCTTGAAACAGGGTGATGCACTATCGCCGCTACTCTTCAATCTGGCTCTAGAGAAAGTTGTAAGGAAGGTAAAGGAGGAATGTGATATTGGAGGAACATCCAAGCTGCTTGGTTATGCAGATGATATAGATATTATAGGGCAAAGTGAACAAAAGACATTAGAAATATTGACTCACTTAAAGGAAAAAGCCCAACAGATGGGGCTGGTTATCAACCAAGATAAGACAGAATATATGGTAATTTCAAGAGACGGAATGGCTAAAAACTCTGGCCACATACAAATAGATAATATGACCATTAAAAGAACGGAAACATACAAATACCTGGGTACAATCTTCAACTGCTCCAACATCATAAGGGAAGAAATACAAACTAGAATCAACTCTGGAAATAAGATATACTATGCACTACAACATCTACTAAAATCAAAGGCGCTATCTCGTAACACCAAAATCACAATATACAAAACACTGATCAGACCAGTTGTGCTGTATGGCTCTGAAACCTGGAGTACAACGAAAGGAGACGAAGCCTTGTTACAAACCTTTGAGAACAAAATTTTAAGACGCATCTTTGGACCCATTAGGGATACACAAAGTGGAGAGTGGAAAAGAAGAAGTAACAAAGACATTTATGATTTGTTTAAGTCCCCGCTAATCACTGGTATCATGAAGGCTAATAGACTACAATGGCTGGGGCATATAGAAAGAATGGAAGATAATAGGGAAACAAAACTCGCTTACACTCAGGAAATAAATGACCGTAGACCCCGAGGTAGACCAAGAAGGCGGTGGAGAGATAATATACATACAGACCTACAAGCACTTGGAATCAACGACTGGCAAGAGAAGGTCCACCAGAGAGACGAATGGAGACAGATTGTATTTGCAGCAAAGAACCTCAATGGCTCGGAATGCTGAAGAAGAAGAAGAAGAAGAAGAACCTTAATCGCCCCATCAGGTGAATATGATCAATGTAACAGTCCGCAGGTGCTCTTGTTTTGACTGATAGCAATGCATTTTTGTATGTTTTCTGAACTAAGATTTATGCGTGTATTTTCCAGGGCTTCTTCACACCCAAAGACTTTAGATGTGCTGCTCGATTCAATAGCTTTCAATAATATTGTTTTCTTCTGTCCATTCTATTAATCTGCATCCTTCGAATCAGTATTCTCATATTACATTCCCATATTTACTTTACCAAACAAACGGCAGCATTGAAATAATTCATTATGCTTTAAACTCAATGGACCACTGTGTGAACCAACAATGACAGCAAAATTCATGCAAGAAACAACATTGCAGTTATAGACACATTTGAAACGAATGAAAGAAGAAGAGGAAGAATTTATTATACAAGAGATCTCGAATGATTTACATTATGTGATCTCTTTCTGTATATCTTCATTGTATTCGTCTAGCCTTTTGGTTCCACACAGAAACCTGCCTGAATATCTTTATTGTATTTGTTAGTTCCACACAGAAACCTGCCTGTATATCTTTATTGTATTTGTTAGTCCCACACAGAAAGCTGTACATATATCTTCACTGTGTTTATTTAGCCTCTTAGCCAAACACAGAAACCTGCCTGTATATCTTTATTGTATATGTTTAGCCTTTTTGTCCCATACATAAACCTGTCGGTCCTATGTGGTCATCCAAGGCACTATGACCAGGCTATATGGCTTGATGAGCCCAAATTCACCGAAGCCACCATAACTGAATTTATGCTCAGCCTTTCTAGAACCGGAGAACGCGCTATGACATAACACAGTTTAATACGAATATTTGTTCTGTTTACGTTTTAATTTGTAATTGAATATTCTAATATCATTGTTTTCATTAGATATGTTTGTATTGTCCCTGATGAGGAACATTACGATCGAAAAGTCGATTCGTCGTGTTAATGTGTAACTTGTTTTTATCGCATGTTTACGTTATTATTATCATGGTTATTTTTACACTGTGATTTCCGTTTGTCGGATTTGAGTTGGTTGTAAGGTATGTACACTGTATGGGTATTTATTATCTCTAACTTTTTTTTTTTAAAGTCACACATAGGCAACTGTATTAACTTTGTGGTTTGAAGTGTCGTGTGGTTCAGTGTTCTCGGTTCTAATAGCCTCACCCGCACATTACTGCACTTTGAACTTAGTCAAAAGGCCGAGAAGCGATGGAAGGTGGGTAGGCAGGCAGGCAGGTAGGCAGGCAGGCGAGTAGGTAGGCAGGCAAGCAGGGGATATGCAGGCAGGCAAGCAGGCGGGTAGAAAAGCAGGCAGGCGGTTGGTATGCAGGCAGGTAGGCAGCCTGGTAGGTAAGCAGGCAGCCGGTTGGTATGCAGGCAGGAAGACAGGCAGGTAGGCAGGCAGGTAAGTAGGTAGGTAGGCAGGCAGGCAGGCAGGCGGATGGCAGGCAGGCAGGTAGGCAGGCAGGTAAATAGGTAGGTAGGCAGGCAGGTAAGTCAGGCAGGCAGGCAGGAAGACAGACACATAGACAGAGAGACAGACAGATAGAATAATGAAGTTTAAATAAGATAGAAATGCACAGCAGCAGAAAAACAAAGGCATGAAATAATATTGCAAACGGAAATGGAAATTATGCGATCTTAAGAATTGAAGAGAAAAGCGAGCCAACACACAAATCATAGACAATTAAATAAATGCCATAACCGGACACAGAACACTAAAAAGAAAAACATTTCCGATGTCTGAAATTAAAGACCAGGAAGATATTAATGGCAATGGGTAAAAATAAATTAAAACAGCAAGGCAGAGATAATGTGTCGATGGGGAATCAACGTACAATGCTGATAGAACATAAATACATTTCGCATGCACCGTTGTAGGAATGTCAATTTTGACAGCATACATCAAAGAAACAATGTATTAAATTAAACTCGGAAAACATCCTTCAGCCTTGTTGAATAGCAACTGGAGAAAGGGACAGACACCCCAGGGACAAGATAACAGTAGAGTAAACGTGAATATTTAAAGCGGAATGTACACCAATGCACACATTCATGACGAAATTAAAATTCGGTTAACAACGCGCTTCAAAGAAAATAGAATCAATGGATTGTGATGGACATTGAGAAATTAGCCATTGGAGCAATAGTATCAAAATATTACATTGATCATCGCGAAACAAAATACGTCCTGATTTAGAAATAATATCGCGGATTCCAAATGGAAAATGATTATGTTATGTTGTGCTATGCTATATATATTATGTTTTGTTGTTTATGATTCTAATGCAAATGCAGGAAAGGGAAAAATTGAGGTTGTAGTGGGGAATTATGGTTTTGGTACAAGACATGAAAGAGGAGAGAAACTAATAGAATGGGCAAATATAAATGATATGATAATTGGATCACCTGGCTTATCTCTACGGAAGACGACTTTACATCTGGAAAAGCCCTGATAAGAAAATACTCAACGACATTGACTACATTCTTATTAATAAACGATTTTGAAATGCGTTAATAAATGTTATTAAAAAAAAGGAAAAAAAGAAAACACGTTAAGACGCTATTGCTGACTGTAATAATAATCATTGTAATAGTGATCATCTACCACTATGTGGGCAAACAAAAGTAAGATTGACTAGAGGAAAAATGTGGTTAAGGTTATGAGACTTAGTACAGATGTTCTGAACGCAGATAAAGAAATTCTATAATACAGAGTGATTGTGAAAAATAGGTACATTGCAATAGCTAAGATACGGTGTATAAATGAACAATGGGAAATGTATAGGGACTCCACCCATCAAATAAGAGAAGAAATATTACCGGAAAGAGACCAAAAAGCTAAGAAAAATGGATGACTGAAGATATCTTAAAGTTGATGGACAAAAGAAAACAAAGTAAAAATGACAAACAAGAGCATGATAAGATAAATGAAGAAATAAGAGATAAATAAATGTGTGAAGGCAAAAGAAAGTTGGCAAAAAGAGCAGCACATGAAATCTGAATTAAATTGTATTGAAGATAAATCAAATAAAATCAAATCAAATCAACTTTATTAGGGTCTCAAATTGGGCGCGCAGGCCCGTCTTACATTCGGCCCTTCCAATCACTCGTCTTTCGTTCATCAAGAGCATTATACATTTGCATAGGAAGAAAAATAAACATTGTGAAATGAATGTTGTAAACATAAACAAGGCTAATTACCATGGTATGAAGCCCATCTCCCACCTATCCATACATCACCCCACCCACACAACACCCCCACCTACCCACACACATGCGCACCAAGGGACACATACACACCCCCACCTACCGACACACACACACACCAAAGGACACATACATACCCCACCACCAACCGACCCATCCCCCTCCCGCACATCCCCCACCCACACACACTGCCCTCACCTGATCCCCCAACCAAAACACACTCGCCACCCACAAACATTCCCCCACCAACCCACACATCCCACGCCCATCCACATTCTACCCCACACATCCTCTTCCCCACCCACACCTCAAACCACCCTTCCCCCAGCCACATCTCCATCGACAACATATTCCCCACCCACACACACAATCCCCCACCAACCCACACATCGCACATCCACTCACACATCCCCAAACCATACACACACATCCCCAACAACTGACATGTCCCTACCCCCCCCCCCCCACACACACACATCTCCCTAACCACCCATACATCCCCAATCCACTCACACACACACCACAACCCACATATATTGCCGGGCATTCCAATGAGATACCAAAAATATGCACAGACAAATCAGTGAGCTCACGGGAAGAAAAATAAGAGTAAACACAGGGTGTTTGAAATCAGAAATAGAAAAGATATTATTGGAGGAAAGTGCTATAATGAAGAGGTGGAATGTGTATATAAGAGAATTATATGATGGAGAAAGGGAAGCACTAACAGAAGAAAGTAACTTATAAGGTCTCTCCGTTCTAAAAGAAGTCGCTGACGCTATCAAACATATGAAGAAAAGCAAAATAGCCGGGCCAGATGGTATGACAATAGAAGAATTAGAAGTAGGCCTACTGATAGAATTTGGAGTATAAATATTAACCAAAATTTTGAATATTTACAGCAGTAGATATTTACTCAGCGATATGCTGAAATCTGTATTTATATCTTTACGAAAAAGATCAGGAGCAATTGAATGTGAAGATTTTCGTACAATTAACCTCATAAACCTTGTCACTAAGCTTCTACTCAGAATTATAATGAGAACAAGAAAGACAATAAAAATGGAAATTTGCGAAGAACAGTGTGGATTTGTGGAAGGAAATGCAATATGCAGATTACGAACACTAATAGAATTATCAATAGAGACACAGAAAGACATATATTTGTTCTTCATAGATTATACCAAGGCCATTTGATAAAATAAAACATGTTGAACTGATTAAAATAATGTAAGATATCAACATTGCTGAGAAAGATCCCAGAATAATAAAGAATATTTGCTGGAACCAACTATCAGCAATTAAAATGAAATATGACAATTATGAACGAATAAAGTATGAGCACGACAGAGATGTGTTTTGTCACTGGATCTCTTCTCTCTCTCTATAAAATAAAAAAAAAAATTGTGTTGCGTATCCCTTACGGGACGTTGCAGTCAACACCAGCATTTTCAGCTGCTGTTGATGTACTAGGCAAGTGTTACGTTCAGTAGTTTGCCATTACTTTCTGAACGACCGGCCCCTATACCTTTTTCGAAAAAACCAGCACTGCCGTGTTTCGAACCCGGGTATACGGGCTCGCAAGCCCTTTAGCCACAGAGACCGGTCTCTCTATAGCGAAGTAATAATTAGAGAGATCAAATAGAAGCCAGGAATACTAATCGGAGGTTATAATATAAACAATCTGCGCTATGTAGATGACACAGTATTGGTGGTGAATAATGCAAACGATCTACAACAATTGTTAGATACTGTAATAACAGAGAGTGCAAAGAATGGACTCCCATTGAATATCAAGAAAACAGTAATATCAATGGTGATATTAAAGAAAAGGGTGACACCAAATTGTGAAACTGAAATAGTAAAGAAATTCATTAACCAAGTGGATAATTTTATTTACCTATAGGCAATTATAACATCAGATTTAAGATGCATAACAGAGATTAAGAACAGAATAGGGCAGGCAAAAGCTGCATTTCAGAAAATTAAGAGTATCTTATGCAAAAAGTCACTATCATTGAATGTAAGGAGAGTGCTGAAGTGCTATACAGAACCTGTTTTGCTGTATGGCAGTAAACCTTGGAATGTACATGAACAAATTAGGAAGACCTTGGAAGTAACAGAGATGTAGTTGCTGAGACAAATGTAGCTAATTCCATGGACTGCCAGAGTAACTAACAACGATTGCTTGAAAGAGACTAATGAAACTAGAATGTTATATACAACAATAAGAAATAGACAAACAGCTTTCTTTGGTCAGGTGATAAGAGAGGCATTGTATAACATCGTGACGACTGGAAAGATCAAGGAGGCGAGAAGCAGGGACAGACCATGAGAAATAATGCTGGATGGACTGAGACGATGGCATGGAGGAATATAATCAGCAGAGTTGATCCAGAACACCAAAGACCGAGATATGTGGAGAACCATGAACGCATACGCCAGCTGGCAGGGCACTTGATGGTGGTGATGATGTTATGTTATGTAATGTTATGTTAAGTTACGTCGAACATCATCGCACGCTGGGCATTCCAATGAGTAATAAATCCTCCGAGGCATAAACTAACACAAAGTATCTCTGCTGCCTGTTCCCATGAGGAGTTGGTTATGTTATCTCCTTTCTTGACCCCAAAGACAGAACTGTCGTGCTTGACCAGGCTTCACTCCCTGTGCGTGTTTTCGTGAGAGCCTCTGAATAAAGAGTTAGGAGACGATGTATATATTCGAAGAACAAGAGTAAAATAGTGCAGGTGAATGGAAGACAGAATTTGTTGTGATTTAAGTTTTACTGGTCGTGGGAATTTACTATGTTTAGTGCTAGATTCATTTGTCTGGTCGAATCTTAATTTCCAGTAAGTGAGCAAGTAAGTAAGTGAGTAAGTGAGTTAGTGAGTGTGTAAGTGAGTTAGGGAGTGAGTGAATGAGTTAGTGGGTGAGTAAGTGAGTAAGTGAGTGAGTAAGAAGTAAGCAAGTGAGTGATAAGTTAATAAGTAAAGAAGTAAGTAAGTGAGTGATAAGTTAATAAGTAAAGAAGTAAGTAAGTGACCTAATAAGTAAATGA
>JACEFZ010018611.1:97500-113226 GCA_014155875.1 Cepaea nemoralis
ATAAAAGATGGTCTCGACCATGAATTGTTTTTTTATTCTTTTTTTTTTTGTTCTTTTAAAAACTACACTAATCACTGGACGGCTTGACCAGGTGAAATTATGGAGGCTGCGCGGATCTACGTCTCTGGATATCATGTGAGATGGCGAAACAAGACCGATCACGCTTATCGGCATAGCACATGTTGATGATTGATGAGCAGTTAACATGACAGAAAGGATGACAGCGCTACAGCTCTTAAAATTCCGGTGCGCTGAAGGCGGGTTTGTGAAATCCATTCCAACACTGGTCAGTTAGACTCCAATGCTGTCTTCTCGTTCAGAAGCCGATGGCAATGTTTTTTTCATATCCTATTCACAGGACATTGTAATCAACACCAGCATTTTCCTGCTGCTTTTGATGTCTTGGCAAGTTTTACGTTCAGTAGTTTGCCATTGCTTTCTGATCGAACATCTCACATACCTTTCCGTAAGAAACCAACACAACGCCATCCACTGACGATACTCGCTCAGCTGTGGGTATCGGGATTACGAACAGCGTCCTGAATTCCTTCGCCTGGGAAACCAGCTGATGGCAAATTACTGAACGTATAATTGCCTAGTAAATATACCTGGAGTTGGGGTTGATATCAAAGTCCTGCAAAGAGCATGCAACATTTGTTTTTGTGTTGATGCAGTAGATTGTTGTAAAGGAAACATCCAAATAAGGTCAAACACGGGGAAAGCGAAACAATGAATTTCTGAAAGTTGCTACCCTTGATTACTATCTTTGCCTGAAAAAAAAGTTCGTTGCATGTCCATTACATGAATGCCGCAATCAACCCAGCAATTATAGGCAGTTTGTGATTTACAAGGTAATGTTTACTTTAAGTAGTCTGTTACTGGCGTTTGAATGACCGTCGCATCGTACCATCCAAATCAACGAAAAACAGTCGGCTTCCAAATCTCCGACGGCTGATTTTTAACATTCGACTCGGTATATCAGGGAATTGTGAAACGCGCTAACTGCCCTAAGTCACAGAGCCGGATATCTTCATCTAATCGACCCAGACAATAGCTCACATAGTGGTCTGTCATGGAACCGGATATCTTCGTCTAACCGACCCAGACACTAGCTCACATAGTGGTCTGTCATAGCACCGGATATCTTTGTCTAATAGTCCCAAACACCAGCTCACACAGTGGTCAGTCAAGGAGCCGGATATCTTCGTCTAACCGACACAGACATTAGCTCACACAGTGGCGAGTCACAGAGCCGGATATCTTCGTCTAACCGACCCAGACACTAGCTCACACAGTGGTCTGTCATAGCGCAGGATATCTTCGTCTAACAGACCCAGACACTAGCTAACACAGTGGTCTGTCATAGCACAGGATATCTTCATCTAACAGACCCAGACATTAGCTCACACAGTGGTCTGTCATGGCGCAGGATATCTTCGTCTAACACACCCAGACACTAGCTCACACAGTGGTCTGTCATAGAGCCGGATATCCTCGTTTAATAGTCCCAAACACTAGCTCACACAGTGGCTAGTCAAAGAGCCGGATATCTTCATCAAACCGACCCAGACACTAGCTCACACAGTGGTCTGTCATAGCACAGGATATCTTTATCTAACAGACCCAGACACTAGCTCACACAGTGGTCTGTCATAGCGCAGGATATCATCGTCTAACCGGCCCAGACACTAGCTCACACAGTGGTCTGTCATAGCGCAGGATATCTTCGTCTAACCGACCCAGACACTAGCTCACACAGTGGTCTGTCATAGCGCAGGATATCATCGTCTAACCGACCCAGACACTAGCTCACACAGTGGTCTGTCATAGCACAGGATATCTTTGTCTAACAGACCCAGACATTAGCTCACACAGTGGTCTGTCATAGCGCAGGATATCTTCGTCTAACCGACCCAGACACTAGCTCACACAGTGGTCTGTCATAGCGCAGGATATCTTCGTCTAACCGACCCAGACACTAGCTCACACAGTGGTCTGTCATAGCACAGGATATATTCGTCTAACAGACCCAGACACTAGCTCTCACAGTGGTCTGTCATAGCACAGGATATCATCGTCTAACAGACCCAGACACTAGCTCACACAGTGGTCTGTCATAGCGCCGGATATCTTCGTCTAACACACCCAGACACTAGCTCACATAGTGGTCTGTCATAGCACCGGATATCTTCGTCTAATAGTCCCAACCACTATCTCACACAGTGGCTAGTCAAAGAGCCGGATATCTTTGTCTAACCGACCCAGGCACTAGCTCACCCATTGGTCTGTCACAGAGCCGGATATCTTTGTCTAACCGACCCAGGCATTAGCTCACCCATTGGTCTGTCACAGAGCGGGGGATAACTTTGTCTAACCGACCCAGTCACTAGCTCACCCATTGGTCTGTCCCAGAGTGGGGGATATCTTTGTCTAACCGACCCAAGTACTAGCTCACCCATTGGTCTGTCACAGAGTGGGGGATATCTTTGTCTAATCGACCCAAGCACTAGCTCACCCATTGGTCTGTCACAGAGCGGTGGATATCTTTGTCTAACCGACCCAGGAACTAGCTCACCCATTGGTCTGTCACAGAGTGGGGGATATCTTTGTCTAACCGACCCAAGTACTAGCTCACCCATTGGTCTGTCACAGAGTGGGGGATATCTTTGTCTAACCGACCCAAGCACTAGCTCACCCATTGGTCTGTCACAGAGCGAGGGATATCTTTGTCTAACCGACCCAGGAACTAGCTCACACACTGGTCTGCCACAGAGCCAGATATCTCCATCTAACCGACGCAGGCACTAGCCCACCCATTGGTCTGTCACAGAGCCAGATATCTCCATCTAACTGACCCAGACACTAGCTCACACAGTGACCTGTCATCTACAAAACACCGCCCCAAACCAGTCTCTGGACCTGTCTCCGTACCCCGAGAGTCCTGCGTGTGTTTCTGGCATGTGTAAATTATCCAGCACAAGTTTCATTGAATAACGGTGCGGTCTTCCTTGTCTCTCCCTGCCCCGGCATACTTCCCTTTATAATTATGTTTTCGTGACTCTCATATCTTTTTATATGTCCAACATATTTCATTTTCCTCATTATTGGTAGCTTCAATAACCAATCTTCTTTAGCACTGAAATTTATTGGATAGAACTATTTGTTCCCTTTTCCGCCCGATGAACTTTGTTTCTTATTGTAATATTTATATTGAAAGGCAGATATGTACTTTTCGGCTGATTTGTTACATTTGCAAAGGTTAAGATTGTTATGTCTTTTAATATGACCGAAATATTTCACTTGTAACATTGTTATTTCTTTCAGATTAGTATTGTTGTTGTTGTTGTTGTTGTTGTTGTTCGATCGCTATCTTTGAACTCAAGCATAGTCCATACAAGGGCTACTACTTCTAGTGCACCGGACTGCTTTTTGCGTGTGTGTGAGCTTTTCCTATTATCAGTGTCTTTCGTCATCAGGCGAATCCACTCTGACTTCTGAGGTACTTGTAATTTACGCCCTAAGCCAAGGACGAGAAGTCAACATTTTAATCCAGCTGACCGGTGTCGGGGTTGAATCCGCTACCTCGGCACCAACACACCGGATGTTTTAGAACGAGCGCTCTTATCAATTATCAATTCGGGCATTCTGACCTCTCTTTCAGATTTAATGACAGTAATGCAAAAAAAAAGAGGCAAGTGAAATATTTCGGTCGTTTTAAAAGACATAGCACTCTTATAAAAACCATACTGGCGGGCAAGGTTGAGGGCAAGCGAGCAAGAGGTAGACAAAGATACAAGTGGGAAGATAACGTCAAGAGATGGACGAACAGCAGTATGACAGAATGCACAATCAAGTCGAGAAACAGACAGACTCATGGAGATCTATTGCTGCTAACTTTCATTGTGGAGACGATACCTGATTGATCCAAGCCTTGCACCCATATGTTGCAACTAGATAGTGCATGATTCTTTCCCATTCTAACTTTTCTTGTTGTATCTGTTATAATCTATTGTTTGCATATGCTTTTTAGGACACTGCTGTCAACATCAGCATCTTTCAGCTGATTGTTGATTTCTTGGCAAGATTACACTCAGTAGTTTGCTATTGCTTTCTGGGCGGCCGGCTCACATACCCCGTAAGTTACCGACGCGATTCGAACCACTGCTGATTCTCACCGTCGTCACGTTACTTACGAGAGTATACGAGATTACGGAGAAAGGTCGCTAACCTCTAGGCCAAGGATGCCGGCGTTACAATCTATACATGGTTTAATTGCTTAAGTTTTTGTGGAGTAATATTTGCCATTCTTTTACTTAATAGTTGGTAACGTCTCAAATTACATGTGTATTATACCGCACAGGTATTGTCCGTGCGGGACGTATGGTTACATACCGACGTGTTGTTGTAACGTACATTTAGTCCGGTCAAAGCTTCTGACTGAGAAAGGCGGCGGTTCGTTGGAGGACTGACCGGCCTAGTAGATTTGTTGCGGTAACCACTTGGTACCCACTACATGCGGGGTTTTTTACGCAGACACTGCCGTGTGCAGGGATTCAGACGAATACTTCAGAAAGGAGGTAACCGCAAGTTTGTGGCCCAGAGAGTATAAAGATACCCGAAGATAAAGATACATGTTCAGTGGCTAATTGAGGATTATCGCACTTTGTGAATGGCTGCATTTGATACGTACAGCTGGGATAATAGTTATCGTGAGGAGATCGAATATTACTGAATTGCTACGATTGTATAGTTGAATAACATAGACCGACTTCATCATTCATTTGATGGTTCATCGTGTATGTTAAATACATGTTTTATTTTAAAGCCTTGCAGACCGTTCATGTTTGATTATTGGTGACCGCATGTTTGTTATAAATCTTTAGACACTTGGTCGTGACAGACACGTCATATTTCCTTCATCACATTTCTATCGCCTGTCTGTAGAGTTGTTACTAGCATATCTTTTACAGGATGTCGCAGTTAACCTCAGCATCCTTTGGCTATTTTTGATTTCTGGGCAAGTTTGCGTTGAATAGTTTGACATTGCTGTCTTAACGACAGGGACACATACCATTGTATGAAAACCAACATAAGGCGGTCTGCTGCCAAATCGCCCACAGCTGTGTTTCGAACCTAGTACGCGGGATTGCGAATTCCCTCCGTACATCCTGCGCAACAGAGCCGGCGTATGTAAAGTGCATAGACATTAAAACCCAGACACTTTCTGTAATTTCTCTTCGTTAATAAATAATACCCGTTCCCATATTTATTACATCGGCTGAAATTATTTTATTTTTGTTACATTGTGAGATAAATTTAGTTTACAGTTTTCTTACACTGACTTAATTAGTGTCTCTATTTCCGTCTATGCTGTTGATAACAACACTGTCGTCAGAATATCAATGTTGTGTTGTTTACATGTCTCCGATTTCCCATGGATGAAGTTGTTTCTTGCTCTAATATTTCTCATGTATTTAATATACACATTAAACATATAATGAAGCAAAATTAAAATCCTGTCTGACTTCCTGTTCTATGTCAAACCAATCTGTTGCACCATCATATGTTCTTACTGCTGCCTTTTGTTTTCTTGTTGTGCTTTTATGATATGGTCAAAACAATGTATTCCCTTGATAAAGTTGAACACAGAGGCCCAAAATAAAATATTGCACGATTTCAGCGAAATATGCCAGGCAAGAAATCGTGCAAATACTTAATTGAGGGCGTCTGTGTTTATGATATGTATTAGATGCAATGGGAAACCCAGATCTGTCATTATATTAAATAATTCTTCATGTTCTACACATTTAAATGATTTTGAGTAGTCTATAAAGCAATAGTACAGATCTATATTACACTCTTTTCTTTTTCTCTATAATTGTACTTATGTTTAAATATGTTAATAAGGTGACTTCTTTTTATGCTAAAGCCAGCTTTACTGCAAGTACGTTTTCTTCTATCTTCTAGGCGGTAGGGATGTTTAGGTGCTGTGACAAGTGGTATGTATTCTCCTGGTATAGAGTCTTTGAGGTATGTATTCTCCTGGTCTAGAGTCTTTGAGGTATAATATTCGCCTGGCTTGACACCTTTGAGGTATGTATTCTCCTGGTATAGAGTCTTTGAGGTATGTATTCTCCTGGTCTAGAGTTTTGGATATATCCCTGGCTGACATTTGAGGTATTATTCTCCTGTAATTTTGAGGTATTATTCCCTGTCTGATTTGGTATATATTCTCCTGCTGACCTTTGGTGTATCTCCTGTTAATTTTGGGTATGTATTCTCCTGCCTGACATTTGAGGTATGTATTCTCCTGTCAAGTTTGGGTATTATTCCCTGGCTGATTTGGTATGTATTCTCCTGGCTGATTTTGAGGTATGTATTCTCCTGTTAAGTTTGGGTATATATTCCCTGGCTGAATTTGAGGTATGTATTCTCCTGTCTAAGTTTGAGGTATTATTCCCTGGCTGATTTGGTATTATTCTCCTGGCTGATTTTGAGGTATGTATTCTCCTGTCTAAGTTTTTTTTTTGGTTTTTTTATGTATTCTCCTGGCTGATTTTGAGGTATGTATTCTCCTGTCTAAGTTTTGGTATATATTCCCTGGCTGAATTTGAGGTATGTATTCTCCTGTCAAGTTTTGAGGTATTATTCCCTGGCTGATTTGAGTATGTATTCTCCTGCCGATTTTGAGGTATGTATTCTCCTGTCTAAGTTTTGAGTATATTTCCCTGCTGACATTTGAGGTATGTATTCTCCTGTCTAAGTTTTGGGTATAATTCCCTGGCTGACATTTGAGGTATGTATTCTCCTGTCTAAGTTTTGGTATATATTCCCTGGCTGACATTTGAGGTATGTATTCTCCTGTTAAGTTTTAGGTATTATTCCCTGCTTAATTTGGGTATGTATTCTCCTGGTGAATTTTAGGTATGTATTCTCCTGTCTAAGTTTTGGTATATATTCCCTGGCTGACATTTGAGGTATGTATTCTCCTGTCTAAGTTTTGGGTATATATTCCCTGGCTGACATTTGAGGATGTATTCTCCTGTCTAAGTTTTGGTATATATTCCCTGGCTGACATTTGAGGATGTATTCTCCTGTCTAAGTTTTGAGGTATTATTCCCTGGTTGATTTTTGGTATGTATCTCCTGGCTGATTTTGAGGTATGTATTCTCCTGTTAAGTTTTGGTATTATCCCTGGCTGACATTTGAGGTATGTATTCTCCTGTCTAAGTTTTGGGTATATATTCCCTGGCTGACATTTGAGGTATGTATTCTCCTGTCTAAGTTTTGGTATATATTCCCTGCTGACATTTGAGGTATGTATTCTCCTGTCTAAGTTTTGGGTATATATCCCTGGCTGACATTTGAGGTATGTATTCTCCTGTCTAAGTTTGGTATATTCGCCTGGTTGACCCTTTAGTATGTATTTCCGGCTGATTTTTTGGTAGTATTCTCCTGGCTAATTTTGGTTTATTTCCGCAAATTTGGTATATTCCCTGTTAATTTAGGTATATATTCCTGGCTGACTTTAGGTATTATTCTCCTGGTCTAGAGTTTGGTATGTTTCTCCTGGCTGATTTGGTATGTATCTCCTGCTAATATTTGAGGTATTATTCCCTGTTAATTTGAGGTATTATCCCTGGCTGACTTTGGGTATGTATCTCCTGGTCTAGAGTTTTGGGTATTATTCTCCTGGCTGATTTTGGTATGTATTCTCCTGCTAATATTTGAGGTATTATTCCCTGTTAATTTGAGGTATTATTCCTGGCTGACTTTGAGGTATGTATTTCCTGGTCTAGAGTTTTGGTATGTATTCTCCTGGCTGACTTTTGGGATGTATTCTCCTGCTAATATTGAGGTATTATTCCCTGTTAATTGAGGTATTATTCCCTGGCTGACTTTGAGGTATGTATTCTCCTGTCTAGAGTTTTGGGTATGTATTCTCCTGGCTGATTTTGGTATGTATTCTCCTGCTAATATTTGAGGTATTATTCCCTGTTAATTTGAGGTATATATTCCCTGGCTGATTTGGGTATATATTCTCCTGGCTGATTTTGGTATGTATTCTCTGCTAATATTTGAGTATTATTCCTGTTAATTTGAGGTATTATTCCTGGCTGAATTTGGTATGTATTCTCTGGCTGAATTTTGAGTATGTATTCTCCTGCTAATATTGAGGTATTATTCCCTGCTAATTTGAGGTATTATTCCCTGCTGATTTGGGTATTGTATTCTCCGCTACGTTTTGGTGTATTATCTCTGCGAATATTGATGTTTATTTTTGTGAAAGATTTGGTATATATTCTCCTGGTATAATCTTTGAGGTATGTATTCTCCTGGTCTAGAGTTTTTGAGGTATAATATTCGCCTGGCTTGACACCTTTGAGGTATGTATTCTCCTGTCTAAATATTGGTAAGTTTCCCCGTTACTTTGAGGTATGTATTCTCCTGGTCTAGAGTTTTTGTGTGTATAGTATTCTCCTGGCCTGACATATTTGAGGTATGTATTCTCCTAGTCTAAAGTATTTGAGGTATAATATTCGCCTGGCTTGACACCTTTGAGGTATATATTCTCCTGGTCTAGAGTCTTTGAGGTATGTATTCTCCTGGTCTAGAGTTGTTGGTGTATAGTATTCTCCTGCCTGACATATTTGAGGTATGTATTCTCCTAGTCTAAAGTATTTGAGGTATAATATTCGCCTGGCTTGACACCTTTGAGGTATGTATTCTCCTGGTCTAGAGTCTTTGGTGTATGTATTCTCCTGGTCTAGAGTTTTTGGTGTATAGTATTCTCCTGGCCTGACATATTTGAGGTATGTATTCTCCTAGTCTAAAGTATTTGAGGTATAATATTCGCCTGGCTTGACACCTTTGAGGTATGTATTCTCCTGGTCTAGAGTCTTTGAGGTATGTATTCTCCTGGTCTAGAGTTTTTGGTGTATAGTATTCTCCTGGCCTGACATATTTGAGGTATGTATTCTCCTAGTCTAAAGTAATTGAGGTATAATATTCGCCTGGCTTGACACCTTTGAGGTATGTATTCTCCTGGTCTAGAGTCTTTGAGGTATGTATTCTCCTGGTCTAGAGTTTTTGGTGTATAGTATTCTCCTGGCCTGACATATTTGAGGTATGTATTCTCCTAGTCTAAAGTATTTGAGGTATAATATTCGCCTGGCTTGACACCTTTGAGGTATGTATTCTCCTGGTCTAGAGTTTTTGGTGTATAGTATTCTCCTGGCCTGACATATTTGAGGTATGTATTCTCCTAGTCTAAAGTATTTGAGGTATAATATTCGCCTGGCTTGACACCTTTGAGGTATGTATTCTCCTGGTCTAGAGTCTTGAGGTATGTATTCTCCTGGTCTAGAGTTTTTGGTGTATAGTATTCTCCTGGCCTGACATATTTGAGGTATGTATTCTCCTAGTCTAAAGTATTTGAGGTATAATATTCGCCTGGCTTGACACCTTTGAGGTATGTATTCTCCTGGTCTAGAGTCTTTGGTATGTATTCTCTGGTCTAGAGTTGTGTAGTATTCTCCTGGCCTGACATATTTGAGGTATGTATTCTCCTAGTCTAAAGTATTTGAGGTATAATATTCGCCTGCTTGACACCTTTGAGGTATGTATTCTCCTGGTCTAGAGTCTTTGAGGTATGTATTCTCCTGGTCTAGAGTTTTTTGGTGTATAGTATTCTCCTGGCCTGACATATTTGAGGTATGTATTCTCCTAGTCTAAAGTATCTGAGGTATAATATTCGCCTGGCTTGACACCTTTGAGGTATGTATTCTCCTGGTCTAGAGTTTTTGGTGTATAGTATTTCTCCTGGCCTGACATATTTGAGGTATGTATTCTCCTAGTCTAAAGTATTTGAGGTATAATATTCGCCTGGCTTGACACCTTTGAGGTATGTATTCTCCTGGTCTAGAGTCTTTGAGGTATGTTTCTCAGTGTCTAGGTTTTGGTGTATAGTATTCTCCTGGCCTGACATATTTGAGGTATGTATTCTCCTAGTCTAAAGTATTTGAGGTATAATATTCGCCTGGCTTGACACCTTTGAGGTATGTATTCTCCTGGTCTAGAGTCTTTGAGGTATGTATTCTCCTGGTCTAGAGTTTTTGGTGTATAGTATTCTCCTGGCCTGACATATTTGAGGTATGTATTCTCCTAGTCTAAAGTATTTGAGGTATAATATTCGCCTGGCTTGACACCTTTGAGGTATGTATTCTCCTGGTCTAGAGTCTTTGAGGTATGTATTCTCCTGGTCTAGAGTTTTTGGTGTATAGTATTCTCCTGGCCTGACATATTTGAGGTATGTATTCTCCTAGTCTAAAGTATTTGAGGTATAATATTCGCCTGGCTTGACACCTTTGAGGTATGTATTCTCCTGGTCTAGAGTTTTTGGTGTATAGTATTCTCCTGGCCTGACATATTTGAGGTATGTATTCTCTTGGTCTAGAGTCTTTGAGGTATGTATTCTCCTGGTCTAGAGTATTTGGTGTATAGTATTCTCCTGGCCTGACATATTTGAGGTATGTATTCTCCTAGTCTAAAGTATTTGAGGTATAATATTCGCCTGGCTTGACACCTTTGAGGTATGTATTCTCCTGGTCTAGAGTCTTTGAGGTATGTATTCTCCTGGTCTAGAGTATTTGGTGTATAGTATTCTCCTGGCGTGACATATTTGAGGTATGTATTCTCCTAGTCTAAAGTATTTGAGGTATAATATTCGCCTGGCTTGACACCTTTGAGGTATGTATTCACCTAGTCTAGAGCTTTGTGGTAGGTATTCTCCTGGTCTAGAGTCTTTGAGATGTGGTTTTCACCTGTCCTGACATCTTTGAGGTATGTAATCTTCTGGTCTAGTCTTTGAAGTAGAGTATTCACCTTACCTGTCGTCTTTGAGGTATAGTATTCACCTGCCTGACACCTTTGAGTTCTGTTGTTTCAATGATAAGTTGAGTATTCGTCCTGCGTTCCCATATCTCATGTAGCGCTACAGATCAGACGGTGTAGATAGAGTATAGTTAAGCCTTATAGAGAAGATTCACTTGCATACAATTCATAGGGCATCAGGCATAATATCTTAGGCTACGAGGAAACCGACTAGTTCACGTTACAAGGGCAGTGAAGACGTCTCACAATGCTCCGACACCCTCAAGTCGAAGGGTCAAAATCAGGCGCAGAAAATTTGGAAGCAGACCGTCTTGAGTTGGTTTCGATGTTATGAGCGTCGGCCCTTCAGAATACATTGATAAACTACTGAATGGAAAAATTACCCAGTAAATCACAAACAGGCATTTAATGCTGAGGGTGAATGCGACGTCCTGTAAAAAAGCATGCAACCAACTATTTTCTTACAAACTCCTCCCATGATTATTCGTAATTACAATTTGTCAGCGTGATTGTTCGAGTAAAGTGCTCTGTAATTGCTATATAATTTCATGTCGCCATTTTCCGGTCATGGGATACACATTTTTGTCATCCGTTCCTTTGCCCATATTCCTGCTCTCCGTATAATTGTACATAACGCCTGATAGATTTTATCACGGCCTTTAACGGATACGATTATTCCGACCCATTGGGTAATGTACGTCAACAGACATCATGGGATTGCTAGAAATAAGGTATCAGAGAGTATAGCTTTGAAAGATGCGAAGAACAGGTGACTGTTATCGGAGATGAAATAAATCGCTTTCTCGAGGAACGAATAAATGCACGCGCTTATTATCACAATCAGCAATGAAGGAATTTCTGAATAATGTTTTCTCGTCGTGAATTTGAAAGAAAAAAACCCAACCGAACATGCAAACAATAGGCTGCACAATTAATTGCTTGATATATTTCGCTCTGATTTTCTATCAAACTACAAAACATAACTTTCTTGGCTTCTGTAAAGAAGGGCGTTTTCCATTGCTTTCCTTCGTAACAGTGACCATACCATTTCTCTAATCAATGTATAAAATGTCTATATATATCTTGACTCTCTACGTTTAATTTCTCCAATCAATTTACAGCATGCCTGAAAATCGTGATTGTCAACGTCTAATTGTTTCCAATCAATTTATAACATCTAGACAATTCACTTTTAATTTCTCTAATTCGATTTGCTGTTTTCATTTGTTTTCTTGGACTATTATAACAAGCTACGTGGAGGGTCCCAAGTAACTATGTAACAATATTCAATATTATTCTATTGCCCTGGCTTTGATAGGTTTTTGCTTGCCAACCCTCCTCCGTTCCCTGGACTCACTGTCACTCTGTCTTTCTACCTCGGGACCTAACCTCTAAGGTGTATTTCTGGCTGTCGCATAAATAACATGGCGATTGTCAGAATAACTTGAAAGTAATTTTATTAACCTAATCAAGAACAGCACAGGAAAACATCAAGGCAGATAAAACAGATAGTTCTAAACAGACACAACAAGGATAACGTTCAGGCATAGAGCCTCAGGTAGCTAGATTCACAGACCCAGCTTCATACACTGTCCGATCCGTCCACACACAGCTCACCGAGTGTGCAAGAATCTCCTTCCTTCCAGGTAATTGGTTGTACGTACAACAGCCTTCTGTAGACCAAACTTCCAAGTTTCCATGGACCACTTTAGTTATCAAATGTTCTAGGGAAGTGCCATGGAATCACCTGGCATAATGTCAGGTAGGAAATAATGTCCTGGAGAATAGTTCTCATATAATAATGGGTGTGTCTGAGTGATTGGCGGGGTCCAGCCAATAATACAAAAGGACTCAATCCAAACGTATCGAGATGACTGGTGATGTGTCAGTACAGCTGATGGTCATTCTTTCAAGGTCAGCAGTGGCTCTATCTCGTAGAGATCATATCCTTACAGCTGGCATGGCCCAAACCTTGCCATGGCATAGTCATAAACATGCTTTCTGCGTAGAGCCCTGTCGAGACCTTCAGCTCTGTTCATACTTCCAAAAGAAGGACCCTGGAAAGGACAAACATTCGAGTGAGGGATCAAGCTGACTCAAGCACCACATATTAGTTATGCATTTCGGCTTACCAACACCAGTTTATAAGTGGCTGGCTTGGATGCGTCGGACATGTCAGGTAGCCCCTGGATTGGCTACGTCCTGGCTTGCATAGACCTCCAATCTGTAGACGTCCGGTCGGCTACCCGATGCACCCTGTTACATACACGAATCACTCTCCTCACTCATACCCTGCCTTTATTATTATTGGGCACATTCATTCCCAGCTTCTCTCTCCCTCGCAAACCATGCCTTTCTCACAACCAAGATCTTGTGGTGTGGTGCGCCTAGTAATCTGTGTGTTTCTCCCCGTTAACTACTAGTATAGTAGTGGGGTTGTATGGCATGCAGTGGAGTTCCCTATTCCCAGCAAGAATATGAAAGAAGATACTACCTCTTCTGGCTGCTGCTCTTGTCTGAGCTGTCGCCGCAATGTACCGGCAGTGCCTCACCTAACACGTAGATTCAGAGGAATGCAGGTTCTCTCTATAAGATAACGAAGTTTATTTATAATCCCCACATCATCCTATCGACTAAAAGACGAAAGAGATAGCACCGTGGATAGCCTCTTCCGGCTCAAGAATATAGATCATAGATTGGTGGACTCCCTCCCCCAAGGAGCCCTTCCCTCCTTCCAGCACACCGTAGCTATCTAATGTGCTTATATTTAAATGAGAGATGCTACTAAGTAACGGTAAGCCGTAGGAAGAAGATAGCACTCGTCTATCGGCTGCCAAGAACAAGCGATATCATTTGGTAACTATTTATTCTTCAGATTTGTTCCCTTGCCATGCCAAGATCAAGACGCGTAGCCAGATTTGCTAACGGTCACCCCCTTTCCAATATGGCAAGACTGCTGTTTCGCCATATCCTCTCAGTCGTTAAGACAATAGATATTTATAGGCCAAGTTTTGGCTGGACCAAAGAAACCCCAAGTTTACCTTTTCATTCCACCAGTATGGAAACCTTTAAAAATGTCTCAATCTTTAACTTGAACTCTTGACATTCGGCCGTGGATGGCGATCAGTAGAAACGGACATGAATCCTCCAGAAGCCGCACCAGTGCACATTTGGCGCAGGGCGCTCCATCGGGTCTACCCGAAAGAACCAAACATATATTTATTCGCTCCATGTAAAGATTGTGTTATGAAGGTAACCCAAAGAGCTATCTTTCATGGAGATTGAGCGAACAAGAGAACTGAGAGCTTCCGAAAGCCGTTTCCCCCTGTTTTCCCAAAATCAAAGAAGGCATGAGGACATGAGCCACTGGCGTTTCGCCACAACTATTTCATTCGTTTTTTCTTTTCATCCTGGTCATTCTTCGTTTGTTTCTGTCTACTCTACTGCAAGCTAAGAAAGACGCGCCAACCAATCGAATCAAAACTAAATTTCAAGCTACATGTAATTTAAAGAAGAATTACCACCCAACAAAAACAAAAAAATCCTCAACACGATCGGAAGCAGCTAAAACAACAAAACGAATACAATAAACAACAACAGCAGACGAGTTGATCATGAAACATCATCTAACGTTTTGATAATCAAAGAAGCAATCCCTCCCCAAACAAGTATCAATGGTCGAATAAATTCACATATTGAAATAAAACAAATGTTCATGCATGGTTACCTTCTCTCACCAAACATAGTTTCTTTAGTGCAGACAGAATGTAAATAGATCAATGAGAGATAAATCAGGGCTTAAACCCGGCTTCAGCCATATTAACAACCCGCAATGTGCTGACAAACAAGGCTTATGCCAAAAACGCAAATGAATTATATGAATTGGCTGATATTGTAACAAGTAAAACCGGCTCAGACTAAACAAAACAGAATCAACAAGACGATCATAATCAAGTAAAGTTGTTAGAATTTACAGTAAAATATCAGCAGGGCGATGTACAGACATGTAATAACAGAAGATAGGGTAACATAATACCGAGATATCATGAAGAATAATCGAGCAGTTGCAGCATTCCATCGGGTGCAAGTAAATAAACAAAAACGGAAAGTGGACTTGATCAGCTTTGCAAGAACACAATCACACGTAATACAATGAACACTGGGTCTAGAAAGCCTTTGCCAGCACACACTCATAAAAGGACAATGGTACAGCCAAATGAAGAACAACAAACATAACAAAATGTTACTTAGCTGAAGACGTGGAAATTCTAGGACTGGACATACTAAGGCGGGGACAATCTAAGGCACAAATACAAAACTATGTCCCACGAGCTTTGCAGATAAGCTGGAAGTGACACAGAGAGAAACTGTAAGCTAAGGGAAAATAAGGGTTGCGGAGAAAGGTTGATGGCAATCTCTTTAGGAAGGATGTGATGGTAATAAGCCATAAATAAACAAGTGGAAGTTACATAAATTGGACTTGAAATTTGAAATGACCCACGAGTGACGGCTGGTAAGATCGGATTAATATATATATATATATATATATATATATATATATATATATATATATATATATATATATATATATATATATATATATATATATATATATATATATATCAGTAGCGTTCATTTGAAATCCGTTTGTGCCGCACCACGCGTAACTGCGTACGTTGAACATGATCATGTCATAGTCATGTGATAAGTACTGACAATGAATAAAAGAGCAAGTGTTTATCGTCCCATGATGCATAGGTTCTGTTTCTGATCGTTGAGAAAATTGCCGGGTTGATCCAAAATCCGTCCAAAGAAGCTCAAAGAGCGGTAATT
>JACEFZ010018612.1:0-94156 GCA_014155875.1 Cepaea nemoralis
GGAAGGGAAAACAATATGGAGGGGTATATGCCCGGGAAGAGAGAAAGAGGAAGGCCAAAGAGAAGATTGGTGCAAAATGTGGCGGATGATCTCTAGATGGTGTATTGGACGCGGGACATCTTGTTTAAGATCGAGAGTCAAAGGAAAACCAAGTTAAAAGTTAGTTGCATATCCTTTACAGGACGCTTGCAGTCAACACCAGGATTTTGTACTGTTGTTCATGTCTTGGCAAGTTTAAGTTCAGTAGTTTGCCATTGCTTTCTGAACGACCGGCGACCATGCCATTTACTAAAAACAACCATCGCGCAATGCGATCTGCTGCCAAATCGCGTGCAGCTATGTTTCGAACGCGGGTACGGGATCACGAACCACGTTCGTAAGCTCTTCGCCAAGGAGTCCGGCAGGAAAACCACACCCGGCAAAAATGCTTGTCAAAGTCGGATGTATTAAGCCACCGACTTAACGAAACTGTGCGGCGCAATTCACTTCATCATGTCAACGTATGATGTGTTGGGGAGTACAGAACAGATTCAGAATACTGCAAGCGTTGATATTATAAAGTGGGATACAGTTGCAACAAGACACCGGACATGGGGAAATGACTTCTTGCACGACAAAATATCAATCCATAACAATTAATCCTTTGCATGATGAAGTCTGGAGTAAATCATAACACTGGCAACTAGCAACGTCGGAATATCAAATACCTGTTCTGTTCTTCTTCTTGCTCGTTGGCACTCAGAACTCCGAGTCATTGTGTTTACTGAAAGTAGTATTTAGTTTCAGGTTCGAGAAATTCTCGTAAAGTTTCTGGTCGGATGACAGGTGGCATCGTGTTGAGGGAACAGCAGACGAACATATACCAGTATATACTCAGTGAATAACCTATGTACTTAGATATTTGTTGAAGAAGAACCTTTGTGGTTTTACTGGAGTGCATGGGTGCATCAGAATTCTACTGATATCTTCCTATTTTTCTATAGTTCTACAGCATCTATCCATCCATCCATCTATCCACATCCATCTATCCATCCATTCGCCCGACCATCTGTCTGTCTCTCTACCTACCTACGTACCTCCCTACTTATCTCCCTACCTGTATAGTCCTTCAACTTGTTTACTCTTTCAATGCAATCGATTTTACCAACAGATTTTAAAAACAATGTCCTGAGGGGTTGTTTTTTTTTTTTTGTGTTGGTCGCGGACATCATAAGATTACGTACGTACATAATTATAACCATTGTCATGATGGCTGATCAATTTCTTTCTCTGGCTCCGCCCAATCAACCGTTGTATTATCCCTCCAGAATAGTATTCTTCCTGGAATCAGCTTTCTTGTAGCCAGAGCTGGAGCTATGGTGTTGTCGCAGTCCACAAAGGTGAATTCTCTTTTGTTAGTGTTATACATGGTGCTTGGATATATAATCACATCCCTTTTATTCCTTCCATCTCATCTCAATTATGCCTGGTGTATTAATTTTCATGTTTTCCATTTCTCTTAGAACATTGTTTAACTTTCCTAGCTCATTAATGTCCTAACATTCCATGTTCCTACTCTAAATTTATTTAGTGTAGTTATAGTTTTAGTTTTTATTAGTAAGTTCTTGAATTCTTTTGTGCACTAACACTCTATTTCTCGTTTCAATTGATATCTTTTTATTGGTCAGTATGTTTTTCATCTTGCAAAAACGATGCTACCATCGGAGGAATTAAAGAGTTTCCGGCTTGGGTCGAGATGGCGGGACGTGTTTTCTTCTAGCTTGACTAAAGACGGTTGATCGGCGGCTTGACAATCCGCCATCATGAAACTCCCAACTGTTACAAAATCAAATTTCTGGCTCCAAATGTTTGACTCTTCACACAAACATGGAGAGCCACGACGTCTGCCCTATGCGCCGCCTTAGGCACGAGAGGAAAGACACACTGCCTACTCACCTACTTACCTGTCTGTGTACACTGGTCTATGTATGGCACCTTACACCTTCCTGCGGTATTTATAATGCCCATGTTAAACATTGCCGGCTTCGTGGCTTAGAGGTTATGACTTTTCTCCGTAATCTCGTATACTCTCGTGGGTAACGTGATGACGGTGAGAATCAGCAGTGGTTCGAATCGCATCGGTAACTTACGGGGTATGTGAGCCGGCCGCTCAGAAAGCAATGGCAAACTACTGAGCGTAATCTTGCCAAGATATCAACATACAGCTGAAAGATGCTGCTGTTGACAGCGATGTCCTGTAAAGGATATGCAAAATAAAAAAAAATGTTAAACATTGCCTCAGTGAGTCATATATTATTGATTAATTTTCATACATTTTAATGTTTATTGGTTCTTTGTTGTCAAAGATTTGCTTCATAAGTGATGTTGAATGAAAAAATTTAAGAGAGGAAAGAACGAAGAAGGGCAGAATGTCAGACGGGCCTGCGTGCCCAATTCTTAACCCTTTGAAAATAAAGATTGTTTGTTCGTTCGTTCGTTCTGTCTATCTGTCTGCATGTCAGTCTGTTTGTCTGTTTATCAGTCTATGCCCCCCTCTCTGTCTGTCTGTCTGTCTGTCTGTCTGTCTGTCTGTCTGTCTCTCTCTCTCTCTCTCTCTCTCTCTCTCTCTCTCTCTCTCTCTCTCTCTCTCTCTCTCTCTCTGTCTCTCATTCTCACGGTTCACGGACTACTGAAGAGCTTAGAGCCACCGTCACAACTGACTTAATACACCCAGCAGACAGCGTCAGCACTTCACTCACACTCACTGTCAACACTTTAATTATATATTATTCCCCTGTCATGGAGGTCGACATGGCTGAATGGATAAAAGTGCTTGCCCTTAAACCTCCGGTGTGCTGCTGCCGAGGTAAGGGGTTCAACCCCACACCTATCATTTGGACTAAAATGTTGACTCCTCGTCCTTGACTTAGGGACATAAACTACAAGTACCTCGGAAGTCGGAGTGGGTTCGCCTGATGGTGAGGGACACTGGTAACAGTGAAAGCTAATCAATACGCAAAATTCAGTCCAGTGCACTAGAAATAGAAGCGCGTGTATGGAGTGCACTTGGATTCAAAGCGGGCGAACGCAAACAAACAAACAAAGTATACTGAGGAAGAGTGTGTGTAACTGACATAGGGAAGCGTTGACATTCAAGATATCGCAATGATAACAAGGCAAGTGTTTGGTCAGCAAGAACACATACACAGGAAAACAACCTCCTTGTGGATATTCTTCGGTATCATAGACTCTATCATCATCATGTGCTCCGCCAACTGGCGTAGGCGTTCATGTCTCCCCACAGATCTCGGTGATCTTGATCAACTCTGCTGATTATATCCCTCCATACCACTGTCTCAGTTCATCTAGTATCATTTCTCTCGGTCTGCCACTGCCTCTTTTCCCACTGATCTTTCCAGTCGTCATAATGCATGCTTTCTCATTATATAAGCAATGGAGACTATTTGTCTCATTTTTAAAGTTGTATACATTGTCTTACTTTTAGTAGTGTAGTTCAGGCAATCATTGTTACGATTAGTTACTCTGGCATTTCAAAATATTGGCAATATTCGTCTTATAAACCACATATCTGTTGCTGCCAGCTCTTCCTAATTATAGAGATTTGTCTATTACCAATTTTTAAAGCAACGGCAAATTAACTTCTTTAAGGTTCATTAGTTTATCATGATTCGCCTAATTACAATAGAACCATTAGTATAATGAGCCACATCACGAAGATTTTGCTGAGAATTATCATGTAAGAGAGTTAGGAAGAAAATACAACCCGAAATACGAGAAAAACAATGCGGGTTTGTAGAAGGCAAGGGTACAGTAAATACTGCGTACATGCTAAGAACAGTAATTGAACGTTCTATAGAAGTAAATAAAGATATACATCTTTGCTTTATTGACTATACAAAAGTTTTTGATAGAGTAAGACATGTCAACATGATAGAGATGCTTGCAGATCTACAAATCGATGGGAAAGACCTTAGACTTGTACAAAAATATATATTGGAAACAACAAGCTGCCATCAGAATTGATAGTGAAGTAGGCCAATATCAGCTTATTAAGAGAGGTGTAAGACAGGGATGTGTAATGTGTCCAGATATGTTTTCCCTGTATAGTGAAAATATGTTCAGAAATGTACAAGATATGAAAGGAATCATCATTGGTGGAAGAAACATCAATGACATTAGATATACAGATGATACAGAATTGATTGCAGACAATGAGCAGGATCTGCAACATTTAGTAGATGCGGTTGTTACACACAGTGAACAACTATCGTTAGAGTTAAATTGTAAGAAGACACAGATTATGGTCGTCACTAGGAAGAACGAAATACCACACTGTAATATACAGGTGCCGGTACCTAGAATTTAACGTCTTTCTCCGTAATCCCGTATATCCACGTGAGGAACGTAACCTGCGCGAGAGTCGGTAGCGGTTCTTGCCGCGTTGGTAATTTACGGGATATGTGAGCCGGTCGCTCAGAAAGCAATGGCAAACTACTGAGCGTAATCTTGCCAAGAAATCAACAATCAGCTGAAAGATGCTGATGTTGACAGCGATGCCCTGTAAAGGATAAGCGAACACAATATATATATATAGGTAAATGGGAATATTCTTAAACAAGTAAAGTGAATAGGTACAATTATCTCGGAACAGTCATAACATCTGATGGGAGATGCCTTAAAGAGATTAGAACAAGAATTGCCATGGCGAAGGCAGCCTTTTGCAAGATGAAAAACATACTGACCAATAAACAGATGTCAACTGCTACGAGAAAAAGAGTGTTGAAGTGCTACATACTTTTGTATAGATGTGAAGCGTGGACAATGAGCAGTCAAGCTGAAAAACATCTGATGACTGTGGAAATGTGGTTTCTGAGGAGAATGCAAAGAATACCATGGACAGACAGAAAAGCCAACGACCAAGTCCTACAAGAAACAAATCAAATTCGTAAACTGATCAGAGAAATTAGACGTAAACAGTCAACATTGTTTGGGCATGTTATGATAAGAAATAAATTAGAGAACCTGGTGACAACTGGCAAGATCGAGAGGACGAGAACAATGGGAAGATAGAAAAGTAAATACCTGGATGGCTTGACCACGTGGCACGGTCGAGACAAGAACAGTGAGCTGATCCACGACTCTGGTGATCAAATGAAATGGCGAATTATGACCGCCCACGCTTAGCGGCATGGCACATGATGGATGGATTATCGATTTTATATATCAGAGACAATTTTGACCATTCATAATAACTAGTGGAAATTCAACTTCAAAACTTAGATATGCAGATGATAAGATCGTATTTTCAAATGATGTTGCAGAATTACAAAAGTTGAACCTGGCTGTCATGAATGAGACTGTGAAAATAAAAATCTCTTTCGGATCTGAAACAAAACAACAATAATGATTGAGAAATATTTCTGCTTGAAGCTATAAGGGTGACGTTCTGCGAAGGACATGTTAAGTGATGCCGGTAACGCAGTGGGAAAGATTGAAGTGCAATTAAAATGAAGGGATGCGAATAGCGTTAAACTGCATTAGGGATTCCCCCAATCAAAACATGCCTGGCCTTGTCTCAATCAATTCTAGACAAGAATATCTACCTCTGCTTGGACTTAACACGGCCATTTCCTTAGCAAGCACACACAATTCCATTTTACCGCCATGGATCCCAGAAATATAAATATTACTTAATTCTGCTGTAGCGCATTTTTGTTTTCTACTTAGTTTTTCGTGAGTTATAAAAATACATAATTTTTATGTCACTTTTAACGTTTCTATTCGCGGTAATGAATAGCATGAATTTCGTTTCTGACGAAGATCCTACAGCCCGAAATTTCGTGTTTGGATTACAGGTATCCTCGTGAAATAACAAAGAGGCAAGAGAAATATTTTTTCTACGCTTTAAGAAATAAAACTTTTATAATACCATACTGGAGTGCAAGGTTGATGGCAAGAGAGCAAGAGCTAGACATCGGTACGATAGGGAAGATAACATCAAGAGATGGACCAACAGTGGTCTCAAAGAATGTACAATAAATGCGGGAGACAGTGATGGAGATCCATTGCAGGCAACTTTCATTGTGGAGACGGCACCTAATTGATTGAAGGTCGGGATCAAGTATCGTTTCGTCTTCTTCTTCTTCTTCTTCTTCTTCTTCTTCTTCTTCTTCTTCTTCTTCTTCTTCTTCTTCTTCTTCTTCTTCTTCTTCTATGATTAGAAATGTTTATTTTGGACATAAATGCGTTGGTGTGTTTACAGCAGAGCTGCCGTATTTGCATCTCTCGTCCGACACATCCGACTTCAGCTGGCGTTGATGACCGAGTTAACCCTCCAGGGTGTATCCTTTCAATATTTCCTTGGCAATCGATCGTTCGTCAGTCTAGGTTGCTGAAACTAGTAATCTACACTTTGATGGAGAATAACGTCATCAGGGAGATAATTAACTCCGCTGTAGATAGAAAGACTGATAACCTGTCACGTATTAAAGACACGCAGGAAACACAATTAATGGTATGAAAACTAATGTCTGAACCAGCATGAACTTACTTCCCCCGAAAAGTACCAGAGGTGCTATATTTACTACCAGCCCGATACGGTTAACGTAATTTTCCCACAAGAAAGTTACTTGGAACACGGATGTCATCAACATTGAGCAGAACAATGCCGGAAGCAAACTTTGTGCTCGTCGTTACATGTTAATGTTTGTGGGCGTTTACCAGAAATACCTGGACACTGACTAAACAAGTTGAATAAATGATTTTGAATTTAAATGTTATAGACGGGTTCTAAGAATATCTTGGATACAGAAAAGAACAAATGAATCCATACAAGAAATAAATATTGAAGAAGGATGGCTACTAAAGACGATAAAACAAAGAAAATTGAAATATTTTGGTAATTTGAAACGTCAAGAAAGTTTGGAGACAACAATCATGGAGGGGTATATGCCCGAGAGAAGAGGAAGAGGAAGGCCAAAGAGAAGGTAGGTGCAGGATGTGGCAGATGATTTCCAGATGGGTGTAACGCGGGACATCTTGCTTCTGACCGAGAAATTTTCTGGACGGTTGTTATGGGAGCGAGGTTCTGCAAAGGACAGGTCATTAATTGAATGCATGTGTACCAGTAAACATATCGTTACTGAGAGCTACAGGAATCACAAGATCAGTCATGAAATCCCAAACCTTTACATAAATTATACACGTCCCCTAGTCACGTCAAGCGTATTTGGGTATATGGTGCCAGAGTCATAGTTTAGACTCATCGGTACATGGGGTTATTCTTAGATACCTTGCGGCTTATTGAATATACGAGGGTAAGTTAATAAGTACGTCACAAATGGCTGTAGAAAAATTGGTAAATATGATAACAACTTTAAACCAGTTTGTTTTTATGCATACATTGCCCCTTTATTTCTCAACATAATGTCCACCAACACTGATGCACTTATCCCATCGTTTTATCAGCCCTCTCAAACCGGCTGCATAGAACTGCGTGCTCTGTTTTCTAAACCACGTTTTCACTTCACATTCAACTTCGGCATCATTCGCGAAATGTCTCCCGCCGAGGTGGGTTGTCAGTGTTTATGCTGACAAATGTTTGTTCCGTAAAGCGGTGCATAGCTGGGTAGAAAAAGTTACGACGGCAAGTCAATGGGTCACACAGTTCTGTGAGATGGCAGGTAAATGAAAACAAAGCACGCAGTTCAATGCATCCGATTTGGGAAGACTGATAAAACGATAGGATAAGTGCTGAATGTTGATGGAAATTATGTTGAGAAATAAAGAGACAATGTATGTTAAAAATAAACTGGTTTCAAGTTGTTAACGTATTTAGTTATTTTTCTACAGCCATTTGTGACTTACTTATTATTTACCCTCGTATGACGCTAACTCAATATGTTTATGGACCAATGGTCATTCGGTGGGTGATGTGGTCAATATCCTGACCACCGCCTTTACATTTCAGAACATTTCCTGGTACCCATTTTAGAGTGTATCGACCTGGCATTGAATAGATGATCAGGTAGATGGCCGGTAGAAAAGTGTACATTGCGACACAGCCCCTCCATTTGTTTCAGACATTCCATGAATATTAGAAGCTAGACCAGATTTAGAATGTAGATATGAGACATAGAAAACAAGTTGACGAATTTGAAAAACATATTGGGAAAATAACCGGTGATCATCATCATCATCATCATCTTCATCATCATCATCATCATCATCATCATCATCATCATCATCATCATCATCATCATCATCATCATCATCATCCATTCCCATCTCACCTTGTTCCACTTGTACCGTGTGTTGTCGAAGGGGAAGCATAAACAGCGGGGGAGTGCTCGTCTATGGACTTCATATATGGAGATTCCCACGGTCTCTGTTATTCCCTCTGTCCATGGTCGGCCTCTTCTCCTGGTCCCGGTCATCTAGAAACACATTCTGAGATATACTGGACACATTTGTTTTCTGTGTTGGCTCGCTTTGAACTCATCCATAGTCCTACATGTTCTACCACTTCTAGCACACTGGACTTATTTTTGAGTGTGGATTAGTTTTCCGTGAGACGCTTTCCGCGCTGCGGAATGAGACTGAGCCATATGGGATAAAAACACTGTGCAATGAAGTCGACCCTGTCGACATGTAAGCGACTTTTTAAAATATTCCCTCAATTACCAGCGTCCATCGCAATCAGGCGAAACCACTCCGATTTATGAGGATCAGAAGTCAACATTTAAGTATACCTGACCAGTGTAGGGGTTGGACCCGCTACCTCGGCATCAGCACACCGGAAGTTTAAGAGCGAGCGATCTTATACTTTTGCCCAAGCTGGCCTGCTATTGGGCAGATTAAAAAGAATCATGAAGACGTGATGACATAAACACGCACAAGAAGAACGGGTTAATCCTGTCAACGGACAATTCATGTTCTATGGACACGTCATGTGAAGGGTTCTGGTTGACAATGTCGTGACAAGAGGACAATTCAAGGGGGCAGGAGACCCGGGCAGACCCAGACAACAGATGAGAGGTAGCTTGACATTGTGGCGCGAAGGAACATCTGCACTGGAAATGATTAGCGACAAGCAGGTAACTATAAAAATCAAGTCAGGCCCCGCCCCCCCCCCCCCATCATCATCCCGCCCCCTACCCCCCACCCCGCCCCCCTCCCAAAAAAACAACAACGCTAGTGACATGTCCTTAACAGGGCGTTGCCGTCAAGCCCAGTATTTATTGACTATGTGTGATTTACACCGGCTCTGTGGCGAAGGGATTGCGGACGCAATTAGTAATCCTGTATAGCGCGTTCGAAGCACAGCTACGGGCTGTTTGGCAGCAGACCGCTTTGCGTTCGTTTTCATACAATGAGTGCGGGTCGTTCATAAAGCAATGGCAAACTACTAAACGTAAAATTCCCAAGAGATCATAAACAGCCAAAAGTGCTCGGCGTCATGTAACGGATATGGAACTAACTTAGCTCTCTGATTTAATAGGTAAATTAGTTCACTAGTTTGTCATTGATACTTTTTTTTCGCATATCCTTTACAGGACATTGCAGTCAACACTAGCATTTTGTCAGCTGCTGTTGATGCCTTGGCAAGTTTAACATCCAATAGTATGCCATTGCTTTCTGACGACCGGCTTACAAGTTAGTAACCAACACAACGGGACCCGCTGCCGAATCTCGCGCAGCTGTGTTTCCCACGAGAGTATACTGGATTACGAACAGCGTCGATAACGCCTTCGACAGGGAGCCCGGCCAGTGCTACTTACACCATCGAAATTAACGCAAAGCCGTCTGCTTCAAGATCTCTCCAGGCCGATTTCGAACCCTCTACGTAGTATATTGGGGACATTTATCAAGAGCGTTTCACTATCCCCCAAGCTACACTCGCTGGTTACACACACAATAACTACACAACATATGACCCGGAAGCACGATGGACGGAAACACACACAGATGACCCGGAGGCTTGATGGACGTAAACACCAAATAGACAGATAAACGTTTCGAGTGGGGGGGGGGGGGGGGGGGGGGCGCCTTTGTGGGGGGGGGGGGGGGGGGAAACACACACACACACACACACACATACACACACACACACACAATGCCAACCAGCCCACGCCATGTGATTCCCATTACGAGAAAGTGTATCGGGGTCAGCTTGGCCGAATGAGTGGTGAATGGCCGAGGTGGCGGGTTTAAATCCTACACCGCTGAGTTGGACTCAAATGTTGACTTCTCGTCCTTGACTTGGGGACGTAAATTACAAGTACCTCCGAAGTCGGAGTGGTTTCGTCTAATGACGAGGGACACTGGTAATAAGGAAAACTAATCCACACGCAAAGATCCGCCCAGTGCACCAGACGTAGTAGCATGTGTTTGGACTACGGTTGAGTTCACAGCGAGAGAATACAACCAAAATAAAGAAACAGGAATCTGTCTGTCGAGTCCCCGTGTGTCTTCTCACGTAGCAATGCCCTGGACGGTTCATAGCCAGCATCTTGTCTCGGAAGATAACATTAAAAATAACAAAACTGTGAAACAGTTTCCTACTATGGTTATGTGAGGTGATATGGCCATCATATTTTCTAGAAATAGTGGTCAATCTTTCTCTAAGATATCAGTGGACGAGCCCAGGTGTCGAACACTCGTCAAATCGTGGTCATGACATTATTAGGGCTTATACGGACATTGAAATATAGGGTGTATTTTTAATGACTGTGGGGTTTTTGAAAATATTGCCGTTCCAAGTTTTGTATTCACCCTCTGTGGAGTTCATATAACATAAAAGGTAAATACAAACTTGGAACAGCAATAGATTCAAAAACCCCAAAGTCATTAAAAATATACCCTTTACTTTTCTCGAGTTAAACGTCACAGCGTGTTGGAAGTAACCACGATGGAAGGCATGACTTCTGGGAAAAGAGGAAGGGGTACATCAGCACGAAGATGGACACCGAACACTAAAGACACCTTAGGAATACACTGGCAACCAGGCAAAATCTGCACACCGCAAATCTCCTACGTCACCAATTGGGCGGCAGATTTTGATAACCGGTAAAGTGATTGACAGGGACAATGTGCGTTGTTTAATACACAAAATGGTTTCATATTAAAGCTGGCAGAGGCAATTGCTATTAATTTATAGAAACCAACTTTGTGTAAACAAAAAGACATGATAGTCGGTGTAAAATTACCGTGGCAGACAATTCAATTTACCGCATGAAAATGTGTATTGTATATTTCAGCCTGAAGGATTTATATAATTTCAAATTCGCTAAGAGAAAACATTGTTTTGAAAAATGCACAGAGCAGGAAACCTGCACAGGATCGGGCATTTTGTCAGCGGGTCGTAGTGAGGGCGACGTTCTGTAAAGGACCTGCTACATGATAACGGGTACAAGCCACGTAAATGTGTATCCCATGATACACAAACCATGTAAATGACAATTCCAGATTACACAAGCCTTTAAATGTGTATCCCATGGTATACAAGCTATGTAAATGACTATCACAGGATACATAAGCCATGTAAATATGTATCCCAGAATACACAAGCCACGTAAATGTTTATTCCAGGATATGAACGGGAAATATTTACCATGAATACCTCTGTTCTATCCTTTAAAAATGACGTGTTATCCTGGAAAATCACATTCTTGAACGTCCGGCGTCCTAATTATAAGTGCTTTCGAATGTGGTCTATAGCACTCCCAGCAGTCTGGAATTATGCTATACCCAACAACTCACTAGGCGTATATTGATTGCCGTCTCCATGCATGCAGCAGACACTTTTCTATAAAAGACAAAGAAAATTAAGTGGTGTCTCGCGTACGGAGGAATTGATCAGTGTTAGGGAACTTGCTTTGCAAGGGATTGCGTTAAGGTTATGCTGCTGTTGCTGCGGCTGCTGCTGCTGCTGCTGCTGCTGATGATGATGATGATGACTGCGATTAATACTGGGGTTATTATTGTTATAACTATTATACTCTTATCATTATGGTCGCATAGGTGATGATGAACATATTGATGATACTGACGAAGATAGTGATGATGGTAATGATGATAAGGATGAAGATATTGATGAAAATAATGATGATGAAAAGGCAAGGCACCGGAGTCAGGTTCTATACTAGCCAAGACCTATTACCCCGTCCTAGTCGTGCGTCCTGGCAACCGGTCCTTTCGGGGTCCTGGCTATCATGGTAGGATCGCTAATCCCTCAGACGTCGGAGAATATCTGCCTGCACGGCGAGGAACCACCAGTCTGCACACCAATAAGCCAGACATGGGACAACGGATACTCACGCAAACCTCAGTACGGTATGACATCACACTGATGTTGGACAACAGGATGTCATCATCCGACATGCAGGACTTCACGCTGGAGCTCACAGCCAGCGAACGCAAGCAAGCAAGCATGATGATGATATTGATAATGATGATGATGATGATGATTATGATAATAATGATGCTGATAATGATTATGATAATGATGATGATGGTAATAATGACGGTGATGGTGATGATGATGATAATGATGATGAAAACGATTATGATAATGATGGTGATAATGATGATGATAATGATGGTGATATTAATGATGACGATGATAATGATGATGATATTGATGATTATGATAATTATTACAATAACGATGCTGATAATGACGATCATGATACTAGTTAGTTAGTTAGTTAGTTAGTTAGTTAGTTAGTTAGTTGGTTGGTTGGTTGGTTGGTTGGTTGGTTGGTTGGTTGGTTGTTTGGTTGGTTGGTTGGTTGGTTGGTTGGTTGGTTGGTTGGTTGGTTAGTTAGTTAGTTAGTCAGTCAGTCGAGGTTCCAACTTCATGGCAACGGGTCGTCCCCATTATGTTCCGTTCCTGTGCCAGTGAATATCACACAAAATGTTCCCCACTGTCCAGTGTGAAAAGTGGAACAAACAGGAGTCTCGGTAAGCCAACAACCCGCGCAGGTACATAATGTGCATAATGCCGCCGCCAGAATGCCAACACAAAAGTCCTCCACGAAAAGCACAGTTCATCGTCAAAGGAATCGGCAGTCACCAGAAAGACCTCATTGACCCGGGTTTTATCACATGGCTCTGTCTCTATACGCAGGGCGACCCGCCTAAAGCGCCGAAAGATGATGATACTAATGATGATATAATCAAACCCTCAGCTTTGGACAGCTTATCTTCTTCTTTTTTTCGCTCGCTCGCTTTGAACTCAAGCGTACTTCTGGTAGTGGTGGATTGAATTTTGCGTGTGGATTAGCTTTCCCTAATAACAATGTCCCTCGCCATCAGGCGAACCCACTCCGATTTCAGAGATACTTGTAATTTACGTCCCCAAGTCAAGGACGTAAGGTCAACATTTTGGTCCAGCTGTCCGGTGTAGGGATTGAGCCTCTTACCTCGGCATCAGCACACCGTTAAGAACATGCGTTCCTATCCATTCAGCCATGCTGACCTACAGATGGCGAGTCAAGACCGCCCAGGCTTACGGACATGTCACATGATGATGATGATGATGATTTTGATGGGGCAAGCGTATGAAGCATCTCAGCCAATCCTGGGTACAGCTAGTGTTCACGTGATCACCCACACTGGAACGGTGCCAATACCTGGGTTCACGCAGTGATATTTCGTTTATGTGTCCACTGAGGTACGGTCAACCACCCCCCCCCCCCCCAACCAGACAACCATAAAGATATGTATATGTTTATTTTAGTCTAGTATATCGTTCAACACAGTTATTATAAGCAACCACACGAAAGAAATGCAAAGGATAAATCAACATTCTTTCCTTCCTTAATGCTGGTCAAGAATACAGAATGATGCAACTCTACAAGCGGCAAGATAACGCTAAGACCTGACCGAACAGCAGACGGTAACAAGGTACAAACAATGGAAGAAACAGCTTCAGAGAACCTTGCAGCCAGCCGGCACTGTAAAACGACGCTTGCTTGGTTGACTGGTTGAAACAAGGTAACTTTATTTTGTTGTGTATTGGCCATGATAGTCTAGTGGTGAGAATACTGGCCCACCGACCCAGCAATCATGTGTTCGCATCCCCATCAAGGCGGGTTTGCTTAAATGACCTGGTCTCTTAAGGCGACCTAAAATAGGTACAAATGAATGTCTTGTGATGTAAAAGCGCCAAGCGTTTAACCACAATCGAGTGCCGACTGTTTTATGAAAACATTGAGGACTAGCACCATATACCCGAAACGCCTCGGTGCATGTACACGATGTGTTTTTAATGACTGTGCAGTGTTTGAAAATATTGCCAGTCCAAGTTTTGTATTTACCTAGTATATTGCATGAACTTTACAGAAGGTGAATACAAAACTAGGACCGGCAATATTTTTAAACACAGCACAGTCATTAAAAATACACTCCATCCAACGATAATTACTGTTCGAGAGACACTTCCTTTTCTTTTCTGTACATCTAACTTTAGTCTCAAGAAGATTGTGATATTTTACGTAATTTTTCGTACCAGCGTAGAGATGACGTAGGTTGACCCCGTCAACACACGCATATGTAGTAGTACATTTCATTATAACACATCAGCCTTGTGTGCGTGTTTCAGCGTGGAGCTATATGAGCACGGTTTACACGCAAAATCAAATGTTATCTCTCACATCGGAGATTTCTGGGAGCAGAAATATTGCTCTGGCAGCATACACAGTACTGGCTGTAGTTGAGTGATGTCTGTACACGGTCCAAGACAAGAGGCTGACAGGCAGGCAAGTAGGTGGATAGGTAGACAGACAAGCAGGAGGGTAGGCGGACAAGCAGGCGGGTAGACAGACAGACAGACAGACAGACAGACAGACAGAAGCACGGACAGACAGACAGACAGACAGACAGACAAGTAGGCAGGCAGGCAAGCAGGCAAGGAGACAGACAGACAGACAGACAGACAGACAGACAGACAGACAGACAGACAGACAGACAGACAGACAGACAGAACCCCCATTCATCCGACCGTACCTTTAATCCATCTGTCGTGTTTCTCACGCAACCCGGTAGTCTGCCATTAAAACTCCCATTCATAACAGACACAGACTAAGTTGGCCATATTATGTTGGAGAAGGCCGTCGGTTCTTGTGTAATCGATATCAATCATAACATAGTCGGCCTGCCCGCCACTGTTGCAGTAATTGCCTCAGTTAACCTGAAGCTTGTGTTATCATTGTATGGTTGGTGGTTGGTTGGAACACCTTCGGCAGACTTGAGTTCTTCTTCTTCTTCTTCTTCTTCTTCTTCTTCTTCTTCTTCTTCTTCTTCTTCTTCTTCTTCTTCTTCTTCTTCTTCTTCGTCGTCGTCGTCGTCGTCCACAACCATCACTACTTCTGCTGCTTAGTATTCTCCTTCTTTTTCTACTACTTGAAAATACTACTTCCCTTCAGACGTCAGCCTGCCTATATTTAAAGACCCCCCCCCCCCAACCCACCTTAAGCTTGTTAACATCGTAACACAGATGTGTGTGTGTATATATATATATATATATATATATATATATATATATATATATATATATATATATATATATATATATATATATAATGTATATTTTTTTAAATAGCTGTCTATTCCCACGTACATCTTCTTCTGCCATCCTCTGCCTGTCTATTCCCACGTAAATCTTTCTCAGCCATCCTCTGCCTGTCTATTCTCACGTAAATCTTTCTCTGCCATCCTCTGCTTGTCTATTCCCACGTACATCTGTCTCTGCCATCCTCTGCCTGTCTATTCCCATGTACATCTTTCTCTACCATCCTCTGTCTGTCTATTCCCACGTACATCTTTCTCTGCCATCCTCTGCCTGTCTATTCTCACGTAAATCTTTCTCTGTCATCCTATCTGTCTATTCTCACGTAATCTTTCTCTGCCATCCTCTGCCTGTCTATTTTCACGTAAATCTTTCTCTGCCACCCTCTGCCTATCTATTCTCACGTAAATCTTTCTCTGCCATCTTCTGCCTATTCACACATACGTTTTTCTGTCATCCTCTGTTTGTCTATTCACACATACATGTTTCTGTCATCCTCTGTCTGTCTATTCACACATAGATCTCTCTGCCATCCTCTACCTATCTACTCCCACGTACATCTTTCTCTGTCGTCTTCTGACTGCCTATTCCCACGTACATTTCTCTCTGCCATCCTCTGACTGTCTATTCCCACGTACAACTTTCTCTGCCAACCTCTACTTGTCTATTTCCATGTACATCTTTCTTTGTCATCTTGTGTCTGTCTATTCCAACGTACATATTTCCTCCCCACAACGCTCGCCGGCAAAAGTGGAAGATGATGCTGAAGACGACCATAGTGGTGATGATGATGAACATTTTTAAGCACACTGTTTAATATTTAACAGGGTCCACTTGCCATAGGACAAGCGCCCCCGCCACCCCCCTCCCCAGTCCACAATGCCAACGGCAGTAACTTTCGATTCGATTTCACCATTACTCCTACCCCGTTCAATCCCAAGGAGAAGTTATAGTTAGGGTCCATCACCCGAAGGTGATTGTTGTCCATATGGGGTAATGATGGTGTCATGGTGTCAATGATGGCAGTAATTGTTATAGGACTGCCTTTATATTTACCCATAGTAAACATAAATGTTGCATATCATTTACAGGACGTTGCAATCAACCCCAGGATGATTTTTCTAGACACTTTTACGTTCAGTAGTCTGCCATTGCTTTCCCCGACGTTTAAGTCCATCTAATGCCGGCGTAGGGCATGAACGCCCCATCTCGTCATTAGATTACCTAAAGTTTCAGAGTGACGGCTCATATCCTTTCCGCCGCGCTGACTGCTATATTTACATGTACTAAACGTAATCAGCATGCTCGAATGGATAAGAATGCGTGTTCTTAAACATCCAGTGTGCTGATGCCGAGGTAAGGGGTTCAACCCCTACACCGGACAGTTGGACTAAAATGTTGACCTCTTGTCCTTGACTTGGGAACGTAAATTACAAGTACCTCTGAAGTCGGAGTGGGTTCGCCTGATGGCGAGGGACACTGTTAATATGGAAAACTAATCCACACGTAAAATTCAGTCCAGCACTACTAGAAGTAGTGTGTATGGACTACGCTTGAGTTCAAAGCGAGCAAGCGTTAAAAAAGAAAAATCCCTAGTACATATACCTGGGGTTGGGGATGGTAGCAACGTACTGCAAAGGAATGCAACATTTAAAGAAAGAAAAAAACCTCTAGTACAACAGTTGCATGTGGCAATTCTGTACTTCATCTCTGTCACATCTTTTCACCGGATGTCACTGTGCAGCCTGGCTATTATTTACCTGCTTGAGTTTTTCACCTTTACTGCACAAACAGCATAATGGAGTCACAAATTATAGACCAGCGAATGACATTACAAGAATACTTACAATTTTGAATTGATGCTACCTGTTTCTTCAGCGTAGTGTTTATCCTTTTCAATGAATCACATTTTCAGCTATCACTGCAAATACAGTAGCACGTTTACACACATTTCATGTTTTGTTGTTTTTCCTACCGCGATTAGTAATGGTCACACAAACACTTATCACTGTTGGCAGTCCGTGAAGACTACTAATTTTACATTTATGTTATATGAGACATGCGCGGATAGAAATACTTAGCACTTTATCTGAAAGGGTTTGCAACAACACTAAAGAACTGTAATTTGTAATTTAAAATGTAGCCAAGTAAGTAGGCTGGTGGCTACTCAGTCTATGATTGAGAACATGTTTACATCAGTTTAAGGACGAGATCGGTTTCTGTGTGGTGCCGGCCGCTCCGCGCAATCTTCCCACGGGCGTTTATAAACATAGAAGTACGGCACACCGAAATTTCACTGTGTATAATTATTCTCTCTAATAGCGAAATATAATGATAGAGAGCAAACGGCAGGAATACGAGTTGGAGGTTATATTATACTCTACAATATGTAGATGACACAATATTGATAGCCGAAAACGCAACAGATCTGCAATTGTTGGACATTGTCGTAATAGAGAGGCATTTGATAGAGTAGATAGAAACAATCTGTGGGAAATCCATGAACGATATGGTGTGAGTACACATGTAACAAACTTATGTAGAAGCTTATACAACAACAGTGAATGCATAGCGAGAGCAACTGGAGGACACTCAGAACCCTTCACCATAAGATTCTGAGTACGACAAGGTTGTGTCCTATCCCCGTTCTTGTTCTTCGCATATATAGACAACATTTGTAAAGAAACCAGCCAAACAGAGACAGCAACAATATCGCATGACGAACAGAAAACAGAAGAAGAAACATCGGCACATTAACCCATTAAAGAATTCATATTTGCGGACGAACAAGCACTAATTGAAAAATCAGAGCAGAATTACAAGACTACATGAATAGTCTAAACGAAACCTGTAACGAACATAACCTGAAAATAGGAATAAGTAAAACAGAAGTAATGACTATAACCAAAGAAGAAAAAATAACAACGATTCACCTAAACGAACACTCCGTGAAACAAGTAATGAGCTTCAAGTATCTACGAAGTATAATATCATCAAATGGCAAATCAGAAGACGAAATCGAAAATATATGCAATAAAGCAAACCAACTCATTGGACAAATGGCACCAATACTAAAGAACAAACACGTGTCAATAGTTACTAAGAAAGCACTTTACACCACAAACTTCCTGCCAACTCTATGCTACCAATGCCAAAGCTGGACAATGACGGAAAAAGAGAAAAGAAAAATCAGAACAATAGAAATGAGATTCCTGATAAGAATACTCAATGTATCAGAAGAGATAAGGTCAGAAGTGAAGAAATCAGGACTGAAGTGAGGGTTATAGCAGCGCTAGATTTTATTAGAAGACAGCAAGTCAAATGGTTTTATCATGCAAGTAGTTACCAACTAACAGTATACCACAACAAGCAATGATGTACAGACCAGAGGGAAGCAGAGGAAGGGGTCGACCACGTAAACGATGGACGAGGGGAATAGCAGAGTCCATGGGAATATCGATACATGAAGCCCATAATCGGACACATTCCCGCTGTTTATATTTCACCTCGACACCGCAAGGTACAAAAGGAACAAAATAAGATTAGATTAGATAAACCAAAATGTGATATAGCAATAGATGGGGTACATATTTAAACAAATGCATACATTTAAATACTTAGGGCCAATCATAACATCACATTGAAGATGGTGATAGAAATCAGAGCAGAACTTGTCAAGATACACTTCAGAGAATAAAAGATCTCTTGTGCAGTAAGGCACTGTCGTTGAATGTAAGGAACAGGACACAATCGATTACGCAATCACATGTATACAAAATTCAAGATTGATGGCACAGCCATGTGCACATGTGGTTTGGCGTCGCAGACAGCAGAGCACATACTCCAGGACTGCCCAAACTACAACATATCCAGGCAAACCTTCTGGCCTAGAGAGACAGCAGTGGAAGATAAACTCTATGGACCGCTGAGTGAACTAAAAAAGACTGTTAGATTCATACAAGAGACAACATTGCAGTTATAGACATATTTCAAGCGAACGAAAGAAGAAGAAGAAGAAGAAGAAGAAGAAGAAGAAGAAGAAGAAGAAGAAGAAGAAGAAGAAGAAGAAGAAGAAGAAGAAGAAGAGAAGAAGAAGAAGAAGAAGAAGAAGAAGAAGAAGAAGAAGAAGAGAAGAAGAAGAAGAAGAAGAAGAAGAAGAAGAAGAAGAAGAAGAAGAAGAAGAAGAAGAAGAAGAAGAAGAAGAAGAAGAAGAAGAAGAAGCGTTCTGAAATTGTATACAGAGCCTATATTGCCGTATGGCAGTGAATCATGGAACGCGAAATAACAAATTGGGAAGAACTCAGAAACAATGGAGAAGAGTTTGAATATACCTTGGACTGTCAGGGCAGAAATACAAAACTTGGACCGGCAATATTTTCAAACTCTTCACAGTCATGAAAAATACACCCAGAACGATATATACAAACATACGAAAGAGACAAACGGTTTTCTTTTTTCATATCACGAGAAGAGAAGCATTTGAAAACAACGTGTCGACTGAAAGATCAGTGGGAAAAGGCAGACCGATGGAGATTATCCTGAATGAACTGAGACGGTGACATATCGTCAACAAAGATGATCTGAGGCACCAGGGACCGAGATCTGTACACGGACATGAACGCCTTTGCCAGTTGGAAGGTAACACGATGATGATGATGATGATACATGATCTAGAAAGTTAAGTCTTACATTGCATAAGGAGTAGAGTTGGGCTAAGAACCGACATCACTGCACTGAGGACATTCCCGTACGCGCTCCGTCCCATTTTTTAACAGCCATCGAAGAGTCAAACTACTAATCGTTCACACGGCTATATGAATGAAATTGTTTAGTGCGTCCATTAACATCTATATTGTTTCTGAAATTGTTTAAGGTGTCCTTTAGAATCTACATCTTTCCTGAAATTGTTTAGAACGCCCTTTAACATCTACGTCATGTTTTCTGTTACTGTCTACCATGTACTCTTAACATTTACATCTACCATCACGTTGTCTAAGCTGTCCTCTAAACATCTACATCTATCCTTACAGTGTTAGTATGTACTCTAAACATCTACATCTATCCGGACACTGTCTAGCATGTACTCTAACCATCTACATCTATCCGGACACTGTCTAGAATGTACTCTAAACATCTACATCTATCCGGACACTGTCTAGAATGTACTCTAAACATCTACATCTATCCGGACACTGTCAAGCCTGTACTCTAAACATCTACATCTATCCGGACACTGTCTAGAATGTACTCTAAACATCTACATCTATCCGGACACTGTCAAGCATGTACTCTAACCATCTACATCTATCCGGAAACTGTCAAGCATGTACTCTAAACATCTACATCTATCCGGGTACTGTCTAGAATGTACTCTAAACATCTACATCTATCCGGACACTGTCAAGCATGTACTTTAAACATCTACATCTATCCGGACACTGCCTAGCAGGTACTCTAAACATCTACATCTATCTGGACACTGTCTAACAAGTCCTCTAAACATCTACATCTATCCGGACACTGTCTAGCATGTACTCTAAACATCTACATCTATTCTTACAATGCTAGCATGTACTCTGAACATCTACATCTATCCGGAGACTGTCTAATATGTTCTCTAAACATCTACATCTGCCCTGATTTATGTTAGATAAAGCTTGCCTACCTTACTGTGTGTGATATACTTTTCTCATGTAGAATTCTTAGAGCCTGAATACAACCATAGAGAAGCTCTGAAACGATCGCTTTGGTTGAATTGTTAGTTGCGATTGTATATGCGACAATAGTCTTTATATGGGAAATTGATTAACCACCGCGTATTCGTTAAACAAAAACAAAAAAAACTCAGTTTATGAGGTTGTATCGACCGAAGAATCGAACTTGTAGGAAAGCATGATGTTGCCTCTACTGAGGTTGGAACGCGGACCATTGATCTCTTAAGTATTAATCCCAGAACGGCTATTAAAACATATTTGTAAGCCTATATCTTCTTTACCTACATCAAATGCCCTGCCGATAAATGTTTTTTTTTTTAATCTTGATTATGCCATGTGGCTAAGCCATAAAGGTATTTATCTCTTTGTTCTTCCTTGCGTTCTTTTCCCACCAAGTGTACAGTTGTTAACTAAATTTGCCATGTCGATATAGCATGCATTTATACATCTGCAAGGGAGATTTATTGACCTTGCGAGATTTATTGACTGTTTTGCTAAATCTATTGATCATTTTGCTAGATCTATTGATCCTTTTGCTAGATCTATTGACCACAATGCTAAACCTCCTATAGACAACTTTGCTAGATCTATTGGTCACTTTGCTAGATCTACTATTGACTACGTTGCTAGATCAGTTGACCACTTTGCTATATTTCCTATTCAACACATTGCTAAATCTATTGACCATCTTGCTAGATCTCCTATTGATCGCCTTGCTAGATCTATTGAACACCTTGCTAGATCTATTGAACACCTTGCTAGATCTATTGACCATCTTGCTAGGTCTATTGACCACCTTATTAGATCTCCTATTGATCATTTTGCTAGGTCCATTGCCCACCTTGTTAAATCTATTGACCACTTTGCTAGATCTAGTGAACACCTTACTAGGTCTCCTATTGATCACCTTGGTAGATATATTGACCTCATTGCTAGATCTATTAACCAAATTGCTAGATCTCCCAATGACCACACTCCTAGATCTATTGACCTCATTGTTAGATATATTGAACGCCTTACTAGATCTCATAATGATCACATGGACAGATCTATTGACCATCTTACTAGATCTCCTACTGACCACATTGCTAGATCTCCCATTGACCACATTGCTAGATCTATAGACCGCATCGCTAGATCTATTGACCACATTGCTAGATGTATTGATCACATTGCTAGATCTATTGACCACATTGCTAGTTTTATTTATCACATTGCTAGATCTATTGACCACATTGCTAGTTTTATTTATGACATTGCTAGATTTATTGAACATATCGCTAGATCTATTGACCACATTGCTAGATCTATAGACCGCATCGCTAGATCTATTGACCACATTGCTAGATGTATTGATCACATTGCTAGATCTATTGACCACATTGTTAGTTTTATTTATCACATTGCTAGATCTATTGACCACATTGCTAGTTTTATTTATGACATTGCTAGATCTATTGACCACATTGCTAGATCTATAGACCGCATCGCTAGATCTATTGACCACATTGCTAGATCTATAGACCGCATCGCTAGATCTATTGACCACATTGCTAGATCTATAGACCGCATCGCTAGATTTATTGATCACATCGCTAGATCTATTGACCACATTGCTAGATCTATTGATCACATTGCTAGATTTATTGATCACATCGCTAGATCTATTGACCACATTGCTAGATTTATTGATCACATTGCTAGATCTATTGACCACATTGCTAGATCTATAGACCGCATCGCTAGATCTATTACCACATTGCTAGATCTATAGACCGCATCGCTAGATCTATTGACCACATTGCTAGATCTATTGAACACATCGCTAGATCTATTGACCACATTGCTAGATTTATTGACCACATTGCTAGATTTATTGATCACCTTGCTAGATTTATTGAACACATCGCGATATTTGTTGACCACATTGCTAGATTTATTGACCACATTGCTAGATCTATTGACCACTGTGCTAGATCTCCCATTGACCACCTTTCAATCACTGCTAATAAATGTTAGAGTTGATTGCGACGCCCTATAAGAAACATGCAGCTAACTACTGCACTGGATGACTCCAACAAAATAAAAATAAACATCTTTGTGATGGAATGCCAAATATTTTCATCGCACGCCCAGGTAATTTCGATGCTCGCAAGTTGAGCTAACATGAGAAAACCGTCTACCATACTACCGGACAATTGTTTTCAATGTAAAGGTAAGAGGGACATTCAAAGTGAGACAATGATGTTGGGGAAAGGAGGGGACGGGACATTCAACCTCATCACTACAATACATATTGTTGGCTTCCTCGATGAGTCTACACAACAATGTCTGTTATTTATGTTGCTCGTTAGCCAGCGACTTGTTGCACTACTATATGTGATTGTTTCATTAGTTCACTGTGTGATTACTTAAGTCTGGATGTAGTCGTTCTTTGACTCGTGAAATTAATTCCAGCGATGAGAATCACCATATGAACAATCAAGGCAATGGCGAAGACCAATCAATGAACAATCAAGACAATGGCGAAGATCAATGCTGCAACCGTTGGTGGTTATTTTCATTACATAATGAAAGAAAAACCGCCTGATTCAGACAACAAATCGTTAGCACAGATTGAGAACTTGTGACAGTTTGGGTTAATAATAATAATAATAATAATAATAATAATAATAATAATAATAATAATAATAATAATAAATAATAATAATACTTTATTATTGTTGGTGGTTTTGTTATTGTTATTGTTGTTGATATTATTATTATTATCATCATCATCATCATCATCATCATCATTGTCATGTGCTATGTTGTTCAGCGTAGACAATCACGGCACACCATATGAAATAATCACCAGTCTTGCATAAGGTCTGCGTTAATATCCTGATTCCACCATGTGTCCGAGCCATCCAGGTATTTACCTCTGTGTCTTAGTTGTCACCAAGTTTTGAAGTTTACATCTCCTCATAACATGCCCAAACAATATTCTTATTTCTATCCTCTTTCTCTCCCGCCTCCTACTCCTCACATTTTGCCTGTTATCTTGCAGCGAAGCATAGATCCTCTACTATCTCACGCTAACTCCGCCTATTCGTTAATCCTTCCCTCCTCCTCCCGTGTTCCCCCTATATAATTCGTCTGTACCTAACTCTCCCCCCCCACCCCCCACATTCCCCGTAGTTTAGGTCTCCCTTTAATGCTTTGCCCCTTGGGCCCTGTTACAGTGGATGGGCTTTCTATCTATACACAAAGCCTCAGTGGCAGAGTGATTAAGCCACCAGCCTCGCTCTTTAAGACTGCATCACTCGGTTCACGGGTGCAATTTTCTCGGAGACTCCTGGGGGTTGTCGCTGGAGCTATACTTTGTGCGACGCTTTCGACAGGTCACGCTGCTCAAATAGACCGAGCCAAATGGGATAGAACCCGGTCAAAGAAGGCGATTCTCTTGCCTTTTAAGCCATATTTAAACTCTGGTCATACAGTTAACGTGTGTCTCAATGTGTGTCATACAGTTAACGCGTGTCTCAATGTGTCTCATACAGTAAACGCGTGTCTCAATCTGTCTCATACAGTTAACGTGTGTTTCAAAGTGTGTCATACAGTTAACGCTTGTCTCAATGTGTCTCATACAGTTAACGTGTGTCTCAATGTGTGTCATACAGTTAACATGTGTTCAATGTGTGTCATACAGTTAACATGTGTCTCAATGTGTGTCATACAGTTAACATGTGTCTCAATGTGTCTCATACAGTTAACATGTGTCTCAATGTATGTCATACAATTAACATGTGTCTCAATGTGTCTCATACAGTTAACATGTGTCTCAATGTGTCTCATACAGTTAACGTGTGTCTCAATGTGTCTCATACAGTTAACATGTGTCTCAATGTGTGTCATACAGTTAACGTGTGTCTCAATGTGTCTCATACAGTTAACATGTGTCTCAATGTGTGTCATACAGTTAGCGTGTGTCTCAATGTGTCTCATACAGTTAACGTGTGTCTCAATGTGTGTCATACAGTTAACGTGTGTCTCAATGTGTCTCATACAGTTAACATGTGTCTCAATGTGTCTCATACAGTTAACATGTGTCTCAATGTGTGTCATACAGTTAACATGTGTCTCAATGTGTCTCATACAGTTAACGTGTGTCTCAATGTGTGTCATACAGTTAACATGTGTCTCAATGTGTGTCATACAGTTAACGCGTGTCTCAATGTGTGTCATACAGTTAACATGTGTCTCAATGTGTGTCATACAGTTAACGCGTGTCTCAATGTGTGTCATACTTTTAGCATGTGTCTCAATGTGTGTCATACAGTTAACATGTGTCTCAATGTGTGTCATACAGTTAACGCGTGTCTCAATGTATGTCATACAATTAACATGTGTCTCAATGTGTCTCATACAGTTAACATGTGTCTCAATGTGTCTCATACAGTTAACGTGTGTCTCAATGTGTCTCATACAGTTAACATGTGTCTCAATGTGTGTCATACAGTTAACGTGTGTCTCAATGTGTCTCATACAGTTAACATGTGTCTCAATGTGTGTCATACAGTTAACGTGTGTCTCAATGTGTCTCATACAGTTAACATGTGTCTCAATGTGTGTCATACAGTTAACGTGTGTCTCAATGTGTCTCATACAGTTAACGTGTGTCTCAATGTCTGTCATACAGTTAACGTGTGTCTCAATGTGTCTCATACAGTTAACATGTGTCTCAATGTGTCTCATACAGTTAACATGTGTCTCAATGTGTGTCATACAGTTAACATGTGTCTCAATGTGTCTCATACAGTTAACGTGTGTCTCAATGTGTGTCATACAGTTAACATGTGTCTCAATGTGTGTCATACAGTTAACGCGTGTCTCAATGTGTGTCATACTTTTAGCATGTGTCTCAATGTGTGTCATACAGTTAACATGTGTCTCAATGTGTGTCATACAGTTAACGCGTGTCTCAATGTGTGTCATACAGTTAACATGTGTCTCAATGTGTGTCATACAGATAACATGTGTCTCAATGTGTGTCATACAGTTAACGTGTGTCTCAATGTGTCTCATACAGTTAACATGTGTCTCAATGTATGTCATATCCGGAGCCAGTATCATTTCCGCATCTTTGGATTCACTGGTGTTTGTTCAGTTCTCTCTATGAGCTCCATATTGGTGATTCTGTGGTTCTTATGTTATAGTATGTCCACATTTGTTTGCCTTCATTCACGATCAATTATTTTGAAAACTGTCTGTTGCATCGTTATGAAATTTTTCCAGCCGTCTTATATTTACCCCCACCCAAGGAATATGTCTTTGATAGGTCCAAAAACAACTTAAATCATTGAAAGCGGCGACATTCCTTTGATGTTTTGCTTAACAATTAGTGATTTCTCGCTAACAAAGTTATTTTTACGGTAATGCAAATTCTGATGACACACAAAGGCGTATCCGGATTCGTATGGGAGTGGGTGCAATGAAAGATCTAGCTTAAAATCGACAGGGTCGGCTGCATTTCACCGGGTTTTTATCCCATATGGCTCAGTTTCTTTCCGCAGCGCGGAAAGCGTCGCACAAAGCACGAACTCCGTAGCTCCAGCGACGACCCTCGGGAGTCTCCGAAAAAATGCACTCGTGAAATGAAGGACGCGACCCTGAATCGAACATACAACCTTCGGAGCCCGAGTCAGACGGCTTGACCACTTCACCACGGAGCCTCCCGAGAGGGGTGCAATGTGTAATATTAGTAAAGATAGAGAATTTACAGAGGCACGGGGTAAATAATTTGTAAATAAACAGGAAAGTAGAAGGAATATATTTCTTACCTTATTTTTCATTTCCTTCTTGTTTCTTCAGCTAATGCTGATGCTGTAATGTTTAGGGCCTGCAATTCGTCTGAATAGTTGGAGCAAAATATCCCAGTAAGTGTGTACGTAGATTAAGGTCTGCTATCTGCTCAGAGCTTAATCTGTGTCGGATGATTCCAGTAGGTTGATGATTGCTCTCGGTTGCATAAAATTCAATCCATCCTTTCTCCAATAGTCCTCTTCCTCTTTCAACACATGGTCCTGACGTTTTTTCCAGTAACTTTTATCAATATTTAATAGCGCGGACAGACAGACAGACAGACAGACAGACAGACAGACAGACAGACAGACAGACAGACAGACAGACAGACAGACAGAAAGGTAGGTAGGTAGGTAGGTAGGTAGACAGAAAGGTAGGTAGGTAGGTAGGCAGAAAGGTAGGTGGGTGGGTGGGTAGGTGGGTGGGTGGATGGCTGGCTGACTGGATGGGTCGGTCGGTCGGTCGGTCGGTCGGTCGGTCGGTCGGTCGGTCGGTGGGCTGGCCGTAGGGCCAGCCGGTAGATAGATAGAGTTAGGTAGGTAGGTAGGTAGGTAGGTGAGTAGGTAGGTAGGTAGGTAGGTAGGTAGGCAGGTAGGTATGCAGGTAGGTAGGTATGCAGGTAGGTAGGTAGGTAGGTAGGTAGGTAGGTAGATAGATAGATAGATAGATAGATAGATAGATAGATAGATAGATAGATAGATAGATAGATAGATAGATAGATAGATAGATAGATAGATAGATAGATAGATAGATAGATAGATAGATAGAAATCAAAAAATCAAATCAAATCAAATCAACTTTATTAGGGTCACAAATTGGGCGCGCAGGCCTGTCTTACATTCGGCCCTTCCAATCACTCGTCTTTCATTCATCAAGAGCATTATACATTTACATAGGAAGAAAAATAAACATTGTGAAATGAATGTTGTAAACATAAACGAGGCTTATTAACATGTTATGAGGCCCATCTCCCACTTATCCATACATCACCCCACCCACACACACACACCCACCTACCCACACACACGCACACCAGGAACACACACATACCCCACCAAACAGACCCATCACCCTCGCGCACATCCCCCACCCACACACACTACCCTCATCTGATCCCCCAACCAAAACACACTCGCCACCCACAAACATTCCCCCACTAACCCATAGATAGACATATAGATAGGTAGATAGATAGATAGATAGATAGACAGACAGACAGACAGACAGACAGACAGACAGACAGACAGACAGACAGACAGACAGACAGACAGACAGACAGACAGACAGACAGACAGACAGACAGACAGACAGACAGACAGACAGACAGACAGACAGACAGACAGACAGACAGACAGACAGACAGACAGACAGACAGATAGATAGACAGACAGATAGATAGATAGATAGATAGATAGATAGATAGATAGATAGATAGATAGATAGATAGATAGATAGATAGATAGATAGATAGATAGATAGATAGATAGATAGATAGATAGATCCGTTTACTCAAGCCCAATGTATGCATTGTTCTTTTTTCGGAATTTGTAATAGTATAAAACAGTTTCTTGCGATCAGCTTCTTGACAAAAATATGTGTACAACTTCATAGCGATTCTTTGAAGTGTACAATTTTGCATTAAAGCCCATTGAAAAATATTCACACATTTCAATGTTAGCGATAAGTGGTAAGATTTAAAAAAAACAAACAAAACATATTAATCAGGATTCACGAAATAACCCGACATTTTGAGACACCTCTGAACAGTCTTAGTTTAAACAACGCGGGGGTGGGGGGGGGGGGGGGGGGGGGGGGGGTTGCCAAAAGGCCAATCCCGTGAAAACACGTACAATATTCAAAATTGAGCCCTGATTATCTGGCTACGCTGTAATACATTTAAAATTATGAATTTCATGTCAGACTCGTAAATTATATATGTCATATAAACAAACTTTGAAATCTGCTGTAAAATCTCCAGAACAAAAATTATTTTGTTGGGTGGACATAATGATAAGGTTATATACGAAATTTCATAATTTCCCCTCAGTTGGTTACTGAGATATTGATGTTTATATTGCGGCAAACAAATGTGGACATACTATAGTCACACCATTCTGTGCAGATACCTGTTCATGATTCGTTTGATTTACCAGTTCATGAATTCTTGAATGTACCAGTTCATGAATTGAATGTACGAGTTCATGATTTGTTGAATGTTCCAGTTCATGATTTGTTAAATGTACGAGTTCATGATTTGTTGAATGTACCAGTTCATGAATTGTTGAATGTACCAGTTCATGATTTGTTGAATGTACGAGTTCATTATTTGTTGAATGTACGGATTCATGATTTGTTGAATTTACCAGTTCATGATTTGTTGAATGTACCAGTTCATGGTTTGTTGAATGTACGAGTTCATGATTTGTTGGATTTACAAATTCATGATTTGTTGAATGTTCCAGTTCATGATTTGTTGCATTTACCCATTCATGATTTGTTGAATGTACGAGTTCATGATTTGTTGAATGTTCCCGTTCATGGTTTGTTGCATTTACCCATTCATGATTTGCTGAATGTACGAGTTCATGATTTGTTGAATGTACCAATTCATGATTTTTGAATGTGCCAGTACATGAATTGTTGAATGTACCAGTTCATGAATTGTTGAATGTACCAGTTCATGATTTGTTTGATTTACCAGTTCATGATTTGTTGAATGTACCAGTTCATGATTTGTTGAATGTACCAGTTCATGAATTGTTGAATGTACAAGTTCATGAATTGTTGAATGTACCAGTTCATGATTTGTTGGATTTACCAGTTCATGATTTGTTGGTTTTATCAATTCATGATTTGTTGGATTTACCAATTCATGATTTGTTGAATGTACGAGTTCATGATTTGTTGAATGTTCCAGTTCATGACTTGTTGCATTTACCCATTCATGATTTGTTGAATGTACGAGTTCATGATTTGTTGAATGTACGAGTTCATGATTTGTTGAATGTATCAGTTCATGATTTGTTGAATGTACCAGTTCATGAATTGATGAATGTACCAATTCATGATTTGTTGGATTTACCAGTTCATGATTTGTTGAGTGTACTAGTTCATGATTTGTTGGACTTACCAATTCATGATTTGTTGAATGTACCAATTCATGATTTGTTGGATTTACCAGTTCATGATTTGTTGAATGTACCAGTTCATGATTTGTTGGGTGTACCAGTTCATGATTTGTTGAATGTACTAGTTCATGAATTGTTGAATGTACCAGTTCATGATTTGTTGGATTTACCAGTTCATGATTTGTTTTATATACCATTTCATGATTTATTGGTAATAAAAATCAGTCGACGATGGATTACGCTGGAATTCAAAGCTAGTGAAGGAAATAAACTGATCTACTATACACGTTTATGTTTCTGTTTCTTCGCTGTACCTCCGCGTACATGTTTGTTGTATACGTGTTATTTATTCTTTCTTAGTCATGTCTTAGTCAGATATGACTGAGCTACCATATGACAGTAGACGGTACTACCTGCTTTCTGTTAGCGCCGAATGTTGGGCGACGCTTACCAAACCCGACTCCCTACATTGTGCCAACGGCTTCGGGTGGAGGAGCACAATTGTGAGGGTTACATGCCTTATCCTAGTGAGAGGAAATGCGACCTAACAACTAAATGTCATGGCAGGGCAGACCAGTCCCTAGGGGGACAGTTAGAGCATTGCTTTGATAATCAGACAGCTTATGCAGCTTGTCTTGTTCCAGATGTATTGGTGTTACCTTTCCTCTGGAGTAAACTAGGCAGGCTGGGAGAGGGATCATGCTGCAGGAGCAACACATGGTCTCTACAATTCAAACCAGGATTTTGTTATGGAGAGATTATTATGATTTTTTCAGAACAATAACTATCGTCTGTCAAGACGGCTAGGTGCCTGTACATTTATTCTTTCGTAATTCTAAACCATCTTATGACATTAAGCAGTAGAGTGACTTCAGCAGTGTCGAGTTTTGTAAAACGTTTATGCTTCTCGACTTTTTGGTCGTGATGAAAATGCAGTAATGTACGGAGTTCTGGCCAGTGGAACCGAGAAAACACAACTAAAACAGAAAACCGTATCACTAAACCACATACAGGAGGGCCTCGGTGAAACACATAGAGCCGAAAGGTGTCTATGTGCGGCTAAGAGGCGAAATAATATTGTAAAGTTGTAGGGTTTCTGGTTTACAGTTCATTGAAGTTAACTTGTTCAGCGAGGTATTGCTATAATCCGGAGGCTGCCGCGTGGAATCCCGAAGTGTCCTCACTCGATGAGAAGTCACGTCACAACAATTAGGTCTCAAGATTCGTATGGGAAAGGCAACGATAATCACTTCTAGAATCAAAATACGACATACATTCTATGACACTAATGATATCAAGGATAATATATGTCATGAAACGATCACATGTAATCTAAGATACTACATGTCATCACAATATCACATGCAATCTAAGATACCATACATTATCAAAATACTACATGTAATCTGAAATAGCACATGTTATCAAACTGCTACACGTAATCTAAGATGCCATATAATTTCAAATACCACATGTAATCTAAGATATCACACGTCACCCATGACACCACACGTTATCCAAGAAACCACAGGTCATCAAATGCACCACAGTCATCCAAGAAGCACACCAAACGTCACCTGAGCATAGCACATGTTATCCAACACACCACACTTTATCAAACACATCACACTTTATCCAACACATCACACGTCACGCAAGACACATACGTCACCAAAGGCACAACACGTCACCAAATACACAACACGTCAAACAAGATACCACACGTCATTCAAGACATCACACGTTTCCAAAGACACCACACGTAATCCGAGACACTAAACCTAATCAACGACATTAAATTTAATTTAAGACACCATACGTCCTCCAACACACCATACATCATCAAACTTACTATACGTTATCCAAGATACCGCATGTAATTCAACACACCACACGTTATCCAACAGACCAAACCTCATCCAAGACAACACACGTCATGCAAGACACCACACGTCCCCCAGACACCAAACTTAACCCAAGATATCAAACTTAATCCAAGACACGAAACTTAATCCAAAACAACACAGCTCATACAAGACACCACACGTCACTCAAGACACAACAACTAGTCCAAGAAACCAAACGACGTTCAAGACAACACACACCATCCAAGACACCACATGTCATCCAAGACACAAAAACGTCATCCTAGATATTACACGTCATTCAACACGCCACACGCCATTCAAGACACCAAACATCATGCAAGACACCACACCTCAACGAAGATAGCACATGTCGTCCAATATGTCACATGTCATCAAAGATACAAAGCATTATCAAAACACCACATGACATCCACGATGTCACCTATCACCCAAGTGAAACTACCAACCGTCCCTCCCAGGCCGAAGGAGCCACAAGGACAATCAATATTTCTGCACCAGCTACTGTCACAGACTGCCAATGAGACATACCGTGATCAATGCCAGGTCGCCCCAGGCAAGCGGAGCCTGCTTGTTCTACTTCAAATTCAACTTCGTTAGCCTTTGTCCTAATTGAGCGGGCGGGTGAACTATAGGGCCGCAGAGGTTTGGCCCGTTATTGAGTGAGGCAATCAGTGACCGATTCTCAGACTTCGTTGTGTTGCTTCAGAACGTCAGATTTACAGGTGTGGGTGAGGCCGCGCGCGCGTGTGTGTTGTGTGTGTGTGTGTGTGTATGTGTGTGTGTAAATACGAGCTTTATTGATGTAACACAGCAGAGGATAATAGCAATAATAATAATGAGGAGGAGGAGGAGGAGGAGGAGAAGAAGAAGAAGAAGACGGAGAAGAACAAGAACAAGAGCAAGAAGAACAAGATGAAGATATAAAACGCTGAGTAGCATGGAATCCTTGTCACAGCCTTGCTGAACCATGACCTGGCTATATAACAATATACGTCTCCAAAGATGGGAACTTCCAGTACCGGTCGTGCACTCATCGCTGGCTGTTGAACTAGGAGAGGGGAAGGAGCGCTCTACAGCAGAATTCCCGTTAAGATGGCACTTTGGTACCGGGTCGGGAAGAATGTCTCTACTCCAACCTGACTCTTATAGATGCAAGCCCGTGTCAGGGCTTATCAAAACCCTTTCTCCTCCTCCTCCTCCTCCTCCTCCTCCTCCTCCTCCTCCTCCTCCTCCTCCTCCTCCTATTATATTATTATTATTATTATTATTATTATTATTATTATTATTATTATTATTTTGTGACGTTTATTCCATGCTCAGTCTTCGTAGACTTAGATGAATAGGACATCTTAGGAGGATGAAAGATGGTAAAATACCAAAGGACATCTTTTTTGGTGAATTACAGATGGGTAAGAGATCTCAGGGTCGGACTCTACTACGATACAAAGATGCGTGTAAACGGGACATGCTTGCTTGCGTGCTTGCTTGCTTGTGTTCGTTGGCTTGAGCTCCAACGCGAAGTCCTGCATGTCGGATGAAGGCATCCTGTTGTCCAACATCAGTGTGATGTCATACAGGACCTGAGGTTTGTGTGAGTATCCGTTGTCCCATGTCTGGCTTATTGGTGTGCAGACTGGTGGTTTCTCGCCGTACAGGCAGACACTCTCCGACTTCAGAGGATAAGCGGGACATGATTGATACAGGTATTGATAAAGCACATTGGGAGCAAGTCGTGTTGCATGGAGGGCAAACATCAGAGATGGAATAAAGACAAAGGAGAAAATTATTGCACATAAGTCACACACCGAGCGTGTGAGACGTAAGATCGTGCATGATGGAGGAAATGACCACGTGTTCACATGCACCCACTATGAACGAACATTTACTGCGCGAATTGGCCTTAACAGTCACATACCGTCTGTCAAGACGGCAAGGTGCCAATTATCATCATCATCATCATCATCATCATCAACATCATCATCATCTTCACCTGCATTGTTATATCAGTATATGGTTTAACCTAAGACTTAAAGCTCAGTCTTGCAGGAGATGCACCGACCAACCAATGCAAAGGACGCCCTAAAACATTTAGCAGTTGTATTCGAGTAACTCATGCAAGTAGAATCGGCTATTTGTGTGTCTGTGATCAGACAGGTGAAAAGCACCAGGGAATATCCAGCACGACTGCACGAAGGTTAGACAACCATCGACTGTAGTAGGGATGATGTTTAGAATACATTATTCAGACCTTGAAATGTCGGGTGGAAATTGAAGACAGGGTTTGATCTATCGAATGCTTGTAGTGGGCGTGTGTGTAGGGGGAGAGGGTATTCAGGTGTGGGAAATAGGTTGGTGTCAGAGGATAGTGTGATGCTATGTGAGGTTTGTGTGAAGCTGTTGTGACAGTGTGGATGGTGTTTGAGAGTTGCATATGACAGGTTGGGTGGTGTGTGAGTGTTTAGTTTAACAGAGGGTGAGATGGGTGATATTTTAGTGTAACACTGTGGGTGACGTGGGAGAGTTTAGTGTAATACTGTGGGTGACGTGTGAGAGTTTAGTGTAATACTGTGGGTGACGTGTGAGAGTTCAGTGTGACACTGTGGGTAACGTGTGAGAGCTTAGTGTGACACTGTGGGTGACGTGTGAGAGGTTAGTGTGACACTGTGGGTGACGTGTGAGAGTTCAGTGTGACACTGTGGGTGACGTGCGAGAGTTCAGTGAAACACTGTGGGTGACGTGTGAGAGTTCAGTGTGACACTGTGGGTGACATGTGAGAGTTTAGTGTGACACTGTGGGTGACGTGTGAGAGTTTAGTGTGACACTGTGGGTGACGTGTGAGAGTTCAGTGTAACACTGTGGGTGACGTGTGAGAGTTTAGTGTGACACTGTGGGTGACGTGTGAGAGTTTAGTGTGACACTGTGGGTGACGTGGGAGAGTTCATTGTGACACTGTGGGTGACGTGGGAGAGGTTAGTGTGACACTGTGGGTGACGTGTGAGAGTTCAGTGTAGCACTGTGGGTGACGTGTGAGAGTTTAGTGTGACACTGTGGGTGACGTGTGAGAGTTTAGTGTGACACTGTGGGTGACGTGTGAGAGTTTAGTGTGACACTGTGGGTGGCGTGGGAGAGTTCAGTGTGAAACTGTGGGTGACTTGTGAGAGGTTAGTGTGACACTGTGGGTGACGTGTGAGAGTTCAGTGTGACACTGTGGGTGACGTGTGAGAGTTTAGTGTGACACTGTGGGTGACGTGTGAGAGGTTAGTGTGACACTGTGGGTGACGTGTGAGTTCAGTGTGACACTGTGGGTGACGTGTGAGAGTTCAGTGTGACATTGTGGGTAACGTGTGAGAGTTTAGTGTGACACTGTGGGTGACGTGTGAGAGGTTAGTGTGACACTGTGGGTGACGTGTGAGAGTTCAGTGTGACATTGTGGGTGACGTGTGAGAGTTCAGTGTAACACTGTGGGTGACGTGTGAGAGGTTAGTGTGACACTGTGGGTGACGTGTGAGAGTTTAGTGTGGCACTGTGGGTGACGTGTGAGAGTTTAGTGTGACACTTTGGGTGACGTGTGAGAGTTCAGTGTAACACTGTGGGTGACGTGTGAGAGTTTAGTGTGACACTGTGAGTGACGTGGGAGAGTTTAGTTTGACACTGTGGGTGACGTGGGAGAGTTCATTGTGACACTGTGGGTGACATGTGAGAGTTTATTGTAACACTGTGGGTGACGTGTGAGAGTTCAGTGTGGCACTGTAGGTGACGTGGGAGAGTTTAGTGTGACACTGTGGGTGACGTGTGAGAGTTTAGTGTGACACTGTGGGTGACGTGTGGGAGTTCAGTGTAACACTGTGGGTGACTTGTGAGAGGTTAGTGTGACACTGTGGGTGACGTGTGAGAGTTCAGTGTGACACTGTGGGTGACGTGTGAGAGTTCAGTGTAACACTGTGGGTGACGTGTGAGAGGTTAGTGTAACACTGTGGGTGACGTGTGAGAGTTTAGTGTGACACTGTGGGTGACGTGTGAGAGTTCAGTGTGACACTGTGGGTGACGTGTGAGGGTTCAGTGTAACACTGTGGGTGACGTGTGAGAGGTTAGTGTGACACTGTGGGTGACGTGTGAGAGTTTAGTCTGACACTGTGGGTGACGTTAGTTAGTTAGTTAGTCGCAGTTCCAACTTCACAGCAACGGGTCGTCCCCATTATGCTCCGTTCCTGTGCCAGTGAATATCACACAAAACGCTCCCCACTGCCCAATGTGAAAAGTAGAAAAGACAGGAGTCTCGACAAACAACAGCCCGCACAGATCCACTGTGCATAATGCCGCCGCCAGAATGTCAACACACCAGTCCCCCACGAAACACTCAATTCATCTCTGATGGAATCGGCAGTCATTTTCCTATCTGGATGTTTCCTAGATGTTCACCCACGCAGTCCACGAAAATACAGTTCATCACCGACGGCAGTGGCAGTCAACCAGAAGCCCAGCAGCCACGCATTTCTGCATAAGGTAGACGTGTGAGAGGTTAGTGTAAGACTGTTTGGGGCATGTAGACTGGCAGACCGGGCAAGCAGGTAGGTACGCAGGCAATCTAGGCTCAGTAACTAGTAAGATATCATTAAGTAGTAACTATTGTTACATCATCTAGTAACTAGTAGGACATCACTAACTGATTTGCCAACAGTAATTAGTAGCAGCACTAACTGGTAGGACAGCAGTAACTAATAAAACATCATTAGCTCAAAGGACATCACTGCCTAGTAGGACAGAACTAACTAGCAGGACAGCACAAACTGTTAGGACGCCAGTAACTAGTACGAAGGTGTATTTTTAATGACTGTGCAGTGTGTGAAAATATTGCCGGTCCACGTTTTGTATTCACCCCCTGTAAAGTCCATGCAACATAATAGATAAATACAACACTTGGACCGGCAATATTTTTCAAACACAGCACAGTCATTGAAAATACACCCTATAGGAATTCCATAACAGAAGATGTTAAATTGCACCATCTTAGCCAGGTCTGTCTGTCTGTCTGTCTGTCTGTCTGTCTGTCTGTCTGTCTGTCTGTCTGTCTGTCTGTCTATTAATTGTAGTAATTTCGTCACAATTGCTTGTTATTATAATTAATTGATTACTCTTCGCGTCATAGATTTCCCATTAGTATTGCCCCAATAATCAAAACCAAAATAAAATACGATTATGAAATCTATGATAAGAATATGAGGTAATATTTTCTTCTTTGTTTACCCAGCGTATTCTTGTTGTTAAATGGGGATTATACACAGGTGAGTGACAGAATGGATTTGTTCATTGTGTAAAATTGGGTCAGCATGAGCAGTTCAACAGGGCGTGAGTGCTGTTTGATGTTGTTTTAACATCCATCGACTTACTACTGTGCACCAACACTGGCAGATATCGATTTCTGGGGCTCTCTAACGATTCCAGGCCCCTTGGCCTTTTCGATACCTGTTTGAGCGGTCGCCGCTTGTGGAGTGCACACAATGTCACAAAATGCACACAATATCACATTCAAGTGAAATGTGTGGACGCGGCGTTGTAGTCGTGTCGTGCACAGATGCATATTTACTGTTGATGTTTACAGTTATGTGTGTTTAGTTTATCTGGCTTTCGAGTGTTTAATTAATTTGTCAATCAGTCAATTGATCAATCAATCAATCATTCAATCAGAAATTCTCTATTTCAAAGGTGAAGGTGATACTGCGAATACATGCACAGATATTGATTTGCATCTTGTCGCTGGCAAGAAGCCAATGTGCGCAGGTATTTAGCATCAAGTATTGCCATGAATGCGAGCTCGTTCGTGTAGTTGATAAGGAATAACCCGACTTGTTGCACAGCAATGTTGGTTTACATTCACTACAAGAATTCATTGTTTTGAGTTCAATTCACTCTTAAAGGTTTTTGGCTGTTTGTGATTCCTGGGCAAGTTTACGTTCAGTAGTTTGCCATTGATTTCTAAACGACCAGAGCTCATACCATTGTATATAAACCAAAGCAAGGCGGTCTGATAATTATACCCGGCCAATTTCATAGACTGGCTGTACACTGTGTTTCTGACAGTCGGTTAAGAGAAAGTCCGACCAAATGTCGCTTGCCAACTCTATACAAGGTTGTCGGTAAATGACCTTTCCACGCATGGGAAAATATGTCACACATACAGTATTCCCGAACACGAAGAGTTTATACATCTTTCAGCCGTTGACATAAATGCTTCCAAGTGCCAAGTAATTCGACTTTGGGAGCAATTTATTGAAAACTATACGAAACCCGGCACGCGCGCGCGCGCACGCGTATGTGTGTGTGTGTGTGTTTTATTTAGTGGTTGCATAACAGTGAAATCTTGTGCAAATGATGTAATTATGTATGCAGGTATGTGTGTGTGTGCATGTGTGTGTATGTGTGTGTGTTTATGAATGTGCGTATGTACGTGTGATTGCCTGTCTTATAACACGGTAATATGCATTGATTATGTCAACAAAATTCATTTGACAATGTTGTTTCCTACATGAATGTAACTTGCACAATTGATGAATGAAAGATGAGTGATTGGAAGGGGCGAATATAAGACGGGACTGCGCGCCCAATTTGTGACCCTTTGAAAATAAAGTTCGTTCTTTCGTTCGTTCGTTCGAAAACGAATAGATTCTACATATCCTAGCTATAACCCAGAATTGTGTAAGAGGGTATAACTGGGTGTTTTCAAAAGGGTGAAAATAAACGCTGCTAGAATGTTCAATCTGCACTTTAACTAAGTTGCAAATCATTACAACCGCACGACAGATGTGCGACTTCTCCCTACTAGTGTGAATGAATTGAAAATAAATAGCCATAAACAACCTTCTCCGACCACTCGTCTCCATCGCTACATAAAGACTGTCAGAGATGGGAATTAAAATCAAATTAGCAGAAGCAATTTCTGGTCTGGGCTATCGATCCCAGCAGCTGTCAATCACAGTTGTGTATGCAGGAATTCCCACTTCAAAATACCGTGTTTAACACAAGCGTTTGTCAAAATCATGGGATGTTTAAGTGTTTGTGGGAGTAGCGTTTTTCTCGTGAGGGTCGCAGTTACCACATCACATAGTGTGCGCAAGTCTAGCGCAAGTCTATCCGTTATTAGCGCAAGTCTGTCCGTGGGTAGCGCAAGTGTGTCCGTGGGTAGCACAAGTCTGTCCGTGGTTAGTGCAAGTCTGTCCCTGGGTAGCGACATCCTGTAAAGGGTATGCAGCTAACTAACTTAACTTAAACTAACGTTGAATAAGGTGAACAATAAGTTTCACTTTATTACCTGCTTCTAGGAGGTTCAAATTCTACACTGACAGATCCGATTTATATTTTGCCCAACGATATTGATGACAAGTGTACTTATTATCAGTTTCAACATTTGGGAGAATCGTACAGGAAACAAATGTGGCGAGATGCATGTTGTATGAGGTTACGAGAGGAGGGTTGGCGTGGGGCTGACGATACCACTCCGTGGACAACTTAAGCTGCAAACTCCAACCGACCATGAAAACGTCCACTGACAGGAAGACAAAAGGCACACCTATGTCGTGTTTCTAACGGACTCACAAAGTACGATGAGAAAGGTGAAGACAGGCATTCTCCGGGCAAAGTAACAGGATTCCATTCAACAATTAATAAATAGAGAGCTTTATTGGTCAGTATACATATTTTTAGATATTGAAAGATTTATTATTGCTTCTCTATACTTTAGTGTGTGATTGTAATAAGTGCCGTACTTTTTATTATTTTGCATTGTTAAAATGTATGATAACGCATAGTTGAAATGTCTAGCAAGCATGGACACTGGCTTGGTAAAAATGGTCTCCGAATAGGGCAATTACATATATACCATATACTGCCCGAACTATCGCTTGCGCTTAATCAACATTTTCACATGTTCGGCGTTAGCGAAAATTGAATAAATGACAACATCTGAGATGACGACATCGCAATGAAAGGTTTTAAAGTTATTAGAAGATAGCTATAAGAAACAAGAAACAGGTAGAGTGGTTTGTATTTTTATTTGCTTAATGTCCACTGTAGGTAAGAGTTTGAAAGTTAGTTAGTTAGTTAATTAGTTAGTTAGTTAGGTAGTTAGTTGGTTGGTTGGTTAGTTAGTTAGTTAGTTAGCTAGTTGGTTAGTTAGTTCGTTAGTTAGTTAGTTAGTTAGTTAGTTAGTTAGTTGGTTGGTTGGTTGGTTAGTTAGTCAGTTAGTTAGTTAGTCAGTCAGTCAGTTAGTTAGTTAGTCAGTCAGTTAGTTAGTTAGTTAGCTAGCTAGCTAGTTAGTTAGTTAGTTAGTTAGTTAGTTAGTTGGTTGGTTGGTTGGTTGGTTGGTTGGTTAGTTAGTTAGTTAGTTAGTTGGTTGGTTGGTTAGGTAGGTAGTTAATTAGTTAGTTAGTTAGTTACTTGTTTGGTTGGTTGGTTGGTTGGTTAATTAGTTAGTTGGTTGGTTTGGTGGTTGGTTGGTTGGTTGGTTAGTTATTTAGTTAGTTAGGTAGTTAGTTAGTTAGTTGGTTGGTTAGTTAATTGGTTGGTTGGTTGGTTGGTTGGTTAGTTAGTTAGTTGGTTGGTTGTTTGGTTTGTTGGTTAGTTAGTTAGTCAGTTAGTTAGTTAGTTGGTTAGTTAGTTAGTTGGTTGATTGGTTGGTTGGTTGGATGGTTGGTTAGTTAGTTAGTTAGTTAGGTAGTTAGTTGGTTGGTTGGTTGGTTGGTTGGTTGGTTAGTTAGTTAGTTAGTTAGTTAGTTAGTTAGTTGGTTTGGTTGTTGGTTGGTTGGTTAGTTAGTCAGTTAGTCAGTCAGTCAGTCAGTCAGTTAGTTAGTTAGTTAGTTAGTTAGTTAGTTAGTTAGTTAGTAGTTAGTTAGTTAGTTAGTTAGTTAGTTAGTTACTTAGTTAGTTAGTTAGTAGTTAGTTAGTTAATGTAGTTAGTTAGTTAGTTAGTTAGTCGCGGTTCCAACTTCTATGCAACGGGTTGTCCCCATTATGCTTCGTTCCAGTGCCAGTGAATATCACACGAAATGCTCGTCATTGTCCTATGTGAAAAGTGGAATAGACAGGACTCGCGACATACACTGTGCATAATAACGCCGTCAGAATGCCAACACAAAAGTCATGCATGGAAAATTACAGTTCATTGTCGATGGAAGCGTCAGTCACTAGAAAACCAGCAGCCACACATTACTGCATTAAAAGTCAAGAGGATAGGCTTCATTGCCCCGGGATTTATCCCATATGACTCGGTCTCTTTCCGAAGGGCAGCTCGTTGAAAGCTTAGCACTAAGCACGAACACCGTAGCTCCAACGACAACCTCCAGGAGAAAAAATGCACTCGTGATCCGAAAAGGCAATACAGTCAATTCCAAACGACAGGCCGACCACCATCGTTCCCAACATGCAGTTCATGTTACAACATCAGAGGACAGATGTAAAAACATTCCAAACGAAATTTACAGCTCACAGTGTCGCGCCAAGCACTCAGCTCAGTAGCAGGGCAACGGAACCATGCACTACCAGTCCAATGTGAGGAAAATACGACTGCACACCATAGGCAGTGTCCTGTGTTAAAATCCCGAGAGAAGACTGGACTCAACAAGCACATCTTTAAACTTATTATCTGTTGGGATTATTGACTGACTTTGGTCTACACTCCTCTCTTCTGTCTTCCCTTCCATATATCTATTTCTTTCTCTCTCTCTATTATTCCCTCAACACATACTCCGACAACAGTTCCTTTCAACGATAAGATAAAAGATTTATTAATAAAAAAATATGTCTGGTGTAGGTATGGATATTGTCTATGTAGTTTGTATGTTCTTCTAGTGTGGCTGCCAGATAAGATGTAGATAGATAGTCTCCGTGGTTTCTCTCGTCTCTTCTCTCAGCTAGAGTACAGGACATGACATAGATACAGAACGGTCTCACCCTGACAGCTCCGTCTGCTTGAGTCGGTAGATATATCCGTTTTTTGTAATGAAAAATGTTCACCACTGTATGAATGTATTTAACCCGATCACCATATGCTGTCAGCGTACAGAATGTTCTTTAGTATCTTATAGCGTTCTTAATTCCATCTTGGAAAACACATCGAGTTTCTATTGTTCTCTATTTTTGTCCTGTAAAAGTTCTACACTTAATTGATATAGGCACTTTGTATGCACCTTGCAACTCTACGATACTGAGTTCATTGGGTTTTTTCTATTAGTTTAAATGATCTCTATTTTCCGTTCTCTGTCCTCCTGACTTATTAATATGCCACTTCTTTTCCTTCCTTTCTTATGCACAAGTGTCGTGCTTTATTACTTTAAAGTGCTTTCTTGTGGATTATCAACACTGGGTGATCTTGACCACAGCCATCTGTGTAATCTCTTAGTTGATAAGTCCCGCACTGGTATGGAAACCTGCGTGATATACATTTAATAATGAGATCTGTGTCTGCTTCCTCTTCTCCCCTATGTGAGTGTCTTTTCCTCCAGCCGAAATGAAAAGGCTTCCGAAAAAACCCACTCTGACATAGGATAGAAGATTCACCTAATCGTCTATACTATTCCTACTAATAGAAAGTAATGTTAAATGCACTTCACGCACATCTATATTCATATCCTAAACTATATCTAATATCTTTATACCTTATTTAGGCATCTATGTTCCTGGAATCGAAAAAAACACTTAGCGAATAACACACTATTATCCCCTATTTCCATCATTAGGGACGTGTATTTCTATTCCCACTCAAGAACATATCTCCTTCAGGTCAGTTTGGAACACACACTAACTTTACACAAAGAATTGACCCTCTTTATATCGGTCATTTATGCCGCATAGTCCTTGACATTGCTGGACCCCTCGCATCATTGTTAGTGGAAAATTCCAGCTCTGAACCGTTTCCATTCTTCATACATTCAGACCGCAATATGCTATCCAATAATGCTGTCGGCCTTTGTTGCAAACCAATTTTTCCATTCGACCGTTTACCTGTGCAGTTGGCCTCATTCTGGGTCTTGACCTAGAAACCCATGCGCCTGGTCACTCCTTTGTTAACCCTTTTCCTACCTGGTTAGTCGGGTATACAGTCGTCCATCTGGGAATCGTTAACTCTTCAGTATTTCATGACATAGGCCCCCTCTTAAGAGATTAGACCGCGTCGAATCTTTCTCACTGTAGGTTTGATTCCCATGATCCACAATCCTAGTCTTCTTCCTCCGGAGCTGAATGTCTGGATAAAAAATCTGCTCCTACATTCTCCTTTCCAAAGTATTCCACTGTGAAGTCCCGTTGCCGCAACAACTTCCATCACATCCACCGTGCGTTGAACTTCTGCGAAGTAGCTATTAACATCACGTGTTGATGATATGATTGGGTCCTCACATGGCTCCTCTCATTATCCAGTAGGCGCTCTAATTGACACCCTACTATACTACTAACGACTGAAACTAGTGTTGGCTCCTCGCTCCTGTACGTTCAGTCGACCTACTTTCGACTTGCGTCAGCGACGGCTCACAATACAAACGGATTGTCCCATCCTGATTGTAACACTGCTTCCATGTCCTCTTGGTTTCCCCCGGTTTTTCCTCTGGGGATGTTCCACCTCGTCCTCGTCGGACCGAGTCGTCTTTCCCAAACCTCCTGGGCTTTTGCTTCCAGGACCATCTTGGGCGATATTGTATCTGGTCAGCCAATCTTTGGTTGGAGTCCTGGGTAATTCTCGCTTTTTCCCGACGTTACCCACCCCTTCTGAACTTGGTTACCGGTGAAACTTTCACTCTTGTCCTTTCCCCGACTTGTGATTTCCCTCCTCCTGTCGTTGGGTAAATCTGACCTATCACGTACTGTCCTATAGGCCCTCCTATGTTGTACTGGCGATCTCTGGTCTTCGTCTGGACTGGTAACCTTTGTCCTAATGGCTGCCATCACCATAAAGTGCGAAGCTTTGCTCCCGGATCTCTCCTCATATTTCCGAATGAGATGTCTAGGGAGATTTTTCTTCTCTTCCCCGATCCGTATTTTGTAGATGTTCTTGGACACCACCTTTTCCACAGGATAAGGTCCTTTCCATCCTACTTGGAGTATATTGGTCTCTGCTGGACCCCACACTTCCACTTTGTCTTCCACTTTAAGAGCTAGTTTCCTCTTAATTCTCTTTTTGGGTGGTGCTCTCTGGCACTCCGAACAAGACTTCACCCACCGGCGTACATCTCCGGTCATTCCTGGCCAGCAATAATGGCCGGATATTTTCTGCAAGGTCTCTCTGACACCCATATGTCGATTCTCGCCTATGATGTGTCCACTCTGAAGAATATGAGGACGGTGGGTCTCTGGAACCACCCACTGCTCATGCAGGTTATCTCCCCTCCCAGCTCTCCGATAGAGTAGTTGATTCTTCAGAAAGTACTGTCCCCGTTCTGGTGGCTCAGCACTTCTTTGCAGCTTCCTGTAGCAAGGATGCAACGTAGTATCCTGCCTCTGGGCAGTATGCAATTCTCCTATCTCCGAGTTGTCGCATAGTGTCTCTGCCTCTTTTTCCTTCCCTTGAGATCCACTGACTACTGTTCCCTTGTGGGCTTGCTGTTTGGGCATCCCCAAAAAGACATATTTCGTGCCAATGATCATTGGAAATAAGGAGTCAGATAATACAGCAGCTGGAATAATGCCCGTGACGTACCTGGATTTAATCTCCACCTTGGCGATTGGCAGCGTCATGGTAACAGCACTCCTCATTGCCGGCTGTATCTCTATGGTCTCCCCTGTAAATTGGTCTGGGCTTACTAAGCTGGCGTCCACCACCGCTTCCCCATCCAAACCGGTATCGTAGAGACAAACAACCTGCTGGCCATTGACTTCAATAAGTTCAACCACAGGTGGTCTCTCTTGGTCCTGAGTGTCTTTCATCTCCTTGACCGTTTCCTTGCCTTCCTCTTTGATTCCTCGAGGTTGGTTATGCAATTGGCGTGTTTGCCCTTGCATCTGCAGTCCACAGTATTATGTGTTGTCGACTGGCAGTGAGTGCACTCTGTTCCCTTCCTAGGTTTCCCTGTGTCCTTTTTGTTCCTTTCTCCTTCGCCGACCTCAGCCTTGTCTGTGATCACCGATGTAGGAATCACCTTGCATGCTGCGAAGTAAGAACTTTTAGGTTTCGATCTGCAGTCTTTTGTGTTGTGGAGGCCGCCTTGCAAAATGAACACCACCTCTCAGACCATTGTCGTTTCGCTTGAGAATTCGAGGTGCTCTGGTTTCCTACCTTCACCTTCTCTGAACTCTCCTCTGTGTGCTTTATATAAGGTTCCCCTTTTTCTCCTTCCCAGTTTTTATGTTTCTTTTTCTCTGGTTTCTCCTGTCCTTTGGTTTGTGTACTTAGTTCCTCAGTTTCACCATGTACTTCCACGAATCGTTCCGCCAGCTTATTCACCACATCAATCCGTTCCGCCCCTTGTTCTCCCAAGAAGGTTCTGAGAGGTTTCGACATTTGCTTTCGCATTTGGTCTACCACCATCATCTCTTCGAGACTCTCATAATCCCTCGTGAATTCTGCCAAGTCCATCCATTTCTGGAGATAGGATTTCAGCCTCAGACTGTAGGCGGCGAATAATTCTCCCGGCTCTCGTCTAGACGATCTAAACTTCTGCCTATACGTTTGTGCGGTTATGTCAAAATGTTTCATCAAAGCGGCTTTTAATTCCTGGTAATTATTTTCCTGTCCTGGTGGTAAGCGTGTGTACACTTCAAATCCCGAACCGATTAACCCCTGGGATAGTTTAAGAGCCCATCTGCTCCGATCCAGCCCCATAGCGACTGACATTGCTTCGAAACGAGATGCGTACTGGTCAAAGCGTTCCTTAGACTGATCGTAGACAGCTAAGGGAAACTTCATGGCATGGTAACCATGTCCACTCATATGGGTTGCACCAGGTGAAGAAGAATTTCCTTCCACTCCATCTATTTCTCCCTTAGTTTGTGTCTTGAGCTCCAGTTCTCGCATGCGGTATTCATGTTCTCTGATCTTCGTGGCTTCTTCTGCTTCCAACTGGGCCTTACGCTCCTCCCTTTCTGCTTCCAACTGGGTCTTTCGCTCTTCTCGTTCCGCTTGACGAATCTCTCGCTCTCTTTCTTGTATGTAATCAGTTAAGTCTGAACCAGCCAACCCAATTTCCTCTCCGTTTGCCCTAAGTTCTGCTGTAGTTAGTTTGGGAGTGGCCATAGTTAAAGCAGGTAAGTCAGCACGTTGAGTAAAGACACCTCAAAGCAGTAAAGAATACTCACTATAAACCGATAATCTACCTAGAACCTATATCATTTATCTATATCTATTACTTATTATAAATCTCCAATACCACACAGTACATCACAACCACTCTCTCATCCACAAGAGGAGATATAGGATAAAGACTTATGTAGACGTGTGACCGTGTGATTAGTTATGTAATGTCTCTTACCACCTATCCACATTCACTCTGTCTGGAACTTTCTCACTGCAAAGTCACCAGCATTAATGAAATGTTTCTACCATAAATGTAATGGCACCATATATCCAATGGACGTCCTTCCATTAAAAGTCATCAATATATACTTCTATTTATTCCAATCAGTATGTCCCAACATGTAGGTACTCCGCTATGCCTGTGCCAATATGCAAGTACCCCTTTATGCATCTGCCATGTTATGCCTTCCGGTCATATGGGTATTCTGTATGTACGTATCCCGCTCGCTCCACCAATTATGTCCTGTGTTAAAATCCCGAGAGAAGACTGGACTCAACAAGCACATCTTTAAACTTATTATCTGTTGGGATTATTGACTGACTTTGGTCTACACTCCTCTCTTCTGTCTTCCCTTCCATATATCTATTTCTTTCTCTCTCTCTATTATTCCCTCAACACATACTCCGACAACAGTTCCTTTCAACGATAAGATAAAAGATTTATTAATAAAAAAATATGTCTGGTGTAGGTATGGATATTGTCTATGTAGTTTGTATGTTCTTCTAGTGTGGCTGCCAGATAAGATGTAGATAGATAGTCTCCGTGGTTTCTCTCGTCTCTTCTCTCAGCTAGAGTACAGGACATGACATAGATACAGAACGGTCTCACCCTGACAGCTCCGTCTGCTTGAGTCGGTAGATATATCCGTTTTTTGTAATGAAAAATGTTCACCACTGTATGAATGTATTTAACCCGATCACCATATGCTGTCAGCGTACAGAATGTTCTTTAGTATCTTATAGCGTTCTTAATTCCATCTTGGAAAACACATCGAGTTTCTATTGTTCTCTATTTTTGTCCTGTAAAAGTTCTACACTTAATTGATATAGGCACTTTGTATGCACCTTGCAACTCTACGATACTGAGTTCATTGGGTTTTTTTCTATTAGTTTTAAATGATCTCTATTTTCCGTTCTCTGTCCTCCTGACTTATTAATATGCCACTTCTTTTCCTTCCTTTCTTATGCACAAGTGTCGTGCTTTATTACTTTAAAGTGCTTTCTTGTGGATTATCAACACTGGGTGATCTTGACCACAGCCATCTGTGTAATCTCTTAGTTGATAAGTCCCGCACTGGTATGGAAACCTGTGTGATATACATTTAATAATGAGATCTGTGTCTGCTTCCTCTTCTCCCCTATGTGAGTGTCTTTTCCTCCAGCCGAAATGAAAAGGCTTCCGAAAAAACCCACTCTGACATAGGATAGAAGATTCACCTAATCGTCTATACTATTCCTACTAATAGAAAGTAATGTTAAATGCACTTCACGCACATCTATATTCATATCCTAAACTATATCTAATATCTTTATACCTTATTTAGGCATCTATGTTCCTGGAATCGAAAAAACACTTAGCGAATAACACACTATTATCCCCTATTTCCATCATTAGGGACGTGTATTTCTATTCCCACTCAAGAACATATCTCCTTCAGGTCAGTTTGGAACACACACTAACTTTACACAAAGAATTGACCCTCTTTATATCGGTCATTTATGCCGCATAGTCCTTGACATTGCTGGACCCCTCGCATCATTGTTAGTGGAAAATTCCAGCTCTGAACCGTTTCCATTCTTCATACATTCAGACCGCAATATGCTATCCAATAATGCTGTCAGCCTTTGTTGCACACCAATTTTTCCATTCGACCGTTTACCTGTGCAGTTGGCCTCATTCTGGGTCTTGACCTAGAAACCCATGCGCCTGGTCACTCCTTTGTTAACCCTTTTCCTACCTGGTTAGTCGGGTATACAGTCGTCCATCTGGGAATCGTTAACTCTTCAGTATTTCATGACAGGCAGAAGCGTAAGTAGTATAGGACGTGCACTTGCCACATGATTCCAGGGTAAACAGCTAGGGTAATTTGGAGGGTAATGTAGGGTGTTAGGTTGAAAGGGGGAAATGTCGACTCGGTGAAAGTTTTTTTTTTTTTTTTTGTGGGGTGAAACGGCGTGTGGGAAATTTTTTTCGTGGGAACGAAATTTTTGGCGCTGCCTGGTGGGGAAGTAATTAAGGTAAAATGTTCTGGAAAGCGAGGTTGTGAGATGAGTTAGTTAGTTAGTTAGTCTTTCCTCTTGAGCCTAAGGCGGCGCATAGGGCAGAAGTCCTGTCTCTCCATGCCTGGCGGTTCGCTGCTATCTGTTGTAGATCTTGGATATTTACTTGGCCACTGAATGAGCCTTCTCTAATGATGGTTCTACGCAGGGTCTCTCTTGGTCTTCCCCGTTTTCTTTTCCCGACCGGTGACCATATGAGGGCTTGGTAGGGGAGTCTTGTCTTGTCCATTCTGAGTACATGGCCGATGTAGTTCCAACGGCGTCTTCTTATGAAATTGGATACTGTATCTTGCTTAGTCTCTTGTCTTATTTGCGAATTGGTTCTGAAGTCTGTCCAGTGGATGTTTAGAAGTCTTCTAAGACATTTGTTCTCAAAATTGTCTAATTTTTTATCTAAAGCTACCGTTGATTTCCAACTTTCACATCCATACGTTAACACTGGAATCACACAAGAGTTGAAGATTTTAAGTTTTGTGAGATGAGTGGTAGTACTTAAAGAGAGGGCACGGCTGAGGGAGGGGTATATATTTTAGAAAGGAGTATATGAATGTGTGCGTAGTGATGAACAAGGGTGTGATGGGTCGTGGTTTCTACTCATGGGTATATGGTGGTGTTGTAGATATGAATGTGTGCGTAGTGATGAACAAGGGTGTGATGGGTCGTGGTTTCTACTCATGGGTATATGGTGGTGGTGTAGATATAATGTGTGCGTAGTGATGAACAAGGGTGTGATGGGTCGTGGTTTCTACTCATGGGTATATGGTGGTGATGTAGATATAATGTGTGCGTAGTGATGAACAAGGGTGTGATGGGTCGTGGTTTCTACTCATGGGTATATGGTGGTGGTGTAGATATAATGTGTGCGTAGTGATGATCAAGGGTGTGATGGGTCGTTCTACTCATGGGATGGGTATAGGGTGGTTATGTATATTAGTATGGGTAGTCATAGACAAGGGTGTGATGGGTCGTTCTACTCATGGGTATATGGTGGTGTCGTAGACATAATGTGTGCGTGGTGATGAACAAGGGTGTGATGGGGTCGTTCTACTCATGGGTATATGGTGGTGGCGTAGACATAATGTGTATGGTGATGAACAAGGGGTGTGATGGGTCGTGGTTATACTCGATGAAGTAAGAGATGGTTACTATCATCTGAACAGTGTGATAGTAGTGAAGGTAAAGGGTGGTATATTCACCGATTACAAAGGAAATCTTATAAAGTTATAATGGGTGTGGTGGTAAGGGGTATTAGTGATCAAGTAGGAGTGATATAGGGGTGGTCATAAATGTAATAAGAGGTGTTCGCAATTACACACTGGTCAACCAGTGGTCAAGTGGTCAAGTAAGGGTCAAGTAGTCAAGTAAGGAAATTTTAGGGAAAAGTGATTGTAATGAGATGGTGATGATTAAAGAGTGGTAAATTAGTGGTCAAGCAGTGGTCAAGCAGTGGTCAAGTGGTCAAGTAAGGAAAATTTTAGGGTAAATTGGTCGTAGTGACATGGTAATGTTTAAATTAGTGGTAAATTAGTGGTCAAGTAGTGGTCAAGCAGTGGTCAAGTGAGGAAAATTTTAGGGAAATTTTAGGGAAAAATTATTGTAATGAGATGGTGATGATTAAAGAGTGGTAAATTAGTGGTCAAGCAGTGGTCAAGCAGTGGTCAAGTAAGGAAAATTTTAGGGAAAATTGGTCGTAGTGACATGGTAATGCTTAAATTAGTGGTAAATTACTGATCAAGTAGTGGTCAAGTAGTGGTCAAGCAGTGGTCAAGCGGTGGTTAAGTGAGGAAAAATTTAGAGAAATTTTAGGGAAAAGTGATTGTAATGATATGGTGATGCTTAAAGGGTGGTAAATTAATGGTCAAGTAGTGGTCAAGCAGTGGTCAAGTAGTGGTCAAGTGGTCGAGTGACCACTTAAATTGTAGAGGACGATGTGCCTAAGATTATGGTAGTGATTAAAGTGATCGATGACGTGGTCAAGCAGTGGTCAAGCAGTGGTCAAGTAGTCGAGTGACCACTTAAATTGTAGGGGAAAGTACTATAGTGCAATGGTGGTGGGTAGAGTGAAGAAGAATCAATAGTAGTGATAATAGTACTACCAATATTAGCGACAAGCACAAAGACAACCAAGTACATAATTGATACACACAAATACAAAGACAACGAAACACACACACACACACACGTACACACATACAGAGACAGAAGTACAGACAAACCATACCATTACTACTGTCACAACAACAGCTATACACAAGTACACACCCATAATCAAAGACACAAAGAGGGTCACACACACACATACAAACACAAAGGCAACCATACACAGACAACCCATACCATTACTACTGTCATCACAACTATACACACACGTGTACAAGCACAAAGTCAACCACACACAGCTATAAAACAACCACTCAAGTACAAACACAGGAAAACAAAGAAGCAAACAAGGACAGACACACTCACCCATAATCAATTACACAAATACACACCTACAAACACAAAGACAACCACACTTGATACATTTGTACATACAGACATACACATAAAGACAGACAAGCACAAAGACACACCCATACCATTACTACTGTCATCACAACAAGTACACAGCCATAAACAAATACACAAGAACAATCAAAGACAAATACAAAGACAGCCAAGCACAAAGACACACCCATACCATTACTACTGTCATCACAACTATACACAAGTACACACCCATAAACAAATACACACCTACAAACAAAGACAAAGACAAAGACAACCATACACAGACAAACCATACCATTACTACTGTCACAACAACAACTATACACAATTACACAAATACACACCTACTACAAACTCAAAGACACACACCCATACCATTACTACTGTCACTATCAACAGATATACACACGTGCAGACACACACACCCATACCATTACTACTGTCATCACAACTATACACAAGTACACACCCATAAACAAATACACAACTACACACCTACAAACAAAGACAAAGACAACCATACACAGACACCCATACACACTTGATACACTTGTATATACAGACACATAAGTACACAAAGACACACCCAAAACATTACTACTGGTACCTCAATCAGTACAGATACACTCACCCATAAGACTAAACTATACAAACCACATACCCCCTTGTGATAAAGAACGCGGATGTCCGAGACAGCCCCTACGTCATCAACGCCATGTGCAAAAGTCATTAAGTATGAGTCATCGGTTTGTGGGAAGCAGGCGGGCGGCGTGAGAATAGCTTGTCTACAAAATTGCTACGTCAGCTACGTCGTGTGCAGAACCAGTGTATAAAATAGAAGGCGTCTCTTGTGAGCTCAGTACCAGTTCACGGGCTGAGTTGGGTATCTACAGCAGTGCTTCAGGCTGGTGTGAGCAGTGTAGTAAGCAGATATTGTTCACGTACTGACTTGGCTAGCTACCGCAGTGAAACAGGTTGGTGTGAGCATTGTTCGTGTAGTAACCAGCTATTTTTCACGTAGTGACTTGGGTAGCTACAACAGTGAAACTTGGTGTGAGCCTTATTCGTGTCGTTGGCCTCTGATAAAACAGTGAAACATTGTATACACCAGAACTTTTTTGTGATTGTAAGAAAGCGAAAAAAACAGTTTATCAATATGACCACCAGATCTACTTTCACGTGTTCAGTGTGCGACAAAGCCTATTGTGATAAGTATACCCTTAATCGTCACATTCGGACCATTCACGAGGGGAAAGACCAAGTATATCCCTGTCAGTTATGTGATAAGGTGTATAATACGAACGATGGCCTACAAAAACACAAACGAATACGTCATCAGCCACGTATGAATACACCAAACACTGCAATACCAGAGACGACAGCACCACCTGTCTATTTACACCATCATCGTAGTCTAACGCAAGTACCAGACTGCCACCACTGTATCTTCAATGATAACCTTACCCGCTCATAATAGGAACATTCACAATGATTATCCCTGTCAGTTACGTGACAATCTATACAATTCGAACCTACAACGGTACTTACATCACCAGACACCACGAGAAAGGATGACACCCTTAGACACCCTGGCAACACCTCCACTCACAGTAGCAGAGGATATCCAACCAAATGATAGAGACAGCTTTGGCAGCCCTTAAGGCGTACTGCAAGGACCTATCGCTTATGCTACCCAATCAACTGGTAGTATTAGAAAAAAGTGTCGACCACCGCTATCGGGTGGTTTTGGTATGATAAAAAGAAGAATTCAGATATCTTGTATGATATCTCATACATGTCTTTATTCTGGATCCGAAACAAATAAGGTATGTGTGATGACTTCAACAACAACAGTGTTTTTTGATAGTCAACCACCAGAGCCCAGAAGAATGAAGATCACTAAACCAGAACTTTTTGGTGTTTCACTAATCATCTATGTCATTGATTTTTTTCTTATGATATATCACTAAACTGTTTTTCACTAATCATCTATGTCATTGATTGTTTCTTATATCTCTAAACTGTTTTTCACTAATCATGTATGTCATTGATTTTTCTTATATCACTAAAGTGTTTTGATGAATAATACATTCTTTGATATATTGAAACCAAGTTTTTTTTTTGTTGATTTTCTTTATTGGTTTTGTTTTCATGACGTTGTCTTGTCGGCTCAGAGCTTACATTACCAGATATGAACAAAGCTCGAGGGAAAAGTTATGGCAAATACAGAACAGTCAAATGTATAAAACCTAGGAAAAAATAACCAAAGGCGAAAAGACCTAAAGAGAGAAATGTCTCGACCAAGCTTATAAATATTACAACTAAAAGGTTGATCAAAATTCAAACATTATAAAAATAACCAAATATGAAAAACATCGTCCAAAGACAGAAATATTTCAACTAAACTTATAAATAAGTCACCAAAAGGGGAAAAGGTCAAGTACAGAAATAGCTATGGAAAAAGTAAGTCCACAAAACTAAGAAAGAAATGTAACTTCTGTAGTCAATTGTGTCCTATCTGAAAAGACGCTATCAATGTCACCCCTTTCCTTGTTTTACTTTACCAAAGACCTTCACCGTATCTGGTACAGAAACCCTTATACAGCACTCATCTCTCCACAGTCTTGGTTGCTTTCTAATACAAAGTGGTTACATCACCAAGAACTTCAAACCTCCAGTGTACACGTGCTCCATTGAAACACCCATGACAGTTAACAACATGTATGGCCATGTAATCTGTGAGTCTATCGGGGATAGTTCATCCGAGTAATCCAAAAGATCCATTTCCCATGGCTGACATCTTCAACTTGCTATAACACAACTTATTCTAATATACACTTTACATGAAATTTCCCAAATTTGGGCTCTATTAAAGATTACGTAATGAGATACACAAAGACACCAAGAACATAGCATACAAAATAATTCACAAATTAAAACTTAAACCATATCAGATGAACCACCCAACAAGTACTACACAAACATATAATAAGGAAACACATGACACACAGAGCTTACAGACAAATCACTTGGACTCAAACAAATTTTGCTTCTTGTACTGTAGAATTCTACCAACACTTCTTTCCTATCACCAAAACTAAACAGCTACCACACAACCACTGGTCATTTGTCCAACATAATACTCATACCCTCGCCAACGACATTAAGGAAATGCATACTAGTTTATTTCTGGTTATAACTGTTTTAATAGAGCAGAGAGATATACATGCTAATTAGACTACAGCTGCCTTCTTCACTGCTGTCCTTTGTTCGATGACTTTTCTTCTGTGGTTGTCCCTCAAGACTGGGTTCAAAATTTTTTCCAGCTCTAGTATACGGCTTTCAAAATTCTCACGTTCTCTGATTACATGATGCCAGTTACCATTGCGTTCTTCGGTGCCAACAGTATGGACTGTCAAGAAGTGAGGTTCTGGTGCAAAATTAACCTGTGGAGGTAAATAAAACACATTGAAACTTACAAGACTGCAATACCTACTACTTCAGTAAAGAAAAAAACAGTAAAAAATTCACAAGGAGAAGTGGTAAAAGGCATAAAAACAGACTGTCGACATTCTATTGGTCACGTCTTGAGAAAAGGTAAAGGTATAGTCACTGATGGTTTGTGGTATAGAGAGATGTACATAGAAAACATGTATAACACATAGGTTTTCGGTATTGGTCATGTTTACCAAAATACACATGTGAACTATGATCATTACTACCCATACACACCTTATTCGTTGAAGAGGAACACCTTCGGACACCATCAGTAGGATATTTTTCGTTCCACGTCACATTAATTTTCTTGAGAGACTCTGGGGCATGACTACTAGCCAAAAGGTCAATATCTTCATCTGAAGACGAATCATCACCCCAAGCAAAGGTTGTCTCTGGTACAGCTAAAGCTGGCTGGGTGCCACGAGTAGGTTTCTGGCAGAACAAAATGTCTAATGATAAAGCTGGTGTGAAGAAGCCAGAATCATCCTCCTTCAAAACACTGTCATCTTCATAACAATCTTCATCTTCTGACCACGATGTCCGTCTATCAATTAAAGCTGTCATTGTACCTGGTGAATGGAAGGTGAAAAAAGTTTTACACAAGTAGGTTAAAACGTTAGGATTACAATGTGATTCTATAGAAGAATCTCTGATCACAGACCCATACTACAGATACGACAGTGTGAGTGTAGATTCTACGAGTCACAATTATGGACTGGTGTAATGGTTTTCACTAACAACTGACAAGAGGGTGTTTTTGTGAAACGGGAACTCGACACCGGTGATATGTTAGTAGTAGGGGCTTTAAATCTAATATCTGACAATGTATAAGTATGCATTTCCTTAATGTCGTTGGCGAGGGTATGAGTATTATGTTGGACAAATGACCAGTGGTTGTGTGGTAGCTGTTTAGTTTTGGTGATAGGAAAGAAGTGTTGGTAGAATTCTACAGTACAAGAAGCAAAATTTGTTTGAGTCCAAGTGATTTGTCTGTAAGCTCTGTGTGTCATGTGTTTCCTTATTATATGTTTGTGTAGTACTTGTTGGGTGGTTCATCTGATATGGTTTAAGTTTTAATTTGTGAATTATTTTGTATGCTATGTTCTTGGTGTCTTTGTGTATCTCATTACGTAATCTTTAATAGAGCCCAAATTTGGGAAATTTCATGTAAAGTGTATATTAGAATAAGTTGTGTTATAGCAAGTTGAAGATGTCAGCCATGGGAAATGGATCTTTTGGAATACTCGGATGAACTATCCCCGATGGACTCACAGATTACATGGCCATACATGTTGTTAACTGTCATGGGTGTTTCAATGGAGCACGTGTACACTGGAGGTTTGAAGTTCTTGGTGATGTAACCACTTTGTATTAGAAAGCAACCAAGACTGTGGAGAGATGAGTGCTGTATAAGGGTTTCTGTATCATACGGTGAAGGTCTTTGGTAAAGTAAAACAAGGAAAGGGGTGACATTGATAGCGTCTTTTCAGATAGGACACAATTGACTACAGAAGTTACATTTCTTTCTTAGTTTTGTGGACTTACTTTTTCCATAGCTATTTCTGTACTTGACCTTTTCCCCTTTTGGTGACTTATTTATAAGTTTAGTTGAAATATTTCTGTCTTTGGACGATGTTTTTCATATTTGGTTATTTTTATAATGTTTGAATTTTGATCAACCTTTTAGTTGTAATATTTATAAGCTTGGTCGAGACATTTCTCTCTTTAGGTCTTTTCGCCTTTGGTTATTTTTTCCTAGGTTTTATACATTTGACTGTTCTGTATTTGCCATAACTTTTCCCTCGAGTTTGTTCATATCTGGTAATGTAAGCTCTGAGCCGACAAGACAACGTCATGAAAACAAAACCAATAAAGAAAATCAACAAAAAAAAAACTTGGTTTCAATATATCAAAGAATGTATTATTCATCAAAACACTTTAGTGATATAAGAAAAATCAATGACATACATGATTAGTGAAAAACAGTTTAGAGATATAAGAAACAATCAATGACATAGATGATTAGTGAAAAACAGTTTAGTGATATATCATAAGAAAAAAATCAATGACATAGATGATTAGTGAAACACCAAAAAGTTCTGGTTTAGTGATCTTCATTCTTCTGGGCTCTGGTGGTTGACTATCAAAAAACACTGTTGTTGTTGAAGTCCTCACACATACCTTATTTGTTTCGGATCCAGAATAAAGACATGTATGAGATATCATACAAGATATCTGAATTCTTCTTTTTATCATACCAAAACCACCCGATAGCGGTGGTCGACACTTTTTTCTAATACTACCAGTTGATTGGGTAGCATAAGCGATAGGTCCTTGCAGTACGCCTTAAGGGCTGCCAAGCTGTCTCTATCATTTGGTTGGATATCCTCTGCTACTGTGAGTGGAGGTGTTGCCAGGGTGTCTAAGGGTGTCGTTCTTTCTCGTGATGTCTGGTGATGTAAGTACCGTTGTAGGTTCGAATTGTATAGATTGTCACGTAACTGACAGGGATAATCATTGTGAATGTTCCTATTATGACGGGTAAGGTTATCATTGAAGATACAGTGGTGGCAGTCTGGTACTTGCGTTAGACTACGATGATGGTGTAAATAGACAGGTGGTGCTGTCGTCTCTGGTATTGCAGTGTTTGGTGTATTCATACGTGGCTGATGACGTATTCGTTTGTGTTTTTGTAGGCCATCGTTCGTATTATACACCTTATCACATAACTGACAGGGATATACTTGGTCTTTCCCCTCGTGAATGGTCCGAATGTGACGATTAAGGGTATACTTATCACAATAGGCTTTGTCGCACACTGAACACGTGAAAGTAGATCTGGTGGTCATATTGATAAACTGTTTTTTTTCGCTTTCTTACAATCACAAAAAAGTTCTGGTGTATACAATGTTTCACTGTTTTATCAGAGGCCAACGACACGAATAAGGCTCACACCAAGTTTCACTGTTGTAGCTACCCAAGTCACTACGTGAAAAATAGCTGGTTACTACACGAACAATGCTCACACCAACCTGTTTCACTGCGGTAGCTAGCCAAGTCAGTACGTGAACAATATCTGCTTACTACACTGCTCACACCAGCCTGAAGCACTGCTGTAGATACCCAACTCAGCCCGTGAACTGGTACTGAGCTCACAAGAGACGCCTTCTATTTTATACACTGGTTCTGCACACGACGTAGCTGACGTAGCAATTTTGTAGACAAGCTATTCTCACGCCGCCCGCCTGCTTCCCACAAACCGATGACTCATACTTAATGACTTTTGCACATGGCGTTGATGACGTAGTCTCGGACATCCGCGTTCTTTATCACAAGGGAGTATGTGGTTTGTATAGTTTAGTCTTATGGGTGAGTGTATCTGTACTGATTGAGGTACCAGTAGTAATGTTTTGGGTGTGTCTTTGTGTACTTATGTGTCTGTATATACAAGTGTATCAAGTGTGTATGGGTGTCTGTGTATGGTTGTCTTTGTCTTTGTCTTTGTTTGTAGGTGTGTAGTTGTGTATTTGTTTATGGGTGTGTACTTGTGTATAGTTGTGATGACAGTAGTAATGGTATGGGTGTGTGTGTCTGCACGTGTGTATATCTGTTGATAGTGACAGTAGTAATGGTATGGGTGTGTGTCTTTGAGTTTGTAGTAGGTGTGTATTTGTGTAATTGTGTATAGTTGTTGTTGTGACAGTAGTAATGGTATGGTTTGTCTGTGTATGGTTGTCTTTGTCTTTGTCTTTGTTTGTAGGTGTGTATTTGTTTATGGGTGTGTACTTGTGTATAGTTGTGATGACAGTAGTAATGGTATGGGTGTGTCTTTGTGCTTGGCTGTCTTTGTATTTGTCTTTGATTGTTCTTGTGTATTTGTTTATGGCTGTGTACTTGTTGTGATGACAGTAGTAATGGTATGGGTGTGTCTTTGTGCTTGTCTGTCTTTATGTGTATGTCTGTATGTACAAATGTATCAAGTGTGGTTGTCTTTGTGTTTGTAGGTGTGTATTTGTGTAATTGATTATGGGTGAGTGTGTCTGTCCTTGTTTGCTTCTTTGTTTTCCTGTGTCTGTACTTGAGTGGTTGTTTTATAGCTGTGTGTGGTTGACTTTGTGCTTGTATGTGTGTACACGTGTGTGTATAGTTGTGATGACAGTAGTAATGGTATGGGTTGTCTGTGTATGGTTGCCTTTGTGTTTGTATGTGTGTGTGTGACCCTCTTTGTGTCTTTGATTATGGGTGTGTACTTGTGTATAGCTGTTGTTGTGACAGTAGTAATGGTATGGTTTGTCTGTACTTCTGTCTCTGTATGTGTGTACGTGTGTGTGTGTGTGTTTCGTTGTCTTTGTATTTGTGTGTATCAATTATGTACTTGGTTGTCTTTGTGCTTGTCGCTAATATTGGTAGTACTATTATCACTACTATTGATTCTTCTTCACTCTACCCACCACCATTGCACTATACGTACTTTCCCCTACAATTTAAGTGGTCACTCGACTACTTGACCACTGCTTGACCACTGCTTGACCACGTCATCGATCACTTTAATCACTACCATAATCTTAGGCACATCGTCCTCTACAATTTAAGTGGTCACTCGACCACTTGACCACTACTTGACCACTGCTTGACCACTACTTGACCACTAATTTACCACCCTTTAAGCATCACCATATCATTACAATCACTTTTCCCTAAAATTTCCCTAAATTTTTCCTCACTTAACCACCGCTTGACCACTGCTTGACCACTACTTGATCAGTAATTTACCACTAATTTAAGCATTACCATGTCACTACGACCAATTTTCCCTAAAATTTTCCTTACTTGACCACTTGACCACTGCTTGACCACTGCTTGACCACTAATTTACCACTCTTTAATCATCACCATCTCATTACAATCACTTTTCCCTAAAATTTCCCTAAAATTTTCCTCACTTGACCACTGCTTGACCACTGCTTGACCACTACTTGACCACTAATTTACCACTAATTTAAACATTACCATGTCACTACGACCAATTTCCCCTAAAATTTTCCTTACTTGACCACTTGACCACTGCTTGACCACTGCTTGACCACTAATTTACCACTCTTTAATCATCACCATCTCATTACAATCACTTTTCCCTAAAATTTCCTTACTTGACTACTTGACCATTACTTGACCACTTGACCACTGGTTGACCAGTGTGTAATTGCGAACACCTCTTATTACATTTATGACCACCCCTATATCACTCCTACTTGATCACTAATACCCCTTACCACCACACCCATTATAACTTTATAAGATTTCCTTTGTAATCGGTGAATATACCACCCTTTACCTTCACTACTATCACACTGTTCAGATGATAGTAACCATCTCTTACTTCATCGAGTATAACCACGACCCATCACACCCCTTGTTCATCACCATACACATTATGTCTACGCCACCACCATATACCCATGAGTAGAACGACCCCATCACACCCTTGTTCAATACCACGCACACATTATGTCTACGACACCACCATATACCCATGAGTAGAACGACCCATCACACCCTTGTCTATGACTACCCATACTAATATACATAACCACCCTATACCCATCCCATGAGTAGAACGACCCATCACACCCTTGATCATCACTACGCACACATTATATCTACACCACCACCATATACCCATGAGTAGAAACCACGACCCATCACACCCTTGTTCATCACTACGCACACATTATATCTACACCACCACCATATACCCATGAGTAGAAACCACGACCCATCACACCCTTGTTCATCACTACGCACACATTATATCTACACCACCACCATATACCCATGAGTAGAAACCACGACCCATCACACCCTTGTTCATCACTACGCACACATTCATATCTACAACCACCACCATATACCCATGAGTAGAAACCACGACCCATCACACCCTTGTTCATCACTACGCACACATTCATATACTCCTTTCTAAAATATATACCCCTCCCTCAGCCGTGCCCTCTCTTTAAGTACTACCACTCATCTCACAACCTCGCTTTCCAGAACATTTTACCTTAATTACTTCCCCACCAGGCAGCGCCAAAAATTTCGTTCCCACGAAAAAAAGTTCCCACACGCCGTTTCACCCCACAAAAAAAAAAAAAAAATTTCACCGAGTCGACATTTCCCCCTTTCAACCTAACACCCTACATTACCCTCCAAATTACCCTAGCTGTTTACCCTGGAATCATGTGGCAAGTGCACGTCCTATACTACTAGCGTAAACACACCAGAGACTTAATGGTTCAAATGCCTATCCGTCATGTTGGGGAACGGAATGGCAAGAGAAGGTCAACCAGAGAGACCAATGGAGACGGATTGTATCTGCAGCAAAGAACCTCAATGGCTCGGAACGCTGAAGAAGAAGAAGAAGAAGAAGAAGAAGAAGAAGAAGAAGAAGAAGAAGAAGAAGAAGAAGAAGAAGAAGAAGAAGAAGAAGAAGAAGAAGAAGAAGAAGACGAAGAAGAAGAAGAAGAAGAAGAAGAAGAAGAAGAAGAAGAAGAAGAAGAAGAAGAAGATACCACAAGTGCTGACAACATTATAGAATGTGCCATCCCTATGAATGCAATGAATGATGACTACAAAGTTTGTTGCACGTGATCGCTGAAGAAGAAGAAGAAGAAGAAGAAGAAGAAGAAGAAGAAGAAGAAGAAGAAGAAGAAGAAGAAGAAGAAGAAGAAGAAGAAGAAGAAGAAGAAGAAGAAGAAGAAGAAGAAGAAGAAGAAGAAGAAGAAGAAGAAGAAGAAGAAGAAGAAGAAGAAGAAGAAGAAGAAGAAGAAGAAGAAGAAGAAGAAGAAGAAGATACTACAAGTGCTGACAACATTATAGAATGTGCCATCCCTATGAATGCAATGAATGATGACTACAAAGTTTGTTGCACGTGATCGAAAAGAGGTACCAAAATTCCGAAACACAAACAAATAAGTATAACAGATCAAAGTTATACAAATATTAATCAAGATGTCTTTTCACAAGACTTGCTCAGTTCATTTATGAACTACGTTTATCAACTTCCTGGCCCAGATGATGCTTTGGACCAATGGTTTAAGACATTTCTAAGTGTATATGATAAGCATGTTCCATTTAAGGAAGTTCGAGTTAAACATCACACTAAATCCCAGTGGATCACACAGGAGGTGGTTGAAATTATGAAAGACCGGGATAGGACACATAAAAATAGATACTTAACCACAAACCGTAGTCTGAAAAAAAAACTTCATATGTTATTGGAAAGGACAAGAAAAACTATTTTAAGAACTTAATCATCGATAAAACTAAACACTTAATAGTTTCTTTCAAACTGGCATATGCCAGTTAAAGGCTGTAATACCAGATTGTCCTTATAACATATCTTTGTTGCCAAAATTTAGTGAGAATAAATGCACTAGAGACATTCCTCGCAACACACCGCTAATGACTATCACTGAAGTATTTACTCATCTCAGCAACCAAAATAAAAAAGCAATAATCCGCCAGGATTATATGGAATCAGTAATCGGATGCTTCGTTGCGCTAGACCTGTGATCTGGGAGTCACTAAGTTTCATTTATAACCATTGTCTAAAGAAAGGCTACTTTTCATTAGTCCTTAAAATTGTTAGTCTATCCTTATTTAAAATCTGGCTCATTAGGCAGTGGTCTCATAAGTAAATATAGGCCAATTTCCATAGTATCACCACTATCAAAACTTCTAGAAAATCACATTCACAAAACAACAATATAACAATTAGTTCGCAACAAACTAATAGTCAACAGTCAGTCAGAGTTTCGGCCAATATATATTAATGTCACACGGCCCTAACAAACATGATGGAAAATTACCATCAAGATAAAAACAACATAATATATGTGAAACTGTATTTATTGACTTTAGAAAAGCATTTGATATGATGGAAAATACTACTTTAATTTAAAAAAGAAAAAAAAAAAAACTAGAAACAATTAGAGTAAGTTTTAATATAGTGACATTAATAAAATCCTTTACATCAAGACATGTAACGTCACATAATAAATCGTTATCTCAAACCATTACCTTTAATATTGGAGTACCTCAGAAGTTGGACCCCTGTTATTTACTACTTATATAAACGATTTTCTCTTATATCTTTCGTCGTCCTGCGATCCATTTTCAGACGACTGACAGTATATGCAAACACTTAGGACTGTAATTGAATAGAATCGTTTTGCAACAGGAATTAAATAGTGCAGTTAACTGGAGCTATGCAAGCCATGTGCAATTTAACATTCGTAAAATAAAATCTATGTGAATATGGCAAAAGCTATGGCAAAAACTTCACACACTAAACTCACGGAGAACTCTTCAGCTCTACAATTGTAACATGCTTGTAGAAAGTGTAACCTAGCACAAAACACTGGGTCTTATCATTGATAGAAATCTAACCTTTAATTCCCATGTTCACTCTCTCGTTAAATACATAGCGAAAAATAAGTATACCAACTTGCCAAAATTAAACATTTCTTTAATGAAAACTCAAGAAAATATTCTATACTTCTCACATGCAAACACACATTGACAACTGATCCACAATCTGTGATGGATGCTACATATCAATAAGAAAAAGCGTCTTTATTAACTCCAGAAAAGGGCATTAGGTTTAATTAATAGTAAAAAGCTTACCGGCAATTATAGATATTTAAACATTATTTATTTTATTACATCTTCAGTTACTGCCACTCAACAAACGCTAACTTTTTAATAAGGCCAAACTAATTCACAAAATACTATATCAAAATGACATTGCGAACGACCAACCAAACATATTTTATGTCCCTAAACCTAAGGTGGATTAAAAAAAACTAGCAAAACCAACGATAATGCATACAGATAAAACTAATATGGAGAAATATATATATATATACGTGTGTGTGTGTGTGTGTGTGTTTTTTTTTTTTTTTTTTTTTTTTTTAATTATGAGACATTTGAGGTTGTGGAATATTTCGAATATCTTTGGTCATTAATTACCAACAATGGTGACACAATGAGAGAAATTTAAACACGAATACCTATTGCTCTTCAAAAACTAAAACAACTGAAAACTCCAGAAAAGGGCATTAGGTTTAATTAATAATAAAAAGCTTACCGACAGTTGAGAGAAATTGATGGTGACACAATGAGAGAAATTAACAAAACGAATATCTATTGCTCTTCTACAATTAAAACTACTGAAAAAATGGTGGCATGAGACAGATATCCCTACAAACATTACATTTTAAAGAGCATGCATCTTTCCCATTGCAACATACGAATGTGAGACCTGGACATTACTAAACAAGCTGAACAGCGCATAAATGCCCTTGAATATAAATGATGTAAACGGATTCTAACAATATCTTGGATAAAGAAAAGAACAAATGAATCCATACGACAAGAGCTGAATACTGAAGAAGGTTGGCTACTAAAATGGTTAAAACTAAGAAAATTGAAATATTCTGGTCACTTGAAACGCCATGAAAGTTAGGAGAGAACAATCATTAAGGGGTATATCCCCGGGAAGAGGTAAAGAGGAAAGTCAGAGAGAAGACGAGCGCAGGGTGTGGCAGATGATCTCCAGATGGGTGTATCGGACGCGAGACATCTTGTTTAGTTTTCTGAAAGGTTGTTATGGGAGCGAGGTTCTGCAAAGCAGAAGCTACTGACTGAATGAATGAAGCCTAGGATAGACTTTATACACACAGAAAAAAAAAACCTTTGCATAGTCCGCAGCTCAACAGTTGTACAATCTTCCACAAGAAATCAGACGCCACCAAGACCTATACATTCAGTCGCAACCTATTTGAACACTATCATCGCAGTACAGACTAAATGCTCACCTAACAAAAAAGTATAAAAATAATAGTATTTGTATAATGAACATTCCCCTAACTGTGGTACGTTGCACTTACCTTAGGTATATATAACTGCTATGTCAAATATTAGATTTAGTGAGTCATGTATTATTGATAATTGCACATTTTTCATGCGTTTAATGCATAGTATTATTGTTGTTGTCCTTGTTGTCTAAAATTAGCTTCTTAAGTGATGTTTGATTGAAATACTGTATGAGAGTTGAGAGATAAGAAGGGCGAATGACAGACAGGCCTGCGTGCCCAATTCTTAACCCTTTAAAAATAAAGTTTGTTCGTTCGTTATCTCTCTCTCTCTCTCTCTCTCTCCCTGTCTCTCTCTCTCTCTCGCTCCCTATCTTGTCAGAGGGGCCTACGTGCTCAATTCTTAACCTTTTGAAAATAAAGTTTGTTCGTTCTCTCTCTCTCTCTCTCTCTCTCTCTCTCTCTCTCTCTCTCTCTCTCTCTCTCTCTCTCTCTCTCTCTCTTTCTCTCTCTCTTTCTCCTTCTCTTGTCAGACGGGCATGTGTGAAATTCTTAACCTTTTGAAAATAAAGTTTGTTCGTTCGTTCTCTCTCTCTCTCTCTCTCTCTCTCTCTCTCTCTCTCTCTCTCTCTCTCTCTCTCTCTCTCTCTCTCTCTCTCTCTCTCTCTCTCTCTCTCTCATGCACTAGCAAATTGAAACTTTAAATTAATACTTGTCTAACTCGTAATAACTAAACAAATTAGATTAATTCAATAACGTGCTGAAATAGAAGTGAGTAATGCAATAATCGAGACATATAGGGACAATAGTCATGTGGCAGATACTACTGTTAGCTTGGGAAGTGTAAAACTGTCACACATGCTAAGGCACGGCATTCTGGGATGGGGCCAACAATGCCCTTTCCATCCGCCTTTGCTTCCCAGCAGATTCTGAAATGAAAATAGTGCTTAGTAGAAGCCACTTTTGCTGGTGGTTGGTAAACTTAGTAGAAATACTTCGGGGGCTGCGTGGTCTCGAGGTATGGTGTCTGCCTCGATTGCTGAAGGTCCCGGGTTCAAGCCCCGCTGAGGGCCGGAATTTTTTTTCACGTGGACCTTCTATAGTGCATTCACAATTGTTTGCCTCCGTATAAAAATCCATATCCCAGTAACCAACTGAGGGAAAATTATGAGATTTAGCATATAACCTTATCATCATGTCCACCCAACAAAACAATTTTTGTTCTGGAGATTGTACAGCAGATTTCAATGTTTGTTTATATGCGGTATATAATTTACGGGTCAAAGATTAAGTTCATAATTTTAAATGTATTACACCGTAGCCAGACAATCAGCGTGCAATGTTGAACATTCTACGTGTTTCACGGGATTGGCCTTATGCCAAGAACCCCGCGCTGTTTAAACTGGGAATGTTCAGAGGTGTCGTCAAAATATGGGTTATTTCATGAAACCTGATATTTTTTTTTTAAATCTTACCACTTATCGCTAATATTGAAATGTGTGAATATTTTTCAATGGGATTGAATGCGAAATTGTGTATACACTTCAAAGCATCTCTATGAAGTTGTACACATATTTTTGTCAAGAAGCTGATCGCAGATTATACTATTACAAATTCCGAAAAAAGAACAGTGCATGCATTCGGTTTGAGTAAACGGTAATTTCGTCGATGGGTGCAAGAATTTGGAATTAAACCACCACGCAATAACTAAACTGTAGGTAGAAAGGTTATTGTAGACAGCTTTGATGTCATAAGGCGAGCTATTATAAAAATGCTTTAAAAAGTTGTTTAAGAGTAGACAGGGTCGACTTCATTGCACCGGGTTCTATCCCATATGGCTCGGTCTCTTTCCGCAGCGCGGAAAGCATCGCACAAAGCACGAACTTCGCAGCTCTAGCTACGACCCACAGGAGTCTCCGAAAAATTTAACTCGTGAACCGAAGTATGCGGCCCGGAATCGAGCCCACAACCTTTGGAGCCCGAGTCAAAAGGCTTGACCACTTCGCCACGGAGACTCCTAAAATTATAAACATTTTGGGTTTTATATCCAGGATTATCCAGCATTATAAAAATGCTGGATGCCAAAGAAACAGTGACTGTAAGAAAACTTAGGGTTTGGTTCAGAAAGAACAATAACATAGAGCTATCCAAAAACAACTTTGTGGAAAATTATAAGGACATTATCTTCACTTTTAGAAAGTACAAGGGAGATAGAAATATTCTTTGCGAGCAACCGCATTTAGGAGCCATGAGAAGCAGATACCTATGTGAAATAAGGGAAATGCGCAAAGAAAATTATGGCATAGTGTATTTGGATGAATTGTGGATCAATGCGCACCACACAAGTGATAAGGAATGGCAATCAGTGGATGGACAGATAAAGCGATATGTGCCCAGTAGTATAGGACAGCTTTTGGTCATGGCCCATGCAGGTAATACGCATAATGGCTTACAACAGAATGCTGGGCTCGTGTTCGTATCACAGCATACAGACAATTGGGATTATCATAATAAGGTGAATGGTAAAGTATTTAGAGATTGGCTCGAGAATACTGTGCCTCTATCCCTAGATAGACAGTAGTGTCCAATTATGGACAATGCATGATATCAATGTTATTGCCCAAGAAGACAAAATACCTACAGCATCGAGCACAAAGGGAGCAATAAAGATATGGCTCCGAGTGGAAAACATACCATTTCCAGAAACGTATTTCTAGCTAGAATTGTTGTCCCTTGTAAAACAGACGCCAAAAAGCAAGAAATATCAAATCGACAAGTTGATAGAAGAGCATCGTCATGGGTGCTTGAGACTTCGCCGCACCATTCTCATTTTAACCCTATAGAACTTGTGTGGGCTAAAATTAAAGGACAGGTGGCAGCTGACAATACTATATTCAAATTGTCTGACGTCAAGATACTAATCCAGTCCGCGCTATTAAATATTGATAAAAGTTACTGGAAAAATGTGAGGACCATGTGTTGAAAGAGGAAGAGGACTATTGGAGAAAGGATGGATTGAATTTTATGCACTGCAACCGACAGCAGTCATCAACCTACTGGAATCGTCCGACACAGATTAAAATCTGAGCAGATCGCAGACCTTAATACACGTGCCCGCTTACTGGGATATTTTGCTCCAACTATTCAGACGAATTGCAGACCCTAAACATTACAGCATCAGCACAATGCAAATGGCAACAGTTTGTATTCCACAATGATGAATTTTCAATTCCGCAAGCCCTCAGCGGTGACAAAAAATAATGGTATTTTAAAGAAAAATACACACACTAAACGCATTGAATACCAACAAAAGAGTAACATTGCGGTGGAAACTGACAGATTGTGGCATAACAAGAAACGTGAGAGCAAACACGTTTTCAAATTAGGGGACAACACACGTGCATACGAATCAATCTATAAACTTCAATGAAAAGAGGACCAACATCTTGGTCGTTAAGAAGAAAGCCCACTACAGAGACACTGACAACTATTTTCATAGTGCAAAACAGGTAATCATGTTCCGTCTCTGAACAGTAAACAGCAGAGTAGAAAATCTTTCACGAAGACTCAAAGCGGGTTGTCACCCATGTGTACGTGTGAACAAACTACACAGACAGCTGAACAGATCCTTAAAAATGGACACATGATGACTAAATTGCGGTATCATTTCTGGTCACTCCACACGCACATTAACGCACAGCTATTTGGAAGCTTCCACGAACTCAATATAAAAAGCTAAATGCATCCTAGTAACATGTATACTTGTGTACAATTATTAACCAGCAGCTGAAGAAACAAGAAGGAAATGAAAAATAAGGTAAGAAATATATTCCTTCTACTTTCCTGTCAATTTACACATTATTTACCCCATGCCTCTGTAACTTCTCTGTCTTTACTAAAATTACACATTGCACCAATCTCGGGAGTCTCCGTGGTGAAGTGGTCAAGCCGTCTGACTCGGGCTCCGAAGGTTGTATGGTCGATTCCTTCATTTCACGAGTGCATTTTTTCGGAGATTCCCGAGGGTCGTCGCTGGAGCTACGGACTTCGTGCTTTGTACGACGCTTTCCGCGCTGCGGAAAGATACTGAGCCATATGGGATAAAAACCCGGTGCAATGCAGTCGACCCTGTCGACATTTAAGCTACTTTTTTATTGCACCCATTCCCATACGTATCTGGCTACGCGTTGTACTTGTGTCCGTACCCGAAATGACGTTACTTTACTGTAAGACTAGTTTGTTAGCGAGAATTCACTACATTTTCCCCAATACATCAAAGAAATGTCGCTGCTTTCGATGATTTAAGTTGCTTTTGGACCTATCAAAGACATATTCCTTGGGTGGAGGTAAATATAAGACGGCAGGAAAAATTTAATAACGATGCAACAGACAGTTTTCAAAATAATTGATCGTGAATGACGGCATTAATTTCTGGACAGACTATAGTAATAAAATTTCCCCTGCTCTCTGGGTAGTGAGATCGGACGCCCGTGTGTATTGTTGCGCACGTAAAAAATCCCTTGGCAGTTGGAAATCGAAAAAGAGTAGCCTAACGTCGCTGCCCGGGAAAATTTTCGAGTTAAAAATCTACCCAAAGTATTTCTTGGATCTTCGCCGGAGCTACGGAGTTCGTGCACTGAGCTGAGTTTCTCCAGACTTAGGTTTGAGTTAGAAGGAGAACGGAGCACTTATGAGTTACACCCGTGTGCCGTGATCTTGATCCATCAACTAAATTAAACTAAACTAAACTTAGTAGAAGAAGCTCTTAATGGTTACTGGCTAACTTGATAGAAGCCACTTTTGTTGATTCCTGGTAAACTTATTAGAAGCCACTTTTGTTGGCTGTTGGTAAAATTAGTAGAAACCACTATTATTGGTTGTTGTGAACTTAGAAAAAACCACTTTTGTTGGTTGTAGGTAAACTTAGAAAAAGCCACTTTTATTGGCTGTTGGTAAATTTAGTAGAAGCCACTTACACCACAACAAGCAGTAATGTGTATTTACAATATCAGAATGCCGCTTATGGCAAGCAGTAATGTGTATTTACAATAACAAAATACCACTTATGACAAGCAATAATGTCTATTTACAATAACAAAATGCCACTCATGACAAGCAGTAATGTGTATTTACAATAACAAAATGCAACATATGACAAGCAGTAATGTGTATTTTTTTTTCCGCGTTTCCATCCTGTTTCAGGATATTGCTGGTCAACACCAGCATCTTTCAGCTGCATGTTGATTCCTAGGCTAGATTACGCTCATCAGCACGCCACGACTTTCTGAGCGACCGGCTGCATACTCTCATAAGTCACTAGCGTGACTCGAACCACTTCTAATTCTCGTCCGCTCACGTTGACTACGAGAGTATTCGGGATTAACGGAGAAAGCTGCTAACCCCTCGGCCAGGCAGCCGGCTGTATTTACAATAACAAAATGCCATTTATAACAAGCAGTAATGTGTATTTACAATACGCCTACAGATCGGCAGATCTCCGCATAATAGCCCTTTGAAGGGAGTGCGATGCGTTGGTCTCCCTTGAATTTAATGTCAAATAATAGGGGATTTCCCTAGTAAAGTAGTGCGAGGCGGAGCTATACTAGTTATTTATAGATAAATCTAGAATGTTCCCCCAAGTGTGTACGTGGTCGAGATCTCTAGGTTCACGAGTGCTTCGTGCAGCACGGGTTAGTAGAACTTATCGTGACTCTGGTTTTCTCCATGAATCATGGAATTCACGCGGCCTGTGTAGGCAGGTTGAAGGCGCACTGAGTTAGTCGTGGTCAGTCGCCAGCCGGACCTCAGCGTAGACAGATCACAGCCACAGGGCTGCTGAAATTTTGATGTCAATATACGCGGCCTGAGCGGACATCTGCAGTCAAGTTTGTGATTGTTCAATCACAGGTTAGTTGAATACTTATTCTATTGTTTAACTGTTGTCTTTATGCCGTGCCGACCTCCCCGAACGAATTAATTGCCGTCGGAAATGAGTTGTCGCGTAGCGTTACAAGTTACAGCTGTCTGTCTGCATATTTAAGTAGCCTTTATCGATCAGCGACGTAATGTGTTACCTGACGGAACAAGCCGTATTCCACAGCGAGTGGTGTGTAAGTTAACTAGGCCGAACGATGGGCTTTACAAAGTGTGTAGCAGTTACTTGTTTGGTTTATTAATTACGCATGCAAGGCGAAAGTTTGTCAGTCATTACATCAACCTGCTAGACGCTGTAAATAATGATAAGGTAGAGCTTATTATTAGAGATGTGTAATGTGCTTCGTGACATTAGAATTGTAACTTAATTGTTCTATCAGTGGTGGTGATTTTTCGAGGAATCAAGGTGAGATCAGCCGTGGTGTATTTGCTGTGTGCAGATAGCCGTGGTATTCCGCGTAAGCAGAATGGTGTTGCATCGGTAGGATAACAGTTGATAGGAAGTATCATGATACTATTGTTACTGCTGGTTGTCATGTCCGTCCGCTAGAATGACCGTGCGTGTTCCATCTTACGTTTGTCTAGGTCAGCCGACTGGGAGGTAGGCCGGTACGCCCATCCCGTTAGGTTACAGGTCCGACCCAAAGCGATCGTGCATATACGAGGGTTGAACATACCCGATCGAGGGTGATGCGGCACTCCGTAATTCGAGGCCGTGGTGTCTAGATAGATCGAGGTTTGAACCTAACCGTTTCTGTCTCTAATATTCTACTCTTCTGGAACCCTGACTCGGTTCATGGAGTACTTGGAGTACTGCCGTGAAGTAGTAGTATATGAGGGGAATAACCCCCCCCCCCCAAAAAAAAAAAGGTGGAGCCAGAGTTTGGTAGTGGAGTCTGGAGGCTTGCTACATTGGATGACGTGACTGAAGTCGTCACGGTACAAGGTACACGGGACCCACAGTAGCTGTGGGAAAGTGTAATGGTGGATGGCCACCACAGCTGTGCTCGACCGGCACAGGTATGACTGACCTGGAAGATAGTCAGTGAATAAAAGGGCAACTCAGGATCTGGGGCAGGGATCCCAGAACTGACAATATGGCTGTGATAGGAGTTTGTTATTTAAGTGTAACAATTCATGAGTTCTCCTTGGTTAATGCTATAGTAATGAATTATCAGGAGTATAATTCATTATGGTCATATAGTTATTAATGTGTGTAATTGATCAGTCCTTGGGTTAAGGGATTGGTGAATTAATGAGTCGGTCAGGAAGGAGATGTCCGGCTGGACACCTTCTCGATACAGGAATCACTACACTGAAAGGGAAGTAGGTGTATATGTTGATTGATGATGGAAGGTGAAACAGGATTGGACTGACACCAGGCGAAAGATGCTTGACAGAGTCATACAGTCGACTCTGGTGCTAGGGGTTATTTATAGCCCAGAAGTGTTACTTGACTGAACAGGTGGGCTATTGCTTTTTCTACCATCATTATGCCTATATATTATAGTGACTAAGTAGATCTATGATGTGATGATTTCATACTCATGTTGGTAGACATGAGGAATGTCTGAGAGGCAGGTGACATGGTGGAGATGCTGTTAGTCTTTGTTGTAGTTGAGTACTCACACCAACCTCTCCGTGTTTCAGGATCTGTTATTACTATACAGAAGAAGATTCAAGAGCTTCACCATGAGCTCTATGGGCCCACTCATTCCAGTGCCTATCCAGAAGTTGATTGAGGCCACACTGGGAGTGGTCGTCTGATTCTGCGAGTTCAATGTTGGAAGGAGCTGAGTGCTGAATATGTCGGTAGGTCTAGGTTAGGACCTCCGTCAAGAGTCCGACGAGTGTCATCCGATCCTGAGAGGATCCAACACTGAAACGTCTGGTGATTCTAGCCAGTGAAGCACTGGTGACATTCATACTCAGTGTAAACCTTGGTGATTGCAAGGTCGTGAACTTTCAAGTTGAGTAAAGTGATCATTGTTACCGGTCACCATGGCCTGTGTTATATGCTTCTGGCCCGGCTGGGTTGTCATGGGACACCATGTATAATTTGATGCTTAAATAGTGTTTCTACATTGGTTACCTTTATGAAGCCAACATGTGGTCCAGTGAACTAAGACATTGATTACAACATTGGTGGGAACACCAGAGGGACATGTTTGTTAAGGTAGTGAGCTACCTCAGTCCAACGTGGTGAACTGTTGACAGTGTATGCTAGGTTGTGATTTATACCCATTGATCAGGGTAGTTACATGAGACTGTGTGAAGATCTATTTGTCCAAGGACATGGAAATAAGGTGAAGTGTTTAGTCACCTGATAGACTTTGCCAGTGACATTGTGTGTTCATGTGGAGCAACCGCTCATTGTGTAGGTGACATATCGATGTGTGGGTCACTTATGAGATAGAAGAGTGACCAGGCTCTTGTGTATTTTGAGACGGTGCTACATGTACTTTTTCTGCAAGTGGGAGACCGCTAATGTTCTAGGGTCGGCCCAGACTTCATCAGGAGTGTGACGAATGCAATAGTACGACATAAAGGAAGGCTCCTTGTTCATCGGTGCAGTGTCAGTCAGGCAGTGGTGCTGCGCTTGATCAGCCCGTGATTGGTTCTTTGTGTGAAGAGGGAACTTTGGAGAGGCAGCAGACCTTGGAGTTCCGGTGCACTGGAGGAGCCTGGGTGAGTCGCTACCACGACTGGACAACCGCACGAGCTATCGTCCGCCTCCATGATGAAGAATACTCATCTGCATAGCTGATCTTGTACATAGTATCTTCTAGTCTGGCTTTCAGCCATCCTTCTCTGTGTTGTGGTTGACATAGTTCAGAATTAAATTTTTGTTCTCTTAGCTATGACTTTGTGCAGTGATATGACTGGTGTCTGGTCCGAGCCCCCTTGGGGTTTGGAACCCTAGGTGAGGGAGGGGAGGTTCAGCTGTCCCGGCTTGTGTGGGGCCTGGTAGATGTAGAGTGCTATTGAGGTGGTTGGAGCAAAGGCAGGGGATAGTATCTATCGTGGCAAACCAGTCCAAGCCCCGGCGGTCTTGTCACAATTTACAATAACAAAATGCCGCTCATGACAGACAGTAATGTGTATTTACAATAAGAAAATGCCACTTATGACAAGCAGTAATGTGTAAGCAATAATGTGTATTTACAATAACAAAATGCCACTCATGACAAGCAGTAATGTGTATTTACAATAACAAAATGTCACTTATAACAAGCAGTAATGTGTATTTACAATAACAAAATGCCACTTATAACAAGCAGTAATGTGTATTTACAATAACAAAATGCCACTCATGACAAGCAGTAATAGTGTATTTACAATAAGAAAATGTCACTTATATCACGACAAGCAGTAATGTGTATTTACAATAACAAAATGCCACTAATGACAAGCAGTAATGTGTATTTACAATAACAAAATGCAACTTATGACAAGCAGTAATGTGTATTTACAATAACAAAATGCCGCTTATGACAAGCTGTAATGTGTATTTACAATAACAAAATGACACTTATATCACGATTAACATTCATGTGTATTTACAATAACAAAATGCAACTTATGACAAGCTGTAATGTGTATTTACAATAACAAAATGCCACTTGTATCACGATTAACATTCATGTATATTTACAATAACAAAATGCCACTTATTCCGAGCGTCTTCCTCACTTGCCTCACCAGTAGTACAATGCAAAGTATGAGATAGTGGGTGCTCCCACGGACGGAGAGATATTGAGGAAGACTGCCTCCTACATACTCTGCTGATATTATTGAATTAGTTGCATATCTTTTACAGAACGCCACAATCAACGTCAGAATGTTTTCTGATTTACTGGGTAATTTTTACGTTAAGTAGTTTGCCATTGCTTTCTAAACGACCGACTCTCTGAGATAAGCTCTGTAAATTTAATGTTTAGTTATGTTTATATTACCCCCTACCCCCGTTCAACTTCATAAGAGAAGTTATAATTAAGGCAATCTCAGTCTTAGAGTAATAATCCTGTGGCCATATCAGTCACAACTCAGAAATTAATTTGAAAGTGGTTTTTGTTCATAAGAGGTGATGGCTAAATAAATGTAATCTGCCTTTTCTTCTAGCTTTGAGCAGTGATCGTATGTAGTCAATAGAATAATGTTTTTTTTAAAATCCCGTCAATCTATGAATTAGGAAACACATAAATGGTCAAAAGGACAAACATTATTGGTCAAAAGGAAACAAATAATTGATCAACACAAAATACATAAATGGTCAACAGGAAACAAATATTTTTTTCAATAGGGAACAAATAATGGTCAACAGGAAACAAATAATTGGTCAACAGGAAACAAATAATTGGTCAACAGGAGACAAATCAACGTTCAATAGGAAACAAATCAACGGTCAAAAGAAAACAAATCAATGGTGAAGAGGAAACAAATAATTGGTCAACAGGAAACAAATCGATGGTCAACAAGAAACAATTAATTGGTCAACTGGAAAAAACATAATTGGTCAACAGGAAATTAAATCATTGGTTTAATAGGAAACAAATCAATGGTCAACAGGAAACAAATAATCGGTCAACAGTAACCAAATAAATGGTCAACAGGAAACAAATCAATGGTCAATACGAAACAAATCAATGGTCAACAGTAACCAAATAAATGGTCAACAGGAAACAAATAAGTGGTCAACAGGAAACACATAATCGGTCAACAGTAAACAATTAAGTGGTCAAAAGGAAACAAATAATTGGTCAACTGAAAACAAATAATTGGACAAGAGGAAACAAATCAACAGTCAACAGGAAACATATCAACGATCAAAAGAAAACAAATCAATGGTCACCAGGAAACAAATAATTGGTCAACAGGAAACAAGTCGATTTTCAACAGGAAACAATTAATTCATCAACTAGAAACATATAATTGATCAAAAGGAAATTAAATCATTGATTTAACAGGAAACAAATCGATGGTCAACAGAAAACAAATGAATGGTCAACAGGAAACAAATAATTGGTCAACAGGAATCAAATAATGGTCAAAGTGAAACAAATGAATGATCAACAGGAAACAAATAGTTGGTCAACAGGAAACAAATCAACAGTCAACAGGAAACAAATCAACTGTCAACAAGAAACAAATCAACATTCAAAAGAAAACAAATAAAAAATCACAAGGAAACAAATAATTGGTCAACAGGAAACAAATCGATGGTAAACAGTAAACAGTTAATTGGTCAACTGGAAATACATAATTGGGCAATAGGAATTTAAATCAATGGTTTAACAGGAAACAATTCAATGATCAGCATTAAACAAATAATTGGTCAACAGGAAATAAATAAGTGGTTAACAAGAAGCACATAATTGGTCAACAGGAAACAAATAATTGGTCAACAGGAAACAAATAAGTGGTCAACGAGAAACAAATAATTGGTCAACAGGAAACAAATAAGTGGTCAACGAGAAACAAATAAATGGTCAACAGGAAACAAATAATTGGTCAAAATGAAAACACATAATTTGTCAACAGGAAACAAATAAGTGGTCAACAGAAAATAAATGAATGGTCAACAGGAAATAATTAATTGGTCAGCAGGAAACAAATAATGGTCAACAGGAAGCACATCAATGGTCAGCAGGAAACATATAAATGGTCAACAGGAAACAAATCAATGATCAACAGGAAACAAATAATTGGTCAACAGGAAACAAATAAGTGGTCAAGAGAAAATAAATGAATGGTCAACAGGAAACACATAATGGGTCAACAGTTAAACCCAAGCCTCATCTGCATTGTCGATCGTTGCAATTGTCGATTGCATCCTTCCATCATCGACAGTATAGGCACAGGTCTGGTCAGCATCTTCAACTTCATACATCGCATTGTCTCTACACTCGTTGTCGTTTCTGTGAATGTTATCGTGACAGACATCCCGCTTTTCGTCTGTCATTAGTGACGTCATCATAACACCCACACTCGTGTTGGCATCCACTGCTTCATCTTTAATTTCATCGTCGATGTCATGATTTGAATAAGGAGCACTATTTTTAATTGAAACACTGTTTCTCTCTTGAAAGTCCCCAGAGTTATCATCTACGGAGTCATGTTGATTATTTGAATAATCTGATACTTGATGTAAATATTTATTACCAGGGTCGAATACATGATCTCCTCTGGCGTTTCTCATTTCAGCTAGTGTACAGTTATCGTCATTTCCAATAGAGTTTCTGTCATCCAAGCTGGCTATAATATTATCAACAATAACATCCACGTCATCTCCTCTGATGCTAGCGTCCATTTTCTGAAATTCTACAGTCACGTGATTCTCTGCGGGTTTCCTGTGACAATTAGAATTCATTTCTTCTGTCCCGTTTTCGTGATCTTGTAAATGCCTCATCTCATTACTCTGTAATTGATTAAACTACATCCAGCGCTTGCTTTCCATATTCGCGTCTGATCTCATTTTCATGGTTTTGACAATTGGCCTGGTCTGCTGTGTCATCGTCGCCCGCTAGAATCTTCATGCCACGTAAAATATTGATACGTTCGGTGTCGTTATCGCCCCGCCTGTCTTTGATAGTAGGCATTGCGAAATACAACTTTTCCCAAAACCAGCGGTCGCCGAACTTCAGGTACGTGTTGGACTTCATGTGGACCTGTTGGGGTCAGATAATGAAAACATGAATTTAGAGAAACCACAACAACATTAATAACACGTTTTTGTATTTTTTATAGTACACCCTAACATCCGGTTCTGTGGCGAAGGTGTTACAAATGTAATTCGTAATCCCGCATACCGCGTTCGAAATACAGCTGAGGGAGATTTTAAAGCTGACCGCTTTGCGTTTGTTTCTTTACGATGGTGTGAGTGCCAGTCGCTCATAAAGTAATGGCAAACTACTGAAGGTAAACTCGCCAGGAATCACAAAGTCAAAATATGTCGGAGTTGACTGCTACGACTTGTAAAGGATATGCAACTAACTAACATACTATGCCGGAGTTGAATGCCACGTCCTGTAAAAGATATGCAACCAACACCCTAAATCATCAAACGGAATCCATTCTAGACAGTTCATAAATAAATTCACATGTATTGTTTGGCGGTAATTGATATTTCTGAATCTATCCAAAGAAAGGAACAGTCAACTTCATAAGGTTGATCTTCAAATTGTAGCTGGTTTAGGTCAAAATATATTTCTCTACTCAGGGTATGTTGGAACCCCTGCGGCACATGTGCAGGGTATGTTGGAACCCCTGCGGCACATGTGCAGGGTATGTTGGAACCCCTGCGGCACATGTGCAGGGTATGTTGGAACCCCTGCGGCACATGTGCAGGGTATGTTAGACACCCCTACGGCACATGTTCAAGGAATGTTGGACACATGACGGCATGACGGCACATATTCAGCGACGGTTTTCCCAGGTATGTGGGTAGTTAGATAGATTGACCGCATTGCTGGGTGGGCGGGTTAATGAGATGACATACCTTGAGGTCTGGGTCGAGCATGTTCTCAGGGATGTCCTCTAGAACAACAATGATGAGTCTGTGGCTGCCCTCGCTCAGGATGTGATGGATGTGCGGTCTAGGAAAGAAGGACAGAACCATTCGGTAGTGACAGTAAACACAGTCATAGGCAAACTTGTTTCTGTCTGTCTTCTGCCTGTCTGTCTGCATACCTGAGATGCTGCCTGTCTGTCTGTTTTCTGTCTGCCTGTTCGTTTTCTTTCTGCCTGCCTCTCAATCTGTCTGTCCTGCTTCTATCTGTCTTTTCACCTACTTGCCTGTCTGTCTGTCTAGGCTACCTGCCTGCAGTCTGTCTGTCTTTCTGCCAGCATGTCTGTTGGTTTGTCTGTTTATCTTTCTGCACATATATTTTTTTGTTTATTCGTCGTGCTCTGTATGTCTGTCTGTCGGTGTCTGTATCTCTGCCTGTCTCTCTGCCTGTCTGTCTGCCTGTCTGTCTGCCTATCTCTCTGTCTATCTGCGTATCAATTTACGTATCTACCTGTCTATCTATCTGTATACCCACGCATTCATCAATCCTTCCAGGCATCTCTTGGTCTATACATTACATCTATCTGACTGTCTGTCGGTCTGTTTATTCTCTAACCACCAACTCATCCCTCCATATACACCCACCCAACCATCCACCAATAACTCCATCTGTACATCCTTCTACCCGGCTGTCGTCTTTCTGTCTGTCGGTGTGTTTGTTTACGTACCTGGAACTCAAACCGACACCACTCGCTCTGGAGAAAATGGACAGACAGAAGCAGTATCGTCCTGCTGCTGTTCTCGATTGCCCTACAAATGGTGTCTGTGATGTTCCGTCCCACTGGGAAATCCCGATAGTGGACGCACAGGCGATATCTGTGGATGAATAATTGACTATCACAAATGCCCGAATTCTTTGATCTAGTTATGGGCGTGTTTGTGTCATAACAGTGATGCCGTATTTGTGAAAGGAGATGGGAAATGGGGGTACCCTGTTTGCATGACGAACGCTCATGCTGTCCCAGGCGTTGTTCTTAACTGTCAATGACATTACAGACGCCGTTAAAGAATTAAGATTCCGAGGAGAGGGTTAATGGCTGTGGGGTCACTGTGTCCCCCTCTGGTTCAGAGTGCCTGCTTACAAACACAATTGGTGTCTGATGATGTCACTTGCCCCCTATTTCTTGGCAAGATCTCGAATAATAGCGAAAAACAGGCGATGCCGCGTGTAAATTGTGCTCGTTACATGCCACTACAGTTGGCAATAAAAAAAGAGTAGGCCATACGTTCCTTTCTCATTTTGCCCGGTATCCTTTGTTGGGGTATAATCCCTCAACTAACCAACCAACCCCAAACAGTCCGAGCTTCTGCTGTCATGTACCTCTGCCCATGTCCTGTCCATATTATTCACTTCTGTCTCTATTTAGCGTCTCCCTGTGGTTTAGGTCTCCTAGTTCGTTCAGCTGTCATGTACCCATGTCCTCTCCATATTATTCACTTCTGTCTCTATTTGGTGTCTCCGCGTGGTTTAGGTTTCCTAGTTCGTTCTGCTGTCATTTACACCCCCCCCCCCATATATATATATATATAATATATATATATATATATATATATATATATATATATATATATATATACCATATATACGCCATATATACGCCATATATATATATATATATTCTGTTTTCATTATATTCGCGGAAAGTACATTTTTTAAAATCTATATTTTACAATGACGGCGCTGTGGTTTTGGTGCCGTGAACATTTTTTCACAATCGTTGGCCATACTTAGTCGATGGTTCGAAATCAGCTGCGGGCGATTTGGAAGTAGACCACTTTGTGTTGAGTTCAATGGCATAAGGCGTCGATGGTTCAGAAAGTATTGATAAACTTTAAGTTAGCTGCATATCCTTTATAGGACGTTGCAGTCAACCCGGACATTTTCTTGCAGTTTGTGATTTCTTGGCAAGTTTATGTTCTGTAGTTTGCCATTGCTTTCTGAACTAACGGCATTTATACCATTTTAAAGAAATCAACACAAGGCAGTTTGCTGCCAAATCGCCTGCAGCTGTGTTTCGAACGCGGTATGCGGGATTACGAACTGCGTCCATAACCCCATCGCCACTGAGCCGGTATTGGCAAACTACTGGACGTTAAAAATGGTCTAGTAACTTATGAACAGCAAAAGAACAATTCTGAGGTTGACTGTGATGTGTAAAGGGCATGCAACTAACATGATTACTGCAGTGTCTCAACAGATGTTGTAGATGAAAACTCAGTCAAGTAATAGCGACTTGGGCCGCATCTAAGACAATAAAATACTAAAGAGAGCACCAAAGGGTAAATCAATGAAATCAGAGGAAGGATTGGGTTGAGTTGAGTTGAGTTGAGTTGGGTTGAGTTGAGTTGAGATGAGTTAAGAACCGACATCATTGCACTCAGGACATTCCCATATGTGCTCCGTCCCCTCCTTCAACAGCCAGCGAAGAGTCATGCTACTAATCGTTCCCACCGTTATCTGATTTACAGTTATTCTGGACAAAAACAAACATTGATTAAGTGCAATGGGATGATTAATCGCATTAAGCGACTTCCCGTGGGCTTATATACAGTAGTTTTCCCTGCGCAACCCCCTTTAATTGTATATATAATACAACATGCCTGCTACCAAAGTAACAACTTTTAAAGCCATAACTGTGACACGCACCTACTTCCCATGTTCCATCATCCATTTTATTTTTGTTTGGTGCAAACCTACTGTTTTGTTTGGCACTGAATCTGTTAAATAACCATTCGATAACATATCTATCATTACATACACATGGAATTAATGAGAGCCCCAAAAGAACATATCGGATAGAATAATCGAAAAGCTTCACGGCAAACCTTAGGGTTGAAATTCTTCCTCTTCGTCTTCTCATCTTGTTCCTCTTGTACCTTACGGTGTAGAGGTGAAGCATAAACAGCGGGAGAGTGCCCGTTTATGGGCTTCATGTATCGAGATTCCAATGGACTCTGTTATCCCTCTTTCCAGCGTTTACATGGCCGGCCTCTGATTCTGGTTCCATTTGATCTGTATACCATTGCTAGTTGCGGTTGACATGTTTGATGTTAATGATGATATACTAACAGTCTCAACAGCTGTAGCCACACCAAGTGGAGCTTGGTAAATATAGGACGATTTTGAGCCACTTTAAGTGGTGCATAATATATTAAGTGTTAAAGTACACCTCCTGGCACGTGGCTTACTATGAGATAATATCATTTCGTGGCATACTACGAGATACAGAACATGGACACGATATAATAGAGGATGTGAGTTAAAGTACATCTCGTGACACATGGCATATTACGAGATAAATTACATCTCGTGACACATGGCATATTAAGATATAAATAACATTTAGTGGCACGTAGCATACGATAAGATAAAAGAACATATACACGATAAAATCGTTGTTTTGGGTTAAATATACCTACTGGCAAGTAACCACGGAAGGCAGGTGGTGTTCAGGAATTTTAAGGACAGCCAACAGATAGTTATTGGTTATGTTCTTAATTTCCGCTACGGTAGGCATAGGATCTCTTTAACGAGACAATGGCTACGGTCACCGGCCAGTATGGTCACTGCCAGGGAGAAAAGCAAAGGCAAACTACCTTCTCTAAAGATGATTAATTTACCAATATTCGTCAAATCACAGAGAGTCACAATAAAAGGACAACACGACTCTGGTGATAACGTTGTCACGAAAATTCTTGGAGATGTCGATCGATGAAGGACTGTCGCGCCATTCGTCTGCGGGCGGCAGCCATCCTTTGATGTGGTAGACGGACTGTCTGGATGGAAGTCGGCAAGATCTTTTGTTGTGGGGATATTATTCTCCAGATTACAGACCGGCGGGACTTTTTGAAATGCCGGGACAAGTCCCCAGATGAAAGCGGGGCAGCCAGCCAGTTGTTTACATCGAGTCGAAAAAGGAAAGAAAAAATAGCTTCTAGACGCCTAGGGTCTAGACAGTTTTGTGACGTCATTCAGACACAGCATTGAAACAGTCTGGATAAACAACTTTGGGGGGAGTCGACCAAATGTTGTGAAGCAAGACGGACGTGTGTGATATTCCTAGTTTGATTCTGGAGAGAGACTACAGTATCTATTGTTGATTTATATCGGCGGACATTCATCCAGTGTATGATTTCGCAGTCTCAATCTCAAACAGGAATAACTATATGGTATTTAATTAAATAGACCTACATTAGATTATTCTTAGGAATCGAGTGTAGTAATGTGCGTTGATAGAACGTATTAGAAGAGCGTCGGCAACAGTAGCCTATCGCGTAGCTTAAACTAGCTGGTGTAAGATATCAATTAACTCAGTGAGTTAAGGGCAATGTAGTGGGATGATATTTAGGGAGATTGAGGATGGTTGGGGGGATAAAGGAAATGTCAAATGGTAGGATCTTCCAGTAGGGTATCTATTGGGTTTCTGCCCTTTTCCTTTAGTCTTTCCTTGTCTTACCATGACTCAGACCGATGTGATGAGCTCCTCGGCCTTATGACAGAGTTTGGTTCTCTGTTATATATCTGAGTGCTGCCGTCGGCCTACACTCACCTAATAAAGGTTGGAATCGGGTTGCTCTCACCAGGTGTGTTCTCTCTTCAACAGGTTCCACTATATTTTACCACAAGCTAGAAGAAAAGTCATGGCTCGAGCATTGAAGGCAGAGTTTACTAAGAGGCTTTTGCACTGGGCCCATAACCCAGAGGGTCTGCAGGAACCTGGCCTCTGCTGAGCGGGAAACGATGATTATATAAGTGTGTTTCCTAAGTGATAGTTTACATCACAGTAAAATAAAGACACTGAAAATACCACCAGTACCAGGAACACTAGTAGAGATATAGATACCTGGAACATTAACATTGTGTGTTACAATTGGGGAATTCTTATGAGAAGTTAAACACTAACAGTTAGTTCCAAAGTGACAGTAAACATTTTTGGACTATACTAGAATTCTCTGAACACAGAACTTGTAGGGACATAGTAGTTACACTGTGTGTGTCAGATTGATGGTCAGTATTGGACTATATCCACTATTGGTGACCAGGCATCCGGATTGTCCAAGAGCTATTGGAGGAAGTCGACACTTGGCCGGAGAGACACATCATTTGGGTGAGGTCTTCTGTCCTTGATATATGGTGCTGTTGTGTGGCCAGTACAGTGATGAAACAGACTTTGCTCCTGAGCTATTCGGTCTGATTCTACATACACGCTAGATTATACGACAGACATTCTACACATACACTTTGCACATACCTGACACTTTTCTTTATTAAATTAATTTGTTGTTTTGTTAGAAGCCAGTGTTGTGTAGTATGTTTTGGAATGGAATGAGAGGGGGCATGGTCTAAGGGTAAGAGAGAGAGAGAGAGAGAGAGAGAGAGAGAGAGAGAGAGAGAGAGAGAGAGAGAGAGAGAGAGAGAGAGAGAGAGAGAGAGAGAGAGAGAGAGATCCAAAGACTGACGGGGTGTTGTGGACAGAAATCCAGAAGATCCTCAAGATAATGATATGGGGTTAAAAGAATGTGGGTGTTGATTCCCCTCACCCCAGGAACGACACATATTACGACAAACGTGACATGGCGAAACATGATCGCCCACTCTTATAGACATGGCACATGATAATGATGACTTCCATTGGCACATGGCATATTGAGATAAAGACCTTTTAGTGGCACATAGTATGCTAAGAGATAAAGACAATCCACTGCCACATGGCATACTAACAGATACAGAACAACTTGTGGCTCTTGGCATACAAAGAGATGAATAATATCTACAACGACACAATCGAGGTCTTACTTTCTATCCCCCTGTTCCAGAGCGGGTGCCAGTGTAGATGCTACAAGCTCCGCGTCCTTGCTGCTGTGAGAGATGAACGCATCGAACACTTTAGACCCCGCGTCAGCTTTGTCAAGTTGTGCCTGAAATAATAGCACAGCTCAGATATTTACTTAGATCTAGATGTCTTCTTCCCTATCTTGACCAGTTCCTCCAGATAGTGCGGCAGGCTGGTGCAGCACCAACCGGTGAAATGTAGGTCGTCACAGACAATGAAGCTACGGTGATTGTGCACCAGCGTCGAATCTCCCAGCAAATGTAAATTGGTGTAGCAGAAAGGGGGAGATAGAAAGGATGAGGGAGAACAGAAAGAAGCGGTATCTCAAGCCAAGATCACATGAAACATTTGTTGCACTCAGTTCCAAAAGGACATACTAATGCCTCCGTCATGCAATACAATGGTTTGCTCACGCTGATTGTTGATGTTTCCATCATGGTTTCATGATGGTTTGCTGACACCGAGTGTTGATACTTCTGTCGTGTACCATGATTGGTTGCTTCAACTGAGTATTCAAACTACTATCATTTACTGTGATGGTTTGCTTACACTGCGTGTTGGTACTTCTGTCATGTACAAGTATAATGATGGTTTGCTTATCCTGAGTATTGATAGTTCCTTCATTTACAAAGATGGTTTGCTTAAAACGAGTGTTGATTCTTCTATCAAGCCTCATTATGAAGTGAAGGTTATACAAAAGACAGCATTTCAGATATAGACAATACATTTCGAGAGAAAGAAAGAAGAAGCTAAAGAAGCAGAGAACCAGCAGAAGCATGATGTCTTGCACGTGGTTGCCGTGGATTGGTTGAAGATGCATTCTTCTGCTGGCAGAGACAGATCATTTATAAGCTCGCCGGTGTGCACTAACGTATATTCTTGACCACACACAATAGATCATTAAATATCAGGAATATAATTTCCTTCCAACTATTGCGTTACCAAATTTGGCTAGAAGAATAATACAAATGAATGTTGATTGCACGCTCACTAAATCATAAGCTAACAGTAGCAACAACCAACATTTCGTAAACAGTAACAACACCATTGAAACAGAATGGTATATTTCATAAATTTCCAAAAATAACCAACACAGACTAAGCAAAAATCAAACAAAGAACATCGACAGAGTATCCTACCTTTTTATCGAGGATGCGAACTCCAAGCTTGACGAAAACCCAAGCTTGAATCTCCCGACGTTTCAACAATATCAGCACCACTGAGGACACCGTCACAAGCAGGACGATAATGATAACGATAAGGGCTATGATTCCGGGATGTAAGCCCGTGGCGGCTACTGGCATCACAAGAGTGGAATTTGACACTTTCGATATACAGTATTCTTCATAGTTAAAACGCAGCAAAGGAAAGCAGGATTGTTCAAAGTTAGAAGTTGTCAGAATATGATCCTGAGAGAGAAAACCATATGTTCCTCTTGTAGTATCACCAGGATTATCAATACCTCCTGGACTTGAATGTTTGTGTTCACCTGTGTCGAAGATGCTTCGAAGTGAGTCATTATAAAAGATGCAGCACATTTTCTGGACATCTTCAATGACTTGGCTCATGTCGTAAACAGCTCGAATAGTGACTTTGCTGACATTACAATCACATGACCAGGGGTTACCGGACAGGGTTAATGACAGCTGAGGCGGCAACTGTAGCACTGTGTTCAGTAGTACCAGTTTGTTGTTGTGCAAGGTAATTCTCTCAATGGATAGCAAAGATGAAAATGCCACAGGTGAAATATTGGTAATTAAATTGTTATGTAGATAGAGTTCCTTTAGTTCGCTCAGATTTCCAAGCAAGTGTTCAGGTATTGTCTTTAGCAAGTTGTCATTCAGAAATAAGATCTTCAGGGTGGTGACATTATCAAAAGTCCCAGCGTCAATCGACTCAATAGCGCTGTTGTTTAGATATATCTCCTCCGCTGCTCGAATATCAGTAAAATTCTCCTGTGAGAAGTGACTCAGTTTGTTTCCGTCTAAATATAGCATCACGGTTCTGGAAGACAGCCCAGCGGGCACCTGATCCAGGTTGTTACTACCGCACTGACTGCTGAAATAAGACCTCGTGAAGCCTGAACCGCCAAGGATGCATTTGCATTCACCTGGACAGGACAAAAGGCAGTCACATGACGTGCTGTGAAAGCAACAATCGCACAAAGCATCGCACTGGCCATCATCGTACTCGCACACAAACTGACTCAAGGGAACTTCAGTGAATGGCCGGAATGACTCACCCCAATATGGCGTGTAGCATAAGGCATTTTCGAACCCCACAAACAGCGGGAAGTTAACTTTAAACACAGTTACTGAATGCTTGTCTTCAGAAATTGCCTTCAGGTAGCCTAGATCACAGTCACACAAGAAGACATTTCTTTCAACGTTGAACGTTGGCTTTGGGGAAAGCATCTTAAAAACATTGACCACGTGAAGTGGGATGATCAAGATGACTTTGTTACGTGTTAACGAAACAAAACTCAGCCGATTGAGACCTGTAAAAGTTCCAGTATGTATCTTTCCAATGCTGTTGTCATCTAAAAACAAGAACACGATGGAAGGAGGGAAAGTGTTTGCCTTTAGCCAGGTGAATTTGTTTGAATCCAGAAACAAATGTTGCAGATTTCTCAGGTGAATAAATGGAGATTCTGCGATAAAATCTGTCAGTTGGTTGTTGTCTAATCTAAGGATAGTCAACTTTGGATGCGTGCCCAGCGAGCCTATGTCGGTAATCTGGTTGTTGTGAAGATATACCTCCAGAAGGTTTCGACATGGCGCGAAGAGATTCGGTTGAAGGATAGTTAAATTATTGTCATTCGCCAGTAATACTTCCAGTTTATCTAAGCCCTCCAGTTGCTCTGACTCAATCTTAAACAGTCGATTGTTGCTAATATCCAGAGTGTAAAGACCATGCATGTTTGACAGCTTCGGTAAATAGTTCAGTCGGTTGCCGCTCAAGTACAAATACAACATAGAATAAAGGTCTTCAAATATTGTGAAAGGGAGATAATAAAGCAAATTATTTTTTAGATCTAAGTAAAATAGCTCATTAAGGCCCCCGAAAGTGCCATTTTCCAGACGTTCCAGATTGTTACCATGAAAGTCTACGGCTTTTATATGAAAGTTGTTTTGAAACAAATCAACAGGCAGTGATTGAAGTTTGTTGTCAGAAAAGTTTACAGACAGTAAACCCGGCTGATTAATGAATGTGAGATTGCTCAAAACCGAGATTCCATTTTTAGCCAAGTGCAGAATTCTTAAAGTCGGAAAGCGCGTGAATGTCCACTGTGCTCAGACTATTGTTGGATAAGTCAAGCCTGGCCAGCATAGTGGAGTTTAACTCTTGCCAGACTGCGTCTGTGATGCCGAAGTTGTTAAGTGAAAGTTCCTCCAAGTTAACCAGATACGACAGTCCATCGCAGCTCAGGGTCTGCCCGGCGCCATCCAGTCGCAGTTCTTTCATGTTTGTTGCCAGATGAAGGCTGGGGAGAAAAAATACATATAACGTGTTAGTGTACTACGTTAACGCGGTGGAAAAGGTTAAAGAGCATAAAGGGAAAGTAATCGATTTCATTGCACTAGGTTCTAGTCCACATATGTCGTTTCCTTTCAGCAGAGCAATCTGCCAAAATCAGTGGCACAGAGCACGAGCTCCGTGACTCCAGTGACGACCACCAGAGGTTTCCGAGGAATGACAGAGTCCTGAAATGAACGCACGGCCTTCACAGCACGATCCAGCTTTCTATAGAAGACTTAAGGCTTTTTGTATTGCATCTATTGATGTTGTTGTTGATGTTCTCTGTTAGCCTCAGCTGATGTATAGATCAAACAATGTATGAAAAAGAGAGATCAGAAGGACAGAATAGCAGACGAGCCTGCTTGCCCAATTCTTAACTCTGAAAATAAAGTTCGTTCGTTTGTTCACTCGTTCCTTCCTTCGTTCGTTGGCTCGCTGGTTCCTTCCTGTCTTTCTTCTTTCGTGCGTTCGGGCATACTGTGCTAGACGAACATTGCATATACCAATTGGCGCCCATGATAAGTAACAAGCCCACCGCCTTTACTTGCTAAAACATTTGTTCAAGCTAAAAATATTGCTAGAATTGTCCAGTGTTAGCTTCTCAATTCATTTAGGGATGCGTCCTTCAATTCCACTTTCTAATTGTCTTTCCGTTCAGCCTATGTAAATGGGCTGGCAATTACATCCAAATTGATATATGCAGTTGGATTATTTTTACAAGTTGGAACTATACTGGACCCACGATATTCAGTATGCTTGTCTGATTGCTACTCGGCCTGTCTATTTAATATTTTGTTTGTGACGGATCACTGTAATTGTTTGTTTCTGATGCATCACTTTAAATGCCCACTGATAATTACATAAGTGATCCAGCCTCCTTCCATAGATCCTACAAGGAGAAATACAACACAGTGCGTAAACTCTATTGCGGCGTCGAGATCCGAATATGCATATATCAAAACCTCACAAGCTTCTTCTGTGGGTATGTTTTCAAATATTGATCTTTAGCCTTAACATTGTTCTATTTGGCCAACTTTATTCAGTTAGTACCCTCTACCTGTTTACGATTTCCAGCACCTTTTGTTGTCAGACATGTTATATTGATGTACATTTACTATCATCAAGTGGAATAACGAAGCACACCTCTTATCAACCAACAGTAATTAATTATTCCACCTATTCTCGAATTACTGTCCACCAATGTAATAATTTACAATACCGCTATCAGGAAGCCAGTGAACGTAAACATTGCCTAGGATATCACAAGCGGCCAATACATGCTGGGGATGATTGCAACGTCCTGGAACTTTCACGGAAAGATAGTATTCATGCCTAGTTTTGTTTGGTTGTTTGTTTGTTTGTTTGTTTGTTTGTTTGTGTATTTGTTTGTTTGTGTGTTTGTGTGTTTGTGTGTTTGTGTGTGTGTTTGTTTGTGTGTTTGTTTGTTTGTTTGTTTGTGTGTGTGTTTGTTTGTTGTGTGTTTGTTTGTTGTGTGTTTGTTTGTGTGTTTGTTTGTTTGTGTGTTTGTGTGTGTGTGTTTAATTGTGTGTTTGTTTGTTTGTGTGTTTGTTTGTTGTGTGTTTGTTTGTTGTGTGTTTGTTTGTTGTGTGTTTGTTTGTGTGTTTGTTTGTTGTGTGTTTGTTTGTTGTGTGTTTGTGTGTGTGTTTGTGTGTTTGTGTGTGTTGTGTGTGTGTTTGTGTGTTGTGTGTGTGTTTGTGTGTGTGTTTGTTTGTGTGTTTGTTGTGTGTTTGTGTGTGTGTTTGTTTGTTGTGTGTTTGTTTGTGTGTTTGTGTGTTTGTGTGTTTGTTTGTTGTGTGTTTGTGTGTGTTTGTTTGTTTGTGTGTTTGTGTGTGTGTTTGTGTGTTTGTGTGTTTGTTTGTTGTGTGTTTGTTTGTTGTGTGTTTGTTTGTGTGTTTGTTTGTTTGTGTGTTTGTGTGTGTGTGTTTGTTTGTTTGTGTGTTTGTTTGTTTGTGTGTTTGTTTGTTGTGTGTTTGTTTGTTGTGTGTTTGTTTGTTGTGTGTTTGTTTGTGTGTTTGTTTGTTGTGTGTTTGTTTGTTGTGTGTTTGTGTGTATGTTTTGTTTGTTTGTGTGTGTGTTTGTGTGTTTGTGTGTTTGTTTGTTGTGTGTTTGTTTGTTGTGTGTTTGTTTGTTGTGTGTTTGTGTGTTTGTTGTTGTGTGTTTGTTTGTGTGTTTGTTTGTTGTGTGTTGTGTGTTTGTGTGTGTGTTTGTTTGTTGTGTGTTTGTGTGTGTGTTTGTTTGTTTGTGTGTTTGTGTGTGAGTGTTTGTGTGTTTGTTTGTTGTGTGTTTGTTGTGTTTGTGTGTTGTTTGTGTGTTTGTGTGTTTGTGTGTTTGTTTGTGTGTTTGTGTGATTGTTTGTTTGTTTGTTTGTGTGTTTGTTTGTTGTGAGCACCCTGGCTTTGAACTCAAGCGGAGTCCACACACCTGCTACTACTTCTAGTACACTGGACTGATTTTTACGTGTGGATCAGCTTTCCCTATTACCAGTGTCCCTCGCCAACAGGCGAACCCACTCCGACTTCAGGGGTATTCGTAAGTTAGTCCCAAAGACAAGGACGAGAAGTCACAATTTTTGGCCAACTGATCGGTGTAGGGGATGAACCCGCTATCTCGGCATTAGCACACCGGATGTTTAAGAACGAACGCTCTTATCTATTCCGCCATGCTGTATTAACCTTTCTTGTGGTGTGCCCCCCTGGTTGCACTTTTAACTGATTCAGTGTCGAAGGATACTATATTCCCAAATGTGACCTCCCATTTGGACAGAAGGACGATATATCGCCATACTAGGGTTATCGTGTTATTTGTTTTGTTTCGTGGCATTTTCCACAATTTCAATGCTCAGTGAATGGATAATTCCATTATAATATATGTTCATTTGATTGTGTGCCATGTTTGGTGCAAACCTGCTTTTTTGTTCGGCACTAAATCAATTCAATGTTTATAACAATGTAAAAGATAACCATAATCCATCAGCAAATACTGCCGAGAAGGTGTGAATCGGTTGGCCTTAACAGCTTCTAGGCCACAACACTTAAGGTGGAGTGCCCAGTTCCTGTCCTTGTCGCCCTTCCTGCTCAGACATATAACCTCCTATAACAAACACCCCCCCCCCCCCTCATGAAATAAAACGTTCAGTTTGATCTATTGATGACAATATGGGGAGGCAGACACATCCTGCCTCAGGCATGGCCAAATCCCACTTCCTGTAAGATATCATATGAAGATGAGGTGTTTAAGATTTCCCACACCACCACCCGTCTTTTCTAGTAGCCGCGCTGACCTGGTTTCTGCAAGTCAATACATTCTGTGAGTATGTGTATGATTTGTGTGTGTGTGTGTGTGAGTGTGTGTGTGTGTGTGTGTGTGTGTGTGTGTGTGTGTGTGTGTGTGTGTGTGTGTGTGTGAGTGTTTACGTGCGTGTGAAATTTATACTACAATGTCTTGTGTTCTCATGAATTCCTTTTGTAGATGAAAAGTTACAGGAAAGAAAGAAAGACAGACAGACAGACAGACAGACAGACAGACAGACAGACAGACGGACGGACGGACGGACGGACGGACGGACAATACACAAAACAAGTGACAGACAGACTTATCGAACGAACACGCTTTATTTTCAGACAGGCGGACAGGCAGACCGGCAGGCAGGCAGAACCAAAAAAGGAAAGAAAAGAAAGCGTGTATGTGAAAGGCGGGGCACAATGTTACCTTTGAAAGTCTACAGTCTGTAGACGATTCTGTGTGGCATCCAGGACAACCAAATCCTTCAGACGAATCTCTTCTGGAATCAACAGCTGAGTCAGAGAGAGGCCCATCAGATAAAGCTCTTGGACATGTGGTGTTCTTTCAATCAACCCAACTGGCGTGGCGTTCATGTTGTTAAAACTAAGATCAATTATCCTCAGATCACCCAGATCATTTCTTTCCGAGGGATCATTCGAGTCTCTTTCTGAGAGAGTTGTTCCCTTGCCGGAATCACTTGGTGAAGCAACTTCGATATGGCTGAGCTTGTTGTGCGAAATATTAAGATACTGTAAAGACTTCATGTGGGAAATGTCTGGGAATATAGTCATATTACAATACACGATTGATAAATGTCGAAGATTTGACAGATACATGAATGTGTTCTGGAGAAGTGGCGGCAAACCACTTTTTGATATTGACAGGTTTCTCAGTGAGATCAGTCCTCTAAAGGATTCTGCAGACAGGGTGATGATGTTGCAATCTTCAACCCCCAAAGATGTCAGGTTAGGAAACTTCTCGAAAATACCCGCAGTGAAGAAACTCGACGAACCTCGACTGCTGCAACTTAAGGTCAACGACTGGACATCGGAGGGTAGAGCCTGTATGGTGTCATCTGATGGAGTGATAGAGTTAAGGAAGCAGCTGACGTCATTATAAGGAGCGTGAGCATTTCTGCCACACTGGCATTGACTGATCTCGCAGGCATCGTCGGCGCTCACAAACATGAACTGTACAGTACACATCGCTGCCACTAGCAATGCCCAATTACTGGTCATTGTGTGAAGAAAATGGCTTTCTGCAAACTAGGAGCTGTTTCACTGCTTCGATTGTCTTCCCCTTATGCTGTTAGACCTAGCAGGATCAAGTAAATTCCCTATCAGTTTGGTAGACCTGTTATACTGTCAGTAACATCTTTAAATAGATAGTATCGTAGATTTCAACAAAGACGTGTAACTTAAAAGCCCAGTGCGTGATGCTCTCTACAACATATTCCTCAGTAGCGGATCACGTCTTCAATCTGAAATCACACAAAGAATAAGGTAAAATAAATTAAACAAGGGTGTACGTTGGTTAGAATGCTGGCTTGTCTCTACCGCTGGTCGTGTGTTGGAACACTCAAAAAGACGGGGAGTTCTTCACTGACTTGGGCTCTCCAGACGATCCAACCTAAAATGTGTACAGGAAATGTCTTGGCAAGTACAGGCGCTCGGTGTGAGGCTGACCACGTGACAGACTGCGTGCCCAGCCGTCTCAAATACAGAAATACGAGATAGTACAGGAATCCTTTTAGTGGCGTACTGGACAATTGATGCTTCGGTCCATATTTGCATAGACCAACGATACTCGGTGACCGGATGTGGTCAGTATCAGTCTGGCTGCCTTTAATTCCCAAAGATATTCGGTGACCGATGTGAACTTATTCAACCACTTATTAAAACCTGTAATGGTCATAGCTTCAGACGCGAGGAAACAAGAACGAGAGACTGAACGGTACCACATTTGGGGAGGCTTGCACAAATTAATCAACGCAATACAAACACTGTGCAGCTTTCCTGCCCCACAAATGGTTTAGCTTTACTATACCAGTTCATAAATTAATTCGCATGTATTGACTGACGCTCATAGAAACATTTTTATAGTGGTGCATAATTTCAGTTTGCCCTTTTTTGGTCTTGGAATGAAGATAGTTCTCTTCCAATCTTTTGGCCATATACCATATTTCCATATCTTTTTACATAATGCGTGATAGATTTGTATGCTTTCTTCTCCTCCCGCTTTAATTAGTTCAGCTGGTATCTCATTACATCCAGGTGATTTACCATTCTTCATGTTCTTTATTGCCCATGCAATTTCATCTAATGAGGGTTCAGGTTCTGTCTCTGCTGTCATTGGTTCATGTATATCATTCATATCCTCACTGTCATTCATATCATACATTCCACTGCTGTATTCCTGTCATCTTTCTAGAATTTGTCTAGATTCTGGGTATTTCCAGAAATCATAGAAAGCATACAAATCTATCACGCATTATGCAACAAGATATGGAAATATGGTATATGGCCAAAAGATTGGAAGAGAACTATCTTCATTCCAATACCAAAAAGGGCAACCTGAAATTATGCACCAACTATAGAACTATTGCCCTGATCAGTCATGCAAGTAAAATTCTACTAAAAATCATAATGGGAAGACTTCGTAAGAAAATGGAAGAAGAAATTAACGTGGTTCAAGCTAGATTTAGACAAGAAAGAGGAACAAGAGATCACATTCTCAACATGCGTTTAATAATAGAGAAGTGCATTGAATTTAATGTAATCATATTCTCATGTGTTGTGGATTATTCAAAGGCATTTGACTGTGTAAAACATCAGAAACTTTGGGAAATTATGAGGAATATGGGTTTCCCATCACATATAATACAACTCATAAAAATGCTCTATCTAGACCAGGGGTCACCAAACTACGGCCCGCGACGCCATTTCATCCGGCCCGCCGTCGGTACTCGAACTTGCTTGATATGACGTATGGAACACGAGAGGTTGTGATACAATTTAAATGTAAATATTATGTTTAGAATAATAGGAGATCTTCACACGTGCGGAGACCTCCTGGTGGCTATGTGTCTTAAGTTTACTATTTTCAATTAAAAATTATTGTATCTAGATGTTATTGTTTATTGTAATGTTTGCTTATTTCGCGCCATCCCAAGTCCTTCCCTGGTTTGTGCTAGCCCCACCTACGCTCTGACGTTACCATGACACACACACAAACACACGCGCGCGCGCATCTTTCTCTTCCCCAGATGCATCCGGCTGTCAACAGAGGTCCGATGCTCCAGAAATATTTACTTGTTTTTGCTAGTCATCCATTTTATAATTAACAAGGATTTCTTTTTTGGGGGGTTTTTGATCCGGTTGGAAAAAGGTTTTTTTTAAGTGAACCCCTTTCCGGAAAATTCCCCCTTTTTTTGGG
>JACEFZ010018613.1:0-62234 GCA_014155875.1 Cepaea nemoralis
GTGTATTTGGGGGGGGGGGGGCTGTGTATTTGGGGGGGGGGGGGCTTTGAGCCTGAGGAATTAAGGCCCTCTGGCTAGTGCAGTCGCCGCGAACTGTGTGTTAGGATTTTCTTTTTACCCCAACAGAAAAAAATCCCACACCTTACTGAGGATTCAAACCTGGGTCTCCCGAAGAAGAAATCTGGCGTTCTAGCCACTCGGCTAGCCACTTCTCTCAGTATTCTGTGTGCTGATTTTAAGTTTCTATATCTCACAATGTAGTAATATGAGGTGTTGAGTTTGAGTTTGGCCTGAATGAAGTACTTAATGGTACAGATGACTATCATGTGCGGCAGAAACTTTGATTCAAATGTTTTGTCATATCTTTCATGAACTGGAGGTAGAATGTACAACTAAACCATATAACTTTCATAGCAGCCAATGATTAGCAGTTTCATCACCATTTGTAATGCTTGCTGATAAAATAGTCATTACTAAAATGTAATGTTTGTGTGCAAATATGAATTTAATGTTTTCTTCATTAGAGATTTTGACACATCTGTAAAAGTCAGAGAAAGATTGGCCACTTATTCCTCCTGCATTCTGATGTACAAAATGAGATTGTTCTGTCGCATCACAGAACCATAGTATGGGACTGCTTCATGAGACTTTTTTTTATAGAGGAAATGACCTTAAAGATAGTATCCTGGCTGTAAGTAATCAAGCGTGGTGTAAACATTCTTTGTTGCTAGATGATTTTCAGTCATAGCTAGCTCATTGTATTTTTTAACCATTATGGGTGAAGCTAGGTAATACAGTGGAGTCTGGATAAGTAGAAGTCACAGGGGCCGAAGGAATTTGTTCTACTTATCAGAAATTCTACTTATCCAGACTGCACACATTTACACTAATTTGCACTAATACCGTGCATTAGCTTTGAGTGAAATGATTGTACCACTTAAGAAACACAGTTAGTGAACAAATAAATAGCAATACCATATCAGAAATATTGAAATGTTTAATTATTTTAGAAAGCGGAACAATAAAGTCATATAAAAATTTCCAAATTAATTAAAGAAAGTCTGATTTTGCTTTGCTTCTTGTGAAAAATGTTCCGAAAATTCGAGTTAACCAAATTCGACTTATCAGGACTTTTTATACAATGATAAAGAAGGGTAGTGGCCGGGACTGAGCCAGTAATGTCGATTTAAGTGAAATTCTACTTATCCGAGTTTGACTTAAGTGGATTGACTGCATCTAGCTGTACTAGGAAATACAGATTATTATCTGTGGTGTTCTACATGGAAAATATGGATACAGACAGTGCTTCTATCAACATTCCACATGGAAGATAGGAATACTGACAATGCTTCTCTAAACATTCCACATGCTGGTGATAACAGTAGATCCAGTAGTAGTGAACAAGACACATGTAGCCCTGGATTTAGTGTTTTGTGTCGTTATATATTGGACCTAACCTCATTCGCAAGACTGACCAGAGAGTAAGTAAAGGAAAGAATCTGTTTACATGAGGCATATTCTATATATGGTTCTAGCTTTTACATGAGGCATATTCTATATATGGTTCTAGCTTTTACATGAGGCATATTCTATATATGGTGCTAGCTTTTATATGAGGCATATTCTATATATGGTGCTAGCTTTTATATGAGGCATATTCTGTATATGGTGCTAGCTTTTATATGAGGCATATTCTATATATGGTTCTAGCTTTTATATGAGGCATATTCTGTATATGGTGCTAGCTTTTATATGAGGCATATTCTGTATATGGTGCTAGCTTTTATATGAGGTATATTCTATATATGGTGCTAGCTTTTATATGAGGCATATTCTGTATATGGTGCTAGCTTTTATATGAGGCATATTCTGTATATGGTGCTAGCTTTTACATGAGGCATATTCTATATATGGTGCTAGCTTTTACATGAGGCATATTCTATATATGGTTCTAGCTTTTACATGAGGCATATTCTATATATGGTTCTAGCTTTTATATGAGGCATATTCTATATATGGTTCTAGCTTTTACATGAGGCATATTCTGTATATGGTGCTAGCTTTTACATGAGGCATATTCTGTATATGGTGCTAGCTTTTATATGAGGCATATTCTATATATGGTGCTAGCTTTTATATGAGGTATATTCTGTATATGGTGCAAGCTTTTATAGACCAATTGTTGCTGATGTGGTCAGTATATGGGGCTAGCTTGTGTAGACCAATTGTTGCCGATGTGGTCAGTATATGGGGCTAGCTTGTGTAGACCAACTGGCAGCTGATGTGGTCAGTATATGGGGCTAGCTTGTGTAGACCAACTGGCAGCTGATGTGGTCAGTATATGGGGCTAGCTTGTGTAGACCAATTGTTGCTGATATGGTCAGTATATGGGGCTAGCTTGTGTAGACCAATTGTTGCTGATGTGGTCAGTATATGGGGCTAGCTTGTGTAGACCAACTGGCAGCCGATGTGGTCAGTATATGGGGCTAGCTTGTGTAGAACAACTGGCAGCTGAGGTGGTCAGTATATGGGGCTAGCTTGTGTAGACCAATTGTTGCTGATGTGGTCAGTATATGGGGCTAGCTTGTGTAGACCAATTGTTGCTGATGTGGTCAGTATATGGGGCTAGCTTGTGTAGACCAACTGGCAGCTGATGTGGTCAGTATATGGGGCTAGCTTGTGTAGACCAACTGGCAGCTGATGTGGTCAGTATATGGGGCTAGCTTGTGTAGACCAATTGTTGCTGATGTGGTCAGTATATGGGGCTAGCTTGTGTAGACCAATTGTTGCTGATGTGGTCAGTATATGGGGCTAGCTTGTGTAGACCAACTGGCAGCTGATGTGGTCAGTATATGGGCTAGCTTGTGTAGACCAACTGGCAGCTGATGTAGTCAGTATATGGGGCTAGCTTGTGTAGACCAATTGTTGCCGATGTGGTCAGTATATGGGGCTAGCTTGTGTAGACCAATTGTTGCCGATGTGGTCAGTATATGGGGCTAGCTTGTATAGACCAATTGTTGCCGATGTGGTCAGTATATGGGGCTAGCTTCTATAGACCAACTGGCAGCTGATGTTGGTGGTCAGTATATGGGGCTAGCTTCTATGGACCAACTGGCAGCTGATGTCAGTATATTACCGGCCACCTTTACTTCCCATGATATTTCTTGATACCCATCTTAGGCTGGATTGGCCTTCGAGCCAAGGTCAGTTTTAAAAAATTCTGCCTTGTGGAGATACAAAGACATAACCACTAGGCCTGCAGGCATGTGTGTTTCCACTGCGCTACTGTCTAAAGCGTACTAGATCGTAAGATCTGCTGTCCACTTGTATCTGTTTGGTCTGTGTAATGGAGTAACATTAAGAAGAAAAGGACTATCGTCTTTTGTCATTTTTATTCTGTGAGCATGTTTCTTTTGTCACCGTTTATTCTGTGAGCAGTGTCATGTAGTCCTTTGCCTTGAAAAGTCCAGGTGCTTGTAACACTTACACTGGCTACATATAACCACTGAACCACTACATGACAGTGAAGATGACAGAACTTTTAATATTTCAAAACAAAACATTGCAGGAATGTCAACACTCCAAGGCCTGGCATCTACCACTCTTATGGTGCAGTGGATTAACTGGCCTCCCAATCTCGACAGGCAGAATTAAACACCCGCTAGACGAAGCATAGAATCTGAAGTGTCAAATGTACTTCTGGTCCTTTTCTAATCACTTGATCCCCAGTAGGGCAAGCTATTCACCTAACAATATAATACTCTCATTTAAACTCATTATTCTCCTGTTCTGTATCCCCTCATTAGCGCATAATACCTCAACCAATTGGTGCAAAGCCGTCCAATCGTTTGCTATCTATCTCCGTCCTTATCATCCCATTATTCATCTGTCTCTGATTATCTAATTATTTAATTTCTTCTACTACCTGTGCTGACTTTCGCAATTCATACATGGTTCTTCTTCTGCTTCTGCGTTCATCCGGATTTTTTTTTCTGATGTCACTGCGTTGTGCCTGTTTACAGCAGAGCTGCGTTCTTGTGCCGTTAGGCCGACACATCAGACTTCTGCTGGCATTTGTTGACAAGGTTAACCTTCCCGGGGATACATGGTTCTAACATTCCAGGTGCCAATTCTGGAAATATTCCTAGGTGGAAGGAGGTAAATCAACAACCCAGACTACTTGTAGTTTTCTCCGTATCCCATCACGACTATTCTAACCGTCTCCTGTCCTCATGGTTGGTTGGATGTTGCCGGTGACTTTTTCTATGGGATAGGAGAGCCTGCCCCAAGCCCAACCTTTTGTTGTCTCTTATGACATCCATGCTAGGTTACAGTGTTACTATTCTTGCCTTTCCCAAAGGGTCCCAGTAATGTATGTATGAATCCAACCTACAGCTCTCAGCTATTCATAGAATCAGTTCATTTCTGTGTCAAATTATCTTTTCTGATCCTTCATTGCCAAATAACTATTAAAACAATGATGGTCATTGAGAAACAATTCCTATTGTTTTTTTCCTTAACTTTATAATATTGTTCTCTTCTGATTGAAATAGAATCGTTTTTTGGTGTCTTGCACCTGCTTTATAATGTGTCAAACCACAAATCTATTCTGTGTCTGGACTTTACAATGATACCTTTGTAAGAATTCCATCGATCGTGTACAAAGCCCAGGGATTCATGGCCTATGAGTCAGGTCATACATCTTTGTCACCTGTTATTTCATGTGCTTAGTATGTTATCTCCCCATGTAAACAGGTCCTTGTCTGGTCTGTCAAATAATAAATAGATCATATTGACTCTGTTCTCTCCTATTGTTATACATTGTTGTCTTTAACATTTATATGTTCTCATTCTCTCTTGCCTAACTATTGTATGGACTGTAACACCAACTCCTACACTTAAAACAAGGTGGGTACTGTCTGATCTATGACATGTTTTATTGATATATATATGTGTGTGTTTGAATGTATTTATATGTGTGTATGTCATATCTGACTAAGACCTGATATATATATATATACATTGGCACCTTTCCGTCTTGACAGACGATAGTTTGGTACATTGTGCTTCAAAAAGGCTTAATAACTGTCATATGGCAATAACTACGATCCATGGCGGTGGCGAGTGTGGCTGGTAAGGCCAATTCTTGCTGCAAATGTTTGCCCACAATAGGTGCATGTGAAAACATAGTCATTTCCACCATTTTGCACCATCTTACGTCTCTCACGCTCTGTGTGTGCTTTATCTGCAATCATTTTCTCCTTTGTCTTTATTCCATTTCTGATAGTTGCCCTCCATGCAACACGTTCAGCGGCGACGTGCTCCCATTGTGCATTATCAATGCCTGTATCAATCATGTCCCGCTTACACACATCTTTGTATCGTAGTAGAGGCCGACCCTGAGATCTCCTACCCGTCTGTAATTCACCAAAAAAGATGTCCTTTGGTATTCTACCATCATCCATCCTCCTAACGTGTCCTATCCATCTAAGTCTACGAAGACTGAGCATGGAATACACCGTCACACAACCTGATCTTTCCAATACTTCAGTATTTGTGGTTTTGTTTTGCCGCTTAATACCAAGTATTCTTCGCAGACACCGCATATGAAAGCTGTTTAAACGTTTCTCTTGGCGTGAGTAGGTTGTCCAGGTTTCACTGCCATAAAGAAGAGTACTAAGGACACAGGCTTGGTAGACGAGGACTTTTGTTTTGGCAGTAAGCTTCCTGTTCTCCCAGACTTTTTGCTAACATGTTCATTGTTGTTGCTGCCTTGCCAATCCTGATGTTGATTTCCTGATCGAGGGATAATTTGCTATTTACCTCTGATCCAAGATATGTAAAATGGTCTACTATATCCAGTTCGGCGTCGTCAATAAAGATTGATGGTACACCATGTGCACCTTGTGACATAATCTGTGTCTTCTTTTTGTTAATTGTTAAACCAAATTCAGAACAAGCATTGGAGAATGCAGATAGTAGATGTTGTAATTCTTCCTCAGAGTGGGTCGTAATCGCAGCATCATCCGCAAAAAGCAACTCTCTGATTAGTACCCTGCTAATTTTGGTCTTGGCCTTCAATCTCTGAGCATTATAGAGGCCACCATCTGAGCGTGAGTGAATGTATATACCGTCATCCTGATCACGAAAGGCATATTTCAGTAGAAGTGAAAAGTATATCCCAAAGAGGGTGGGGGATAGTACACAACCTTGCTTAACTCCACTCTTGATTTCAAACTCTTCTAAAGTTGAGCCATCAAATTTGATTATACCCTTCATGCCTGTGTGGAACGATTCCACAGTGGACAGCCAATCTTCTTTAGTGCTTTGAACAGACCCTCACGACTGACCAAATCGAATGCCTTTGTGAGGTCGATGTAGGCAATAAACAGTGGCTGATTTTGTTCCCGGAATTTTTCTTGCATCTGTCGCAATGAGAATATCATATCAATGGTAGAGCGGTTCTGACGGAAGCCACACTGTGATTCGGGGTAGACTTGATCTCCCAGGACTTGAAGTCTGCGCAGGACAATTCTGGCAAATACTTTCCCAACAATACACAGAAGTGAGGTACCCCTATAGTTGTTGCAGTCGCTCCGATCTCCCTTGTTCTTGTACAGCGTTATGATGTTTGAATCTTTGAAATCCTGTGGGGACTTGTCCTTCTCGCCAGCATAGCTCTATTAGCTGGTGGATCTGTAGAGCGAGGGTGTCTTGCCCACTCCTGATCACCTCTATTGGAATCCCATCCTTACCTGGAGCCTTGCCAGATGCAAGCTCATTTATAGCACACTTAACTTATATATATATATATATTTTGAAGCCGGGGTGGGTTCCTCTGATGGTGAGGGACACTGGTAATAGGGAAAGCTAATCTGCATGCAAAATTTAGTCCAGTGCTACTAGAAGCAGCGTGTATGAACTAAGCTTTTGAGTTCAAAGCGAGCAAACCAAAAAAAAAAAAAAAAAACATCAGTTCCATTCATGTCAATTCAACCCTTGGGCCCTCCCATGAGATACCCAACCTGAAATGTACCATTCTTGATGTCTTTTTGATGACTTTCATATATATCCTGACAGTGAATATCTTAGGCTTTTTGTTTGTTTGTATGCATCAGTAATGGCGTACTTCATCATGTTGTACTTTCATATAAACATTAGCTTTTGCTTTTCCATTTTTTCATTTGACATTGCATGTTTTTCAGTGAACTCTATGAATACAATTTTTTTCAATATTAATACATTTCACCATAGGTTATTTCTCATAAAAGCATGATGTTAATTGTTTGTGTGTCAGATATTATTAATAAATTTTGTGGATGTACCTGAGTTGAATCACTTTCACATTATCAGTTTATAAATGTTCAATAAAATGGTTTGCGGTGATTATTTGTTTTATTTATTCCTTTGATAATTTGTCATTATTTCTATTATTTTGTCACTGTTGTCATATGTGTCATGTATTGCACCATATGTACATATAACATGTATTTTAAACTCACGATTACAAATAAAACAGTTGTTGCATTTATATTCAACAATTAATGAATAAATAATTATGTAAATATGTATGTGAACTTAATTGTAGCTAAGAACATTTTAAAGTGTAATATACATAGGAATATCAGAGCTTCGAAAGTCAGAGCCCAGGAAAAAATATGCAAAAGCTTAAAGAAGAATATACAAAAGTAAAGGCAGATAATACTTTGAGGAACTCATGAAAAGACCAGTTCTAGATACCCAGCCTGCAGAAGTGGGACTGAATATCAACTGAGAAAACTTGTTTCCTAAGAAAATGTATTTAACTACCTTGTTAGCAGATTCTCCTAAACAGGCAATCACGAACAGACAAATATGCATAGCAGCTTATATGATTAACCTAATACATACATTTGTTAGCCAAAACTCGGGTAGAAGTATCAATTTTCACACATATGTTACACAATTACCATTTTTCTCACACTCCAATACAACCGTTACTACTAATACTATTACTACTGCTACTGTTGCCTGCCTCTGCTGTTGATACTGCTACTATTACTACCACCACCACAGCTGTTTCTAATATTACTACACAGTAACACATTATGATGGTATATTACCACATTTCTACAACGCTTACTTGAAACACACTAAATATACACATACTTAGTGAAACAACATGCACCGCCATTACATAATGAAGCAATTAATTTCATAAGAAAATATATGTTGAGTTGAGTTAAGAACCGACATCACTGCACTCAGGACATTTCCATACGTGCTCCGTCCCCTCGTTAATAAGAAAATATATTTAGCTGCATTGTTAGATTCCCCCAAACAGACAATCACAGATATATATATATATATATATATATATATATATATATATATATATATATATATATATATATATATATATATATATATATATATATATACAAATGCGCAAAAATTATTTATAGGATTAGCTGAATAAATACAGCTACTAGTCGAAACTCAGGTGAAAGTATCGATTTTCACAATTATACTACACAATGGCCACTTCATTTCACCGAAACACAACCATTACTTAAACTACTACTGCTGTTGCCACTTTTGCTGCTACAATAATTCTTCGTTATCTATTACTAACTACCACTGCTGTTGCTAATATTACTACTAATGTTACCACTACTACTATTATTACTACTAACTACTAGTTCTTCTTCCTCTTCTTCTCCTCCTTCTTCTTCTACTACTTATTCTTCTGTTACTACTACTATTATTATTACCAATATTATTACTACTTGTATTAGTATTACTGATCGATACCGTTGGAGATCGCGATATGTGGAAAAGTTTGATCGCCTACCCCAGCCGGCAAGACATGTGATGATGACTGCAATTACTATCTGTTGTTACATCTACTTTTCCCTGCTAATGTCGCTAGACCTTCTGTTACTACAAATATTAATACTGCTTCTGTTACTTAGACAGATAGCGTAATGACAAATGTAAACCTAAGACCAAAAGAGTATTAGAAGAATAAGCAGCCACTTGCTTCTGTTGTTTTGCTAAGAAACCTAGAATGCTTGCGATCAATTTATGACAGACACTAATAGTGCGTTTTATCAAATAACCCGCCAACGCTGCAATGCCTCCACACTAAGTTGTATCTATTGATTACGTTTCTTATGGCACTAAAGTATACGCCACATCTTTTGACAATCATCGGTCACTACCGCCAGCAACAACAGTGCCGCCAATAGACAATATTGATAATACACGGGGAAATATACCCACTCCACCACTTTTAAAATAAATTTTTAAAAAAACGGCTCAGCTAACTGTCAATAAACGCTATATAAGATATTCACTCGTCCATACTGCTTGATATCTACGATTGATATTGGTAAAATTGACTTGATTTGATACAACTCTTAAGACGAAAAATGATGCTGATGTTTATACACTGAACATGCGCCCCCCCCCCCCCCCCACACACACACACACACTTCTTCTCTCCCCCCCCCCCCAAAAAAAAATCAATAATGGTCATCAGGATTTATTAACCTTTGTGGAGGAAATCGATAAGAGCTAAAAATAGATTGCAAATTGTGGTGGGAAATCGATAAATAGTTTATTTATATAGTCCACCACCACTGCCACAAAAATCCGACGGATAATGTCGTTTCTGGGCAGTGACTGTACTAGTCGGTGGCCATAGCCATTGTCTCTACTGATGAGATCATCTGCCTATCGCCGCAGAGTGAAGACTACAACCAACAATAAACAATACAATCTGTCGGCTGCTCTTACACTCCATCCACCACCTGCTTCCATACCTTGACGTAGCCTAATAGGAAAGAGGGGGGGGGGGGGGGCTAAACGAGTACTCCGCAGTAGTGTAGTAACGTGGTTATCCAGCGCATTTTTGAGGTGGGAATCGATATTCCACCTCAAAGGGCGATAACTCTTTTTTCCCCAAAAATGTAGGCGTGGTCTAGTGACTCATCATAGGTGGCGTGTTCTAGTGACTCATCAGAGGTGGCGTGGTCTAGTGACTCATCATAGGTGGCGTGCGTGGTCAAGTAATTATAGGTACGACATAAAAAATACGACATAAAACATCAATAAAGAAAACAAACGATCAAAAGAAGGTATATAATAATGTTAATAAAATATATATATATATATATATATATATAGAAGAAAAAAAAAAAAGAAAAAAAAAAACATAGTAAGTGACCGCTTATAGTTAAGGGTGTGTGATGATGTGGTCAAGTAATGGTCAAGAGGTGGTCAAGTGGTGTTCATGTGGTGGAGTAACCACTTAAATTAAAGGGGAAAGTACGTGTAGTGATGTGGTGGTGGTTAAAGTGTCCGATGACGTGGTCAAGCAGTGGTCAAGTGGTGGTCAAGTGACGAAATTTTAGTGGAAAGTAGTTGTAATGATATGGTGATGATCGTGAGGTGGTAAATTAGTGGTCAAACAGTGGTCAAGCAGTGGTCAAGTGGTGGTCAAGTGAGGAAAATTTTAGTGGAAAGTAGTTGTAATGATATGGTGATGATTAAAGGGTGGTAAATTAGTGGTCAAGCAGTGGTCAAGCAGTGGTCAAGTGGTGGTCAAGTGAGGAAAATTTTAGTGGAAAGTAGTTGTAATGATATGGTGATGATTAAAGGGTGGTAAATTAGTGGTCAAGAGGTGGTCAAGCGGTGGTCAAGGGGTGGTCAAGTGGTTAAATGACCCCTTAAATTGTTGGGGAGAGTACGTGTAGTGACGTGGTGATGATCAAGAGGTGGTCAAGTGGTGGTCAGGGTGTGGTCAAGTGGTGGTCAAGATGTGGTCAAGTGGTCGAGTGACCCCTTAAATTGTCAGGGAAAGTGAGTGTAGTAAGTTGGTGATGATCGTGAGGTGGTCAAGTAGTGGTCAAGAGGTGGTCAAGGGGTGGTCAAGTGGTTAAATGACCCCCTAAATTGTATGGGAGGGTACAGTTAGTGATGTGGTGATGATCAAGAGGTGGTCAAGTAGTGGTCAAGGAGTGGTCAAGGGGTGGTCAAGTGGTCAAGTTACCCCTTAAATTGATGGGAAGAGTACGTGTAGTGACACGAAGATGATCAAAATGTAGTCAAGTACTCGTCAAGTGGTGGTCAAGTGGTCGAGTGACCACATAAATTGTAGAGGAGAGTAGGTGTAGTGACATGGTGATGATCAAGAGTTGGTCAAGTTGTTAGGTCTAGAGGTTGGGGTGTCTCAGTCATGAAGTATCAAACTATCTGCTCTGGGAAGGATGTCGCTGATCAGGGCGAGTAGGTTCTAATACGTTTATCGCTATTGTCTATAATTGGCGTGGTTGTATAGTAATAATAGTAGAGTTGTTTCGTAGTAATGTTAGTCATCATTATCAAGGGGCATGTTAGGTGATATTTATAACGGTAGTAGTAGTACCAGTAGTAGCAATACCAACAATAGTACATCATCATCATGTGTCTTACCAACGGACGTACCACCCACACATTGCGATCTCCAACACCATTGAACAATTCCGGGGTTGACTCACAATACAGAAATCACCAATTAACGGCATTACCTTCATGTAATGGTGGTACTCATAGTACCAATAACACCAGTAGTAATAGTCACCAACATCAGCAAGAGACTTATCGCCTGACATTGGTCAGTATGACACTCCATAAACTATGATCTCCGACACCATGGATACAAATAGTAATAATATTGGTAATAGTAGTAGTGGTAGTAGTAGTAGTGGTAGTAGTAGTAGTAGTAGTAGTAGTAGTAGTAGTAGTAGTAGTAGTAGTAGTAGTAGTAGTAGTAGTAGTAGCGGCGGCGGTGGTGGTGGTGGTGGTGGTGGTGGTGGTAATAGTAGGAGTAGTAGAATAGCGAGGGTGCTTGTTGTTTCACTAAGTATTTGTATATCGTATGTAGTATAAAGCTAGTTTGTGTTGTATGCCATGTAAGGTGTTACTGAAATATCTGTATTTCATAGTTCTAAGAGGTGATGACGTCATAACCCACCACTCTATCATCTTATTGATAGTGTCTCCAGTGCCACGAAAAAGGTTCATTGTGAGATATCGATCATTTCTCAAAGCGACAGCATCCGGGGTGCATGCCCATTACGAGCAAACATCGATACGCCACTTAAAAGGCAACGACAAGGCAAAATAGCGTCGAATACAGTGTAACGTACAAAACTTATGAGGTCATCGGTTCTCCATTCCATCATGGTCGACAAATAGGCGCTCACTAACTTCACAATAGGCTCACTCAAATAAACATATAGGATGATAAGGCACCGACCCAAATGTGAAAAATGTCGGCCAAATACAGAAATAGTTCGTCCACATGTATGCAAACTAGGAAAATTTGTTAGTCGAACGGGACATATATTGACCAAGTAGGGAAATTTGAGAGCCATAAGTGAAAAAATATAATCCAAAGAGAGGAATATCTCATTCCAACTTATAAAAAGAAGGAAAATTCTCAACCAAATGAGAAAAAGTTAGACCAAGTATAGTAACATCGCAACCAAACTTATGAAAAGTAGGAAACTTTGTTAGCCAAAGCGAAAAAACCTAGGTCAAGTAGGAAAATCTGTTACCCAAATGTAAAAAATGTCGGCCAAATACAGAAATAGTTCGTCCACATGTATGCAAACTAGGAAAATTTGTTAGTCGAACGGGACATATATTGACCAAGTAGGGAAATGTGATAGCCAAAGGTGAAAAAATATAATCCAAAGAGAGGAATATCTCATTCCAACTTATAAAAAGAAGGAAAATTCTCAACCAAATGAGAAAAAGTTAGACCAAATATAGTAACATCGCAACCAAACTTATGAAAAGTAGGAAACTTTGTTAGCCAAAGCGAAAAAACCTAGGTCAAGTAGGAAAATCTGTTAGCCAAATGTAAAAAATGTCGGCCAAATACAGAAATACCTCGTCCGCACGTAGGCAAACAAGGAAAGGTTGTTAGCCAGATAGGAAAAATATTGCCCAAGTAGGAAAATTTGATAGCCAAATGTAAAAAAAAAAAAAAAGATCACCCAAAGAGAGGAATATCTCGGCCAGACTTATAAAAAGTAGGAGAACTATGTGCCAAATGGGAAAAAGTTAGGCCAAATACAGAAATATTTCAACCAAACATATAAAAAAATAGGAAAATTGATAACCAAATGGGAAATATATTGACCAACTAGGGAAATGTGTTACTCAAAGAGGAAAAATAATGACCAAGTAACGAAATACATCGCTCAAGCTTATGAAAAATACGAAACTTTGTTAGCCAAATGGAAGAAACCTTGGTCAAGTAGGAAAAATCTGTTAACCAATTGTGAAAAAATGTCGGCCAAATGCAGAAATAGTTCGGCCACACGTATGCAAACAACGAAAGGTTGTTAGCCAGATAGGAAAAGTATTAACCAAGTAAGAAAATGTGATACCCAAAGGTGAAAAAATATCAGACAAAGAGAGAAATATCTCATCCAAACTTATAAAAAGAAGGAAAATTCTCAACCAAATGAGAAAAAGTTAGACCAAATATAGTAACATCTCAACCAAACTTATGAAAAATAGGAAACTTTGTTAGCCAACGAGAATAAAAACCTTGTTCAAGTAGGAAAATCTGTTAGCCAAATGTAAAAAATGTCGGCCAAATACAGAAATACCTCGTCCGCACGTATGCAAACAAGGAAAAGTTGTTAGCCAGATAGTAAAAATATTGCCCAAGTAGGAAAATTTGATAGCCAAATGTAAAAAAAAAAAAAATATCACCCAAAGAGAGGAATATCTCGGCCAGACTTATAAAAAGTAGGAGAACTATGTGCCAAATGGGAAAAAGTTAGGCCAAATACAGAAATATTTCAAAAAAAACATATAAAAAATAGGAAAATTGATAACCAATCGGGAAATATATTGACCAACTAGGGAAATGTGTTACTCAAAGAGGAAAAATAATGACCAACTAACGAAATACATCGCTCAAACTTATGAAAACTACGAAACTTTGTTAGCCAAATGGAAGAAACCTTGGTCAAGTAGGAAAAATCTGTTAACCAATTGTGAAAAATGTCGGCCAAATGCAGAAATAGTTCGGCCACACGTATGCAAACAAGGAAAGGTTGTTAGCCAGATAGGAAAAGTATTAACCAAGTAAGAAAATGTGATAGCCAAAGGTGAAAAAATATCAGACAAAGAGAGAAATATCTCATCCAAACTTATAAAAAGAAGGAAAATTCTCAACCAAATGAGAAAAAGTTAGACCAAATATAGTAACATCTCAACCAAACTTATGAAAAGTAGGAAACTTTGTTAGCCAACGACAATAAAAACCTAGGTCAAGTAGGAAAATCTGTTAGCCAAATGTAAAAAATGTCGGCCAAATACAGAAATACCTCGTCCGCACTTATTAAAATTAGGAAAAATTTGTTAGCCAAATAGTAAAAATATTGCCCAAGTAGGAAAATTTGATAGCCAAATGTAAAAAAAAAAATATCACCCAAATAGAGGAATATCTCGGCCAGAGTTATAAAAAGTAGGAGAACTATTTGCCAAATGGGAAAAAGTTAGGCCAAATACAGACATATCTCAAACAAACATATAAAAAATAGGAAAATTGATAACCAAACGGGAACTATATTGACCAACTAGGGACATGTATTACTCAAAGAGGAAAAATAATGACCAAGTAACGAAATACATCCCTCAAACTTATGAAAACTAGGAAACTTTGTTAGCCAAAGTGAAAAAAAAAAAACCTTCGTCAAGTAGGAAAATCTGTTAGCCAAATGTGAAAAATGTCGGACAAATGCAGAAATAGTTCGGTCACACATATGCAAACTAGGAAAAGTTGTTAGCCAGATAGGAAAAGTATTGGCCAAGTAGGAAAATTTGAAAGCCAAAGGTGAAAAAAGATCACCCAAAGAGAGAAATATTGCGAACAATGTCGGCCAAATACAGAAATTTCTCAACCAAACTCATGAAAAGTAGGAACAACTTGTTACCCAAATAGAAAAAATATTGGTCAAGTAAAGAAATAGCGTGGTCAAACCTATAAAAACATACCAACATTTGTTAACACAACTTGGCCACTTGTTCTTACAAACTTGCTCGCTGGCTCAAACAATCTGTCCTCTTGCTATTACAATCGGTCGACCTATCCTATCAACTCACACACTGACCCATAACAACTGTCCATTTTCCCCAACAACGTGTCCACCGACTCTCTCATATTATCGACTCGCCCTATCAACTTACCCACTGACTCTAACAACTTCCCCACAGGGGCTCACAAAATTTCCACTTGTTATTACAAATTGTCGACAGTCGCGCCCAAATTACCACTTACTCTTACAAACTGTCCCAACTGCGCGCACAAAGGTGTCCACTTGTGATTTCACGGCCTCCTCATCACATAGATAAGTAGCCCTTATAAAATACAAATGTATCCCACAAGTCATACAGAAGTGTCCCCCATATTGTCATAAAAAAAAAATATTTGTGTGTGTAGGTAAGTTCATGTCTTCGACAGTTCATGTTTTGCTAAGGCCTAGTTTTAGTGAAAAGGCAGAAGTCTATTGGCTAGAATTTCAACCTGAGTGGTCAATTACTAACACTGCCTGTGGACAGCTATTCTTACCCATGCGCTAAAGTTGAGAAAATGAACTTCCGTTGAATGGAAGCTACCGCAGACTTGACTTATTAAACCCCTCTGGAAGAAGTAGCGGCAGCTTAACCAGGAAAAGATCGAATTAGTTATCCCCCTTAGTCTGGGAATTATCAAAATATATGCTCACACAAGCGATATTACTCATGACGTCATATAAACAAAAATATAAACGATAACAAATGAGGCAGAGCCACAATTGTTATCCTTTATATTTTTGTTTATATGACGTCATGAGTAATATCGCTTGTGTGAGCATATATTTTGATAATTCCCAGACTAAGGGGGATAACTAATTCGATCTTTTCCTGGTTAAGCTGCCGCTACTTCTTCCAGAGGGGTTTAATAAGTCAAGTCTGCGGTAGCTTCCATTCAACGGAAGTTCATTTTCTCAACTTTAGCGCATGGGTAAGAATAGCTGTCCACAGGCAGTGTTAGTAATTGACCACTCAGGTTGAAATTCTAGCCAATAGACTTCTGCCTTTTCACTAAAACTAGGCCTTAGCAAAACATGAACTGTCGAAGACATGAACTTACCTACACACACAAATATTTTTTTTTTTATGACAATATGGGGGACACTTCTGTATGACTTGTGGGATACATTTGTATTTTATAAGGGCTACTTATCTATGTGATGAGGAGGCCGTGAAATCACAAGTGGACACCTTTGTGCGCGCAGTTGGGACAGTTTGTAAGAGTAAGTGGTAATTTGGGCGCGACTGTCGACAATTTGTAATAACAAGTGGAAATTTTGTGAGCCCCTGTGGGGAAGTTGTTAGAGTCAGTGGGTAAGTTGATAGGGCGAGTCGATAATATGAGAGAGTCGGTGGACACGTTGTTGGGGAAAATGGACAGTTGTTATGGGTCAGTGTGTGAGTTGATAGGATAGGTCGACCGATTGTAATAGCAAGAGGACAGATTGTTTGAGCCAGCGAGCAAGTTTGTAAGAACAAGTGGCCAAGTTGTGTTAACAAATGTTGGTATGTTTTTATAGGTTTGACCACGCTATTTCTTTACTTGACCAATATTTTTTCTATTTGGGTAACAAGTTGTTCCTACTTTTCATGAGTTTGGTTGAGAAATTTCTGTATTTGGCCGACATTGTTCGCAATATTTCTCTCTTTGGGTGATCTTTTTTCACCTTTGGCTTTCAAATTTTCCTACTTGGCCAATACTTTTCCTATCTGGCTAACAACTTTTCCTAGTTTGCATATGTGTGACCGAACTATTTCTGCATTTGTCCGACATTTTTTCACATTTGGCTAACAGATTTTCCTACTTGACGAAGGTTTTTTTTTTTTCACTTTGGCTAACAAAGTTTCCTAGTTTTCATAAGTTTGAGGGATGTATTTCGTTACTTGGTCATTATTTTTCCTCTTTGAGTAATACATCCCTCAAACTCTAAGAAAACTAGGAAACTTTGTTAGCCAAAGTGAAAAAAAAAAAACCTTCGGTCAAGTAGGAAAATCTGTTAGCCAAATGTGAAAAATGTCGGACAAATGCAGAAATAGTTCGGTCACACATATGCAAACTAGGAAAAGTTGTTAGCCAGATAGGAAAAGTATTGGCCAAGTAGGAAAATTTGAAAGCCAAAGGTGAAAAAAGATCACCCAAAGAGAGAAATATTGCGAACAATGTCGGCCAAATACAGAAATTTCTCAACCAAACTCATGAAAAGTAGGAACAACTTGTTACCCAAATAGAAAAAATATTGGTCAAGTAAAGAAATAGCGTGGTCAAACCTATAAAAACATACCAACATTTGTTAACACAACTTGGCCACTTGTTCTTACAAACTTGCTCGCTGGCTCAAACAATCTGTCCTCTTGCTATTACAATCGGTCGACCTATCCTATCAACTCACACACTGACCCATAACAACTGTCCATTTTCCCCAACAACGTGTCCACCGACTCTCTCATATTATCGACTCGCCCTATCAACTTACCCACTGACTCTAACAACTTCCCCACAGGGGCTCACAAAATTTCCACTTGTTATTACAAATTGTCGACAGTCGCGCCCAAATTACCACTTACTCTTACAAACTGTCCCAACTGCGCGCACAAAGGTGTCCACTTGTGATTTCACGGCCTCCTCATCACATAGATAAGTAGCCCCTTATAAAATACAAATGTATCCCACAAGTCATACAGAAGTGTCCCCCATATTGTCATAAAAAAAAAAATATTTGTGTGTGTAGGTAAGTTCATGTCTTCGACAGTTCATGTTTTGCTAAGGCCTAGTTTTAGTGAAAAGGCAGAAGTCTATTGGCTAGAATTTCAACCTGAGTGGTCAATTACTAACACTGCCTGTGGACAGCTATTCTTACCCATGCGCTAAAGTTGAGAAAATGAACTTCCGTTGAATGGAAGCTACCGCAGACTTGACTTATTAAACCCCTCTGGAAGAAGTAGCGGCAGCTTAACCAGGAAAAGATCGAATTAGTTATCCCCCTTAGTCTGGGAATTATCAAAATATATGCTCACACAAGCGATATTACTCATGACGTCATATAAACAAAAATATAAAGGATAACAATTGTGGCTCTGCCTCATTTGTTATCGTTTATATTTTTGTTTATATGACGTCATGAGTAATATCGCTTGTGTGAGCATATATTTTGATAATTCCCAGACTAAGGGGGATAACTAATTCGATCTTTTCCTGGTTAAGCTGCCGCTACTTCTTCCAGAGGGGTTTAATAAGTCAAGTCTGCGGTAGCTTCCATTCAACGGAAGTTCATTTTCTCAACTTTAGCGCATGGGTAAGAATAGCTGTCCACAGGCAGTGTTAGTAATTGACCACTCAGGTTGAAATTCTAGCCAATAGACTTCTGCCTTTTCACTAAAACTAGGCCTTAGCAAAACATGAACTGTCGAAGACATGAACTTACCTACACACACAAATATTTTTTTTTTTATGACAATATGGGGGACACTTCTGTATGACTTGTGGGATACATTTGTATTTTATAAGGGCTACTTATCTATGTGATGAGGAGGCCGTGAAATCACAAGTGGACACCTTTGTGCGCGCAGTTGGGACAGTTTGTAAGAGTAAGTGGTAATTTGGGCGCGACTGTCGACAATTTGTAATAACAAGTGGAAATTTTGTGAGCCCCTGTGGGGAAGTTGTTAGAGTCAGTGGGTAAGTTGATAGGGCGAGTCGATAATATGAGAGAGTCGGTGGACACGTTGTTGGGGAAAATGGACAGTTGTTATGGGTCAGTGTGTGAGTTGATAGGATAGGTCGACCGATTGTAATAGCAAGAGGACAGATTGTTTGAGCCAGCGAGCAAGTTTGTAAGAACAAGTGGCCAAGTTGTGTTAACAAATGTTGGTATGTTTTTATAGGTTTGACCACGCTATTTCTTTACTTGACCAATATTTTTTCTATTTGGGTAACAAGTTGTTCCTACTTTTCATGAGTTTGGTTGAGAAATTTCTGTATTTGGCCGACATTGTTCGCAATATTTCTCTCTTTGGGTGATCTTTTTTCACCTTTGGCTTTCAAATTTTCCTACTTGGCCAATACTTTTCCTATCTGGCTAACAACTTTTCCTAGTTTGCATATGTGTGACCGAACTATTTCTGCATTTGTCCGACATTTTTCACATTTGGCTAACAGATTTTCCTACTTGACGAAGGTTTTTTTTTTTTCACTTTGGCTAACAAAGTTTCCTAGTTTTCATAAGTTTGAGGGATGTATTTCGTTACTTGGTCATTATTTTTCCTCTTTGAGTAATACATGTCCCTAGTTGGTCAATATAGTTCCCGTTTGGTTATCAATTTTCCTATTTTTTTATATGTTTGTTTGAGATATGTCTGTATTTGGCCTAACTTTTTTCCCATTTGGCAAATAGTTCTCCTACTTTTTATAACTCTGGCCGAGATATTCCTCTATTTGGGTGATATTTTTTTTTTTTACATTTGGCTATCAAATTTTCCTACTTGGGCAATATTTTTACTATTTGGCTAACAAATTTTTCCTAATTTTAATAAGTGCGGACGAGGTATTTCTGTATTTGGCCGACATTTTTTACATTTGGCTAACAGATTTTCCTACTTGACCTAGGTTTTTATTGTCGTTGGCTAACAAAGTTTCCTACTTTTCATAAGTTTGGTTGAGATGTTACTATATTTGGTCTAACTTTTTCTCATTTGGTTGAGAATTTTCCTTCTTTTTATAAGTTTGGATGAGATATTTCTCTCTTTGTCTGATATTTTTTCACCTTTGGCTATCACATTTTCTTACTTGGTTAATACTTTTCCTATCTGGCTAACAACCTTTCCTTGTTTGCATACGTGTGGCCGAACTATTTCTGCATTTGGCCGACATTTTTCACAATTGGTTAACAGATTTTTCCTACTTGACCAAGGTTTCTTCCATTTGGCTAACAAAGTTTCGTAGTTTTCATAAGTTTGAGCGATGTATTTCGTTAGTTGGTCATTATTTTTCCTCTTTGAGTAACACATTTCCCTAGTTGGTCAATATATTTCCCGATTGGTTATCAATTTTCCTATTTTTTATATGTTTTTTTTGAAATATTTCTGTATTTGGCCTAACTTTTTCCCATTTGGCACATAGTTCTCCTACTTTTTATAAGTCTGGCCGAGATATTCCTCTCTTTGGGTGATATTTTTTTTTTTTTTTTTACATTTGGCTATCAAATTTCCTACTTGGGCAATATTTTTACTATCTGGCTAACAACTTTTCCTTGTTTGCATACGTGCGGACGAGGTATTTCTGTATTTGGCCGACATTTTTTACATTTGGCTAACAGATTTTCCTACTTGAACAAGGTTTTTATTCTCGTTGGCTAACAAAGTTTCCTATTTTTCATAAGTTTGGTTGAGATGTTACTATATTTGGTCTAACTTTTTCTCATTTGGTTGAGAATTTTCCTTCTTTTTATAAGTTTGGATGAGATATTTCTCTCTTTGTCTGATATTTTTTCACCTTTGGGTATCACATTTTCTTACTTGGTTAATACTTTTCCTATCTGGCTAACAACCTTTCGTTGTTTGCATACGTGTGGCCGAACTATTTCTGCATTTGGCCGACATTTTTTTCACAATTGGTTAACAGATTTTTCCTACTTGACCAAGGTTTCTTCCATTTGGCTAACAAAGTTTCGTATTTTCATAAGCTTGAGCGATGTATTTCGTTACTTGGTCATTATTTTTCCTCTTTGAGTAACACATTTCCCTAGTTGGTCAATATATTTCCCATTTGGTTATCAATTTTCCTATTTTTTTATATGTTTGGTTGAAATATTTCTGTATTTGGCCTAACTTTTTCCCATTTGGCACATAGTTCTCCTACTTTTTATAAGTCTGGCCGAGATATTCCTCTCTTTGGGTGATCTTTTTTTTTTTTTTTTACATTTGGCTATCAAATTTTCCTACTTGGGCAATATTTTTCCTATCTGGCTAACAACCTTTCCTTGTTTGCCTACGTGCGGACGAGGTATTTCTGTATTTGGCCGACATTTTTTACATTTGGCTAACAGATTTTCCTACTTGACCTAGGTTTTTTTCGCTTTGGCTAACAAAGTTTCCTACTTTTCATAAGTTTGGTTGCGATGTTACTATATTTGGTCTAACTTTTTCTCATTTGGTTGAGAATTTTCCTTCTTTTTATAAGTTGGAATGAGATATTCCTCTCTTTGGATTATATTTTTTCACCTTTGGCTATCACATTTCCCTACTTGGTCAATATATGTCCCGTTCGACTAACAAATTTTCCTAGTTTGCATACATGTGGACGAACTATTTCTGTATTTGGCCGACATTTTTTACATTTGGGTAACAGATTTTCCTACTTGACCTAGGTTTTTTCGCTTTGGCTAACAAAGTTTCCTACTTTTCATAAGTTTGGTTGCGATGTTACTATACTTGGTCTAACTTTTTCTCATTTGGTTGAGAATTTTCCTTCTTTTTATAAGTTGGAATGAGATATTCCTCTCTTTGGATTATATTTTTTCACTTATGGCTCTCAAATTTCCCTACTTGGTCAATATATGTCCCGTTCGACTAACAAATTTTCCTAGTTTGCATACATGTGGACGAACTATTTCTGTATTTGGCCGACATTTTTCACATTTGGGTCGGTGCCTTATCATCCTATATGTTTATTTGAGTGAGCCTATTGTGAAGTTAGTGAGCGCCTATTTGTCGACCATGATGGAATGGAGAACCGATGACCTCATAAGTTTTGTACGTTACACTGTATTCGACGCTATTTTGCCTTGTCGTTGCCTTTTAAGTGGCGTATCGATGTTTGCTCGTAATGGGCATGCACCCCGGATGCTGTCGCTTTGAGAAATGATCGATATCTCACAATGAACCTTTTTCGTGGCACTGGAGACACTATCAATAAGATGATAGAGTGGTGGGTTATGACGTCATCACCTCTTAGAACTATGAAATACAGATATTTCAGTAACACCTTACATGGCATACAACACAAACTAGCTTTATACTACATACGATATACAAATACTTAGTGAAACAACAAGCACCCTCGCTATTCTACTACTCCTACTATTACCACCACCACCACCACCACCACCACCACCGCCGCCGCTACTACTACTACTACTACTACTACTACTACTACTACTACTACTACTACTACTACTACTACTACTACTACCACTACTACTACTACCACTACTACTATTACCAATATTATTACTATTTGTATCCATGGTGTCGGAGATCATAGTTTATGGAGTGTCATACTGACCAATGTCAGGCGATAAGTCTCTTGCTGATGTTGGTGACTATTACTACTGGTGTTATTGGTACTATGAGTACCACCATTACATGAAGGTAATGCCGTTAATTGGTGATTTCTGTATTGTGAGTCAACCCCGGAATTGTTCAATGGTGTGGAGATCGCAATGTGTGGGTGGTACGTCCGTTGGTAAGACACATGATGATGATGTACTATTGTTGGTATTGCTACTACTGGTACTACTACTACCGTTATAAATATCACCTAACATGCCCCTTGATAATGATGACTAACATTACTACGAAACAACTCTACTATTATTACTATACAACCACGCCAATTATAGACAATAGCGATAAACGTATTAGAACCTACTCGCCCTGATCAGCGACATCCTTCCCAGAGCAGATAGTTTGATACTTCATGACTGAGACACCCCAACCTCTAGACCTAACAACTTGACCAACTCTTGATCATCACCATGTCACTACACCTACTCTCCTCTACAATTTATGTGGTCACTCGACCACTTGACCACCACTTGACGAGTACTTGACTACATTTTGATCATCTTCGTGTCACTACACGTACTCTTCCCATCAATTTAAGGGGTAACTTGACCACTTGACCACCCCTTGACCACTCCTTGACCACTACTTGACCACCTCTTGATCATCACCACATCACTAACTGTACCCTCCCATACAATTTAGGGGGTCATTTAACCACTTGACCACCCCTTGACCACCTCTTGACCACTACTTGACCACCTCACGATCATCACCAACTTACTACACTCACTTTCCCTGACAATTTAAGGGGTCACTCGACCACTTGACCACATCTTGACCACCACTTGACCACACCCTGACCACCACTTGACCACCTCTTGATCATCACCACGTCACTACACGTACTCTCCCCAACAATTTAAGGGTCATTTAACCACTTGACCACCCCTTGACCACCGCTTGACCACCTCTTGACCACTAATTTACCACCCTTTAATCATCACCATATCATTACAACTACTTTCCACTAAATTTTCCTCACTTGACCACCACTTGACCACTGCTTGACCACTGCTTGACCACTAATTTACCACCCTTTAATCATCACCATATCATTACAACTACTTTCCACTAAAATTTTCCTCACTTGACCACCACTTGACCACTGCTTGACCACTGTTGACCACTAATTTACCACCCTCACGATCATCACCATATCATTACAACTACTTTCCACTAAAATTTCGTCACTTGACCACCACTTGACCACTGCTTGACCACGTCATCGGACACTTTAACCACCACACATCACTACACGTACTTTCCCCTTTAATTTAAGTGGTTACTCCACCACATGAACACCACTTGACCACCTCTTGACCATTACTTGACCACATCATCACACACCCTTAACTATAAGCGGTCACTTACTATGTTTTTTTTTTTTCTTTTTTTTTTTTCTTTCTATATATATATATATATATATATATATTTTATTAACATTATTATATACCTTCTTTTGATCGTTTGTTTTCTTTATTGATGTTTTATGTCGTATTTTTTATGTCGTACCTATAATTACTTGACCACGCACGCCACCTATGATGAGTCACTAGACCACGCCACCTCTGATGAGTCACTAGAACACGCCACCTTATGATGAGTCACTAGACCACGCCTACATTTTTGGGGAAAAAGAGTTATCGCCCTTTGAGGTGGAATATCGATTCCCACCTCAAAAATGCGCTGGATAACCACGTTACTACACTACTGCGGAGTACTCGTTTAGCCCCCCCCCCCCCTCTTTCCTATTAGGCTACGTCAAGGTATGGAAGCAGGTGGTGGATGGAGTGTAAGAGCAGCCGACAGATTGTATTGTTTATTGTTGGTTGTAGTCTTCACTCTGCGGCGATAGGCAGATGATCTCATCAGTAGAGACAATGGCTATGGCCACCGACTAGTACAGTCACTGCCCAGAAACGACATTATCCGTCGGATTTTTGTGGCAGTGGTGGTGGACTATATAAATAAACTATTTATCGATTTCCCACCCACAATTTGCAATCTATTTTTAGCTCTTATCGATTTCCTCCACAAAGGTTAATAAATCCTGATGACCATTATTGATTTTTTTTTGGGGGGGGGGGGAGAGAAGAAGTGTGTGTGTGTGTGGGGGGGGGGGGGGGGCGCATGTTCAGTGTATAAACATCAGCATCATTTTTCGTCTTAAGAGTTGTATCAAATCAAGTCAATTTTACCAATATCAATCGTAGATATCAAGCAGTATGGACGAGTGAATATCTTATATAGCGTTTATTGACAGTTAGCTGAGCCGTTTTTTTTTAAAAATTTATTTTAAAAGTGGTGGAGTGGGTATATTTCCCCGTGTATTATCAATATTGTCTATTGGCGGCACTGTTGTTGCTGGCGGTAGTGACCGATGATTGTCAAAAGATGTGGCGTATACTTTAGTGCCATAAGAAACGTAATCAATAGATACAACTTAGTGTGGAGGCATTAAAAAGAAAACGAGAGAAAAGATGTCTGTATTTACATCGGCAGCCAGAAAACGCCTTTGATGATTCAATAAACATTTTACATATTTCAACTCGGAGTTTGTCAACTATATTGATGTCAGCCATTAACTATACACAGCCAGGCCATGTTCACCCTGTGATATGACCTGATTTGGCGCCGAATATACCAGGATTTCTGAATCGTGTTGTCGCGGCCATTACCGATCACAGAGGTCATCATAAAATAAATCAAATGGGAATATATAAGTCAACAGAAGTCATGGAAGGTTGTGTTGAAGTCCTACACTCTTGAGGAACAACTTATGTCGTATTTTCAAGTCTTTATGATGGGGCTGATGGTTGTTAAAACCGCCACACAACACATAATGTCCTGAGTGGTGGAACAGAGCAGCCATCGTCATTGTTGAATCCTGTGTTGACCTGGCCGTTGTTTTCGAAACATATTGATGTTCCAGAGATGCTGCCGTGAAATCTGGTCTTGCTGGAGCTGTCGATTTAACCGTTATCGTCTGAAGTTCATTGAAGGTGACCTTGGTTGTCTGAAGATAAAGTCCGGAGTTGTTGGTCAACGCTTATATTTGGTTGGGTGCCTTAGTATCATATATGGGCACTCTTCCGAATTCCTGTCCCAAATAGTTCTGCAGTGAATAATTTTATATAACTAACCCTAACCCTAATCACTTATTCACTGCAGAATTATTTGGGACCGGAATTCGGAAGAGTGCCTCTTATATGTTTATTTGAGTGAGTAATTTGAGGACTTAGGGACCACCTATTTGTCGACCGTGATGGAGCGGACACCTGATGCCCTCATAAGTTGTGTACTTACGCTATATTCGACGCCATTTTGCCTTATAGTTGCCTTATCGTTGTTTGCTCCTAATGGTCATGCACCCCTGATGCAGTCAGTGTGGAGAAGGGAGTTGTCGATATCTCACAATAAGCCTTTTTCGTGGCACTGAAGACACTATTGCTGATCCACGACTCTGGTGATCGAGTGAGATGGCAGAACATGACCGCCCACGCTTACCGGCATGGCACATGATGGATGGATGGAAGAGACTATCAATAAGTTGGCGACAATGATAGAGTGGGGGTTATGAGTCATCATCTCTTACAACTACAAAAGACAGCTATTTCAGCAACACATTACACAGCATACAATACAAAGCAGCTTTATACTACATAAGATATACAAATACTTAGTGAAACAACAAGCACCCTCGCTAGTCTACTACTCCTCCTCCTCCTCCTACTACTACTGCTGCTGCTGCTGCTACTATTTCTACTATTTTTTTACTATTACTACTACTGCTGCTACTTCTAATGCTACTCTTATACTACTACTAGTCCATCTCCATCTCTTCTTTTTCTCCCTTTCCAACTAATACTACTACCGATACTGCTACTACCAATACTATTACTACTACTACTACTACTACTACTACTACTACTACTGCTGCTGCTGCTGCTACTACTACTACTACTACTACTACTACTACTACTACTACTACTACTACTACTACTACAGTACTGCTACTATTACTATTGCTTTGTTACTATTACTACTATTGCTACAACTACTATTATTACCAATATTATTACTATTTGTATTACTGATCGATTGTGTCGGAGATCATAATTTATGGAGTGTCATACTCACCCAAGCCAGGTGATAAGTCTCTTGGTGGTGGTGCTGATTAGTACTACTGGTCCCATTGGTACTACGACTACCACCATTGCCTGAAGATAATTCCGTTAATGGGGATTCCTGTTGCGTGAGTAAACCCGTGAATTGGTCGATGTTGTCAGAGATCGCAATCTGTGGGGCGGTATGATTGCCTACGCCAGCCGGTAAGACACGTGATGATGATGATGATGATGATGATGATGATGATGATGACTTGTACTATTGGTGCTATTGCTACTACTACTGTTACTATTACTATTACTACTACTACTACTACTACTACTACTACTACTACTACTACTACTACTACTACTACTACTACTATTGGTGTCACTACAATTAATATTACTACTATTAATAAACCTACTACTGCTTCCTCACTTTACCCATCCTGGTTTCACTACATGTACTTTCATCTACAATGTAATGGTCACTTGACCACATCTTGATCATCACCGTGTCACTACACGGACTTGCCTCTACAATTTAACTCTTTCACTACCAAACAAAAACTGGGCTGTGACCAAACAGAAATTTATGGCAGAAAATTTGAACTAGGGGTGTGTTACAATAATGCTTTTAAAATGGTTAAGATGGTAGCAGATCTATTGTATTACATATAAAATTAAAGAGGATTGCACAAGGAACATGACAGTGTTAATAATTAATTGATAGGTTACAAATATTATGACAATAATGAGAGGTTTAATAATAACAACTGAAATTAAAGAGGTAAAAATTATTTAAAAACCTGCACTTATAAGGTGTTTTCTACACTCCTATACTGCTAATCATGTTTAATTTACTGAATAATCAAACAAACACCACTTGTCTTCAAGAATATAAACAGTATTGCTCATTAAAGTAACCCAAAAAGAAGTTTTGGTTCATATTCTGAACCATGTCTTTTTAACAAAAAAATGACAAAAAATAATGGCTGAAATCTGGAAGGTGGGGTCTGTCACAGTAAAGTTATGAAAATGGTTAAAATTGTAGCAGAAATGTTGTATTATATATCAAAATAAAGGGGAGTGCACAAGGAATATGTTGGTAGGAGAATTTCTGCTTTAGGTTGTAAATAAAATAAAAATAATAATATAATTTGTAAAATAATTGGACAAAAGTAGGTAAAAATAATGTAAACATTGCACTTAGAATGTGTTTTCTACACTCCTATACTGCTAATCATGTTTAATTTACTGAATAATCAAACAAACACCACTTGTCCTCAAGAATATAAACAGTATTGCTCATTAAAGTAACCCAAAAAGAAGTTTTGGTTCATATTCTGAACCATGTCTTTTTAACAAAAAATGACAAAAAATAATGGCTGAAATCTGGAAGGTGGGGTCTGTCACAGTAAAGTTATGAAAATGGTTAAAATTGTAGCAGAAATGTTGTATTATATATCAAAATAAAGGGGATTGCACAAGGAATATGTTGGTAGGAGAATTTCTGCTTTAGGTTGTAAATAAAATAAAAATAATAATATAATTTGTAAAATAATTGGACAAAAGGAGGTAAAAATAATGTAAACATTGCACTTACCAAGGGCGCGTTGTTATCCAATATCCTGATCACAGCTAATCCTGTTGAATTTACTGAACAAACAACACTTTTCTAAACTATAAATACAATTGCTCCCAATCAATCACCCGAAAAGAAGTTTTGCCGCAGATTCTGAATCATGTATTTTTCTTTTTTCAGACAAAAATTAGGAAAACACTTGGCAGATTTACATTTAATTGTCATGTCTGTTTGTTTTTATTTACTATATGTGGCAGTCTATTTGTGATAGGCTGCAAAGCAAACTTTGACGCACAAGTCTGGTCTATTAGTGCAGCCGGAGCAAACAAAAGATGATATGTGTCGTTTAGTTCGAGTGCTGCATAAAACACAGTTTCTATTGACACCGACAAATTCTATTAAATGCTTGGCTCATGTAAATCTTTCGGCATAATTTCCTGCAACAGACTGAAATTCTTCGGCAGGCAGAGTGTCAAACTTTCAGGAATACTCTGAGCTACTTCGCGATGAGCACTTTCCTTTACTTGAAATCCTTCTATGACAATTTTTATCCTCCTTTCTCTGTTTGCCATATGGAATGTAGGATGTGAGCATTGATCTGTGCAATTTCAAAGATCTAGTAGTAGATCTTCTTCCACCACTTAATGGTTTTCCTATCATGGATATTATAATATCCAACCATTTGGTCCATTCTGTCGCAGCCATTCATCGCCATGTTATTTTCATGGAGACCATCTTCGGCTTGCTTTGCGGTTTTCGCAATCCGCTCTCAACAGTTCTAACTACAGACTTGGTAGAGACAACAATGCATGGTTTTTTTTAGCTTTATTTAGCCCTTCCACCAAATAATCAATGGACACATTTTCAAATGGGTAAAATGCTTCCTGGATATTCTTCAGAATCATGTCAACAAGAGGATCAATTTTTTTTTTTTTTTTTTTTTTGGGGGGTACCCTCAGGTTCACATACATGAAACATGGTGTGATAAATATATTCTAATTTTCTAATTGATTACTGGGAAACGTATTGGCAGTGGCATACCAAGGAGTATATAAATGTGCACTTGTACACCAGTAGTCTTTGATACATGGTCTTGGATCAAGTCCCATAGCAATAATGACAGACGTAAACTTCAGCCATTCGTGCTTCGTTGTCAGACACTCAGCTGTTGACGAACATTCACTGGTTTTTCTTTATCACCACGTGCTAAAACTTTAGACACAACTAAAAATTCTTTCTAAATATTCACTGATAAGGGAATCACTATTGTTTAAAACAGTTATAAACAATAATCTAGCTTGATCTCAAGTCATACTACGTGGACGCAAACTGGTGGGCGTTTCCATTGTGAAAAAACAAATTAACACTACCTTAAAACTGAAAATTCACAAGAATCCAATATTAGAAAACGTTTGACCTCACAAACATGGCGTAGAAATCTTTCGGCTGTACGACTTTTTAGTTTACTGTAACTTAAAATTCCGAAACGGAGCAGAAATATATGAAATAAACCACTGATCATTTTGTGGGACTAAAAGGACGGACTGCCATCACAGGAAATCCATCGTGTCCCAAGATGGGCTCACGGGCTGACGACTTGACCACTACTTGACCACGTTAGCGATCACTTTAACCATCATCGTTTCATTACTCGTACTTTCCTCTACAATTTAAGTGGTCACTCGACACCTTGACCACTGCTTGACCATCTCATGATCATCACCAACTCACTACACCCGCTTTCCCCGGCAATGTAAGTGGTCACTCGACTACTTGACCACCTCTTGATCATCACCGTGTCACTACACGTACTCTCCTCTACATTTTAAGGGGTCACTTGACCACTGCTTGACCACGTTATCGCTCACTTTAAACACCACCACCACATCACTAGTCGTACTCTCCCATACAATTTAAGAAGTCACTTGACCGCCGCTTGACCACCATTTGACCACGTCATCCCTCACTTTAACCACCACCACATCACTAGCTGTACTCTCTTCAAGAATTTAAGGGGTCTCTTGATCACTACTTGACCATCTCATCACTCACTTTATCCACCATCATGTCACTACACGTACTCTCGACAATTTAACTGGTAACTCGACTACTTGACCACGTCATCTGCAGCTTTAACCGCCACCATGTCACTACACGTACTTTCCTCAACAATTTAAAGGGTCACTTGACCATTTAACCACCACTTGACCATTACTTGAGCACGTCAACGCTCACTTTAACCCCCATCACATCACTACACGTACTTTCCCCTTTAATTTAAGTGGTTACTCCACCACATGACCACCTCTTGACCACCGCTTGACCGCGTCATCACACACCCTTACCTATAATTTAAGAAGTCACATGAGTATTTTTTTTTATTTTTTTTTTCTTTTCTTTTTATTGTTTTATTTTTTCTTTTTTTTCTTTTTCTATATATCGTTTATTACAATTATTATATATCTTCTTTGAATCGTTTGTTTGTTATTTTGAGTGTTAAATGTCGTATACTAGATGTACCTATAATTACAGCGGTCACTTGAACACCACACCCCCCCCCCTGATGAGTCACTAGACCACACCTAAATTTTTGAAAGAAAATAAAAACCAAGAAGTTATCGCCCTTTGAGGAGGAGGAGGGTTATCGATTCCCACCTCAAAAGGACTGGCTTCAGCCCGAAATACACTACTAACGTTGGACAGAGGCAGATAGATAGAGAGGGAAGGAGGGAGGGAGGGAGAGACGGGCAGGCAGATAGACAGATAGATAGGTTGGTAGGAAGGTAGGTGGATAGATAGATCCCCGTCAGGGGCTGGGCTAAGCCGGCCAGGTCAGGTGGATATCGAAGGATTTGTTTTTCCGTTCACTTGGCCGATCTATAGACAGATAGAGAAGGAGGGAGAGGCGGACGGACGGGCAGGTAGATAGATAGATCCCTGTCAGGGCCTGGACGAAGCCGGCCGGGTCAGCTAGATATCCTGGATATCGAAGGATTTGTTTTTCAGTTCGCTTGGCCGATCTATAGATATCTACAGACAAGCAGGCAGGCAGGCAGGCAGATAAATAGATATGCAGACAGATAGATAGGGAGGGAGAGACGGACGGGTAGGCAGGCAGACAGACAGAGAGGTAGGTAAGTTGGTAGGTAGGTAGATAGATGGATAGATAGATCCCAGCCAGGGACTGGGCGAAGCCGTGCCGGGTCAGCTAGTAATAATATAAATTCCTTAAATAATATATTTGATTCCCCACACAAGCACTAATTAATTGTTATGCTAAGTACTAAATTCATTAATAATTCTGTCTCTTCTTAACACAAACTAGGATAAACAGTATCAATATCACATTCATATACTCCACGCTAGATTTCACAACATGCTCCTAACCACAAACTAGCTCTTTAAAAGAGTGGCGCAGTGTTGGCCATTACTCTATCTGAACGTGGTCCCTACTGGACGAAAACCCACGACTAGACTCCTGTCCGAACCCCACTTCCTGTGACTTGGGAAGTGAGTCCCACGTTTTGACGATGTGTGATAAGAATCCACGTTTCACGTTCCGGTGTTCACTTGCTGAACACTGCATAACTTCTCATCTCTGACCTGGGTTATGGCTAACTATGCCATATCGTCATCAGGGTCATGGCAACTATGTTATGCTATAAGTCATTATCATTGAATGTAAGACAGAGAGTGCTGAAGTGCTATATAGAACCTGTTTTGCTGTATGGCTGTCAATCTTGGAATTAAATCTACAAATTAGGAACAGATTGGGGAGATAAAAAAAAACAGACATATGGTTCCTGAGACGAATGTTGCGAATTCCTTAGACTGCCAAGGTAACTAACAACGCCTGCCTGAAAGGGGCTAATGAAACTGTAGTCTGTTTACTTTTGTCTGCTGCAATATAAAATTCCATACCTCAGTAACCAACTGATGGGAAGTGCTGAGATTTAGCATATAACTTTATAATTACGTCCATCCAACAAAAATAAAATTTGTTTTGGAGATTGTACAGCAGATTTCAATGTTTGTTTATATGCGGTATATAATTTACGGGTCAGAGATTAAGTCCATAATTTTAAATGTATTACACCTTCACCCAGACACATCCGCGCTTTGTAATAAAATGTTCTCGTGGTTCACGTTATGGCACACGCGGCGCGCAGTTAAATGGTATTGTTCAGAGGTGTCGTCAATGTGAGTTCTTTCATGAAACTTGATTATATAAATAAATATATAAATAAATCTTACCATTAATATAATATTAATAGTTAATATTTGAATGTGTGAATATTGTGATACTTTGTGATATATTTTTCAAAGGCGACAACGTCACTGTGAATATTCCCCGTAAAACATTTCAAGATTGACACCACAACAGTGCTGGGTTGGTTCCCCGCTTCTAAAATCCTAAATTTACAACGACTCATTCTCGACGATTCAGCAAATATACCTGGACGGGAAAAACTGTGATAAATACGACACACAAAACTAAACCGGCCTGTTTGTTTACAACCCACGCAAGAGAACAAGAGGAGATTCGATGCGCAGAGGGAGTGATGGACTCTTCAAAATCAACCAAAGATAACTTAGTTAGTTAGATGAAGAAAAGCATCAGCCGACGACATCGCATTTGGGAAATCGAATCCCAGTTAGATCCTGAATCCTGTCACTGGAGTATTTTGAAGCCATTTGATTAGAATGAAGGTAAGAACCTTATATTTAATTTATGTTAGTAAATGATCCTTTCAGAGAAGTAATCGGAGAGTAAATTGTGTTGTAAACCAAGTGATTATTCCTTAAGAAATTAATTTATTAGAAACTAAATATTATATTCAGTTATCATAGTCATGGATAAACTGTACATTAGGGTAACCACGGGGAGTTTTCTTTTTCTCCCAGTTAAGCAACTTATTTAATGTGTAAGCATTAGACCTAGGTTATACATGTTATTTCTTAAGTAGTCAAACTCAATCAGTAGTGATTTAGATGTTGGTGAGTAACTTAAGATTTAGAAAGCTAAGAATACTTAGTTCATTAAGAAGAATCTATTTTAAATGTGCAAACACTGGTGAGACAAATTAGTGTAATATGTAATAGTCAAGTAGATTTTTATTGCATGAGCACATAAGTCAAGTATTTTTTTTTTCATGAGCACATGAGAACAAATAGATTTATATATGTACCATAATTTTATGTGGTGAGTCAAAGGTATTTTCATTGTTGTTAAACATGTGGATTTATCATTTGTGAGGTCCATAATAACGCTTAATCAACCGCCATGCAAGTGTGGTTATGATTCATGATGAATGAATGTGGATTGAGTCTATTACACACATCTGTGTATTAAATGAGAGCATGTGGTGATCCGGGGATCGCGGAGCCGGGAAGACGTCTGTAGTTGCCACCACAAGGGAGCAATTAGAACCAGATGCCCACCACCTTTCGTACAGCCGACAGACGTGTGATCATAAGACGGCAATATAATGCAGTCCTTACACCTCGTCGGATCAAGCTAGTTAAAACTCGGGAAAGCGAGGATGTAACACCCGATTGAAACATTCGCATGACGCAAACGAAGCATGTTTCATTGTTTCAGGCACTTGACGGAAAGGTAGTCAATTTGATTGACAGATGAAACTACAATCCAATGTGGGAAATAGGTGGAGTCAACGAGACTAAACATAGCTAATTAACCCACGTGGAAACAGGGAGCAGGAAGACGGAAACCACATCAGGAACAAACAATAAAACTATGAGCATGGCCAGCAAGACTTCAGATGCATTCACAATAGCATACCAGGGAAACCGGAATTTTATTTTCTGGTGAGAGATTATCCTCTCAGTTTGTTACTTCAATACGAAGTCGTGTGACAGAATTTCCTAGCTAAACTCATGTAATCTCCCCGATGGTGTTTCCACCTTGTCGTGGTGGGGGAGCTTGAGTTTCTCAATGACCCTGAGAGCTATGCCGGCGGTAGCGTAGCTACCAGCAGGGCCTCCCAAGCCGGACAGGTCAAAGGGTAGAGAACAGACAAAGAGAAACACCCTGGTCCTCCAGGTTGGGGGTTGAAGCGTGGGGTTAACATCCCCACCTTTGTAAAATCCTTTCTTTGTTACGAAACAAATACATGAGCCTCGATATCGGACTGACTTATCTGGACAACGACCTTGGAACGTTAAAGGACTTTTGAGATTTGGAACATGGAATGTACGGACACTATATCGAGCTGGAGCGGCCGAAGAACTAACCCGGGAGCTGGTTGAATATCAAATGGATATAACAGCAATTCAAGAAATAAGGTGGCCAGGAGAGGGTACTTTAGAGCAAAATGGAATGATTATAATATATGGAGGAAACACCCGAAATAAACATGAATTAGGAACAGGATTTGTCATCAAAAAAGAGTTATGGGGGAACGTTTTAAACTTTAAAGCTTTTAATGACAGGATTAGTAAATTACGAATAAAAGGTAAATGGAAAAATATAACGATGATTAATGTACATGCACCTACTGAAGAGAAAGAAGATGATATAAAAGAAGACTTTTATAATAATTTGGAAGTTGTCATAGAAGAAACCCCCAAACAGGACATCCTGATTGTGCTGGGAGACTTCAATGCAAAAATAGGTGGAGAGCAAACTCATAAAAAAAGTGGCTGGTATGGAAAGCCTACATACAACTTCAAATGATAATGGATGGAGAGTCATCAATCCTGGCAGAAGCCAAAGGACTGCAGATTAGCAGTACCAGACTACAAAGAAAGGATATACACAAACAAACTTGGAAATCATGTGACAAGAGAACCTATAATCAAATAGATCACATTTTAATTAACAACAGAAATGCATCAAACATACAGCAAGTCAGAAGTTATAGAGGAGCTGAGTGCCACAGTGACCACTTCCTCGTTGGAGCAAAATTTAAAATAAAACTTAAGAGAGCTTTCTATACTAAATTACAAAGATTACACCCAACATATAACAGAGAAAAACTACAAGACATTACAGTCAAAGAGAAATTTACAGATGAAATAAAATGTAAACTTGAAACTCTGCAAAACCCTTCGGAGGAAAGCGTTGACCAAACTTGGTTGAACATCAAGAATACAATTCAATCTACCGCAGAAGAATGTCTCGGTGTGTTAACCACGCATAGAAAGAACAGATGGTTCAATCAAAAAAGCAGTCATTAGGAAGAAGAATGCCAGACATGTATGGTTAAATGACATCAATAACACCCAGAAGGAAGAGCATTATAGAAATGAATGTAAAGAGGCTACAAAAATAGTCAGACAGCAGAAGCGAGAATATATGAGTAATATAATCAAAGATATGGAAACTAATCACCAGAAAAATGAATCCAGAAATTTTTTTAAAGAACTGAAGTCAATTAAACGAGGGCACCAACAAAACACATATGGTTTAAAAGACAAAAATGGGAATATGATAAATACCAATGAGGAAATGTGCAACACATGGAAAGAATATTTTATTGAATTACTAAATTGTGAAGCTCCAAGTAACATTTTCCCACAGGAAGAGGTTCTAACATGCGAACCACAAATTGAAAAACCTACATTTGAAGAAATCCTATATGTAATCACACGACTTAAAAACAATAAGGCAACTGGGGCTGATGGAATTGCTGCTGAATTTATAAAGGCAGGTGGCCATGCATTATATCTAAAGCTATACGAACTAATAATAAAAATCTGGAGGACAGAAGAATTACCCCATGACTGGAAAGAGTCATTATTGATACCTATCTTTAAGAAAGGAGACAAGTTCCAATGTGGAAATTATAGAGGAATATCACTACTGTCCACAAGCTATAAGATACTATCCGCAGTATTACTAAATAGACTAAAACCATATTCAGAAGACATATTAGGTGACTACCTGGCGGGTTTTAGACAAAACAGATCAACAATAGATCAGATATTTATCTTACGACAAATAGGCGAGAAACATTGGGAATATAAAAGAGATCTCCATAACATTTTTGTGGATTTTAAAAAGGCTTATGATAGTGTCCATAGGAATAGTCTATGGAATGCTATGCAGGAATTTGGAATACCAAGGAAGTTAATCAACATGACCAGACTATGCATGGAAGATACTTATAATATAGTAACATATAAAGGCAGGAAATCAGACCCCTTCCAAATAACATCTGGCTTGAAACAGGGTGATGCACTATCGCCGCTACTCTTCAATCTGGCTCTAGAGAAAGTTGTAAGGAAGATAAAGGAGGAATGTGATATTGGAGGAACATCCAAGCTGCTTGGTTATGCAGATGATATAGATATTATAGGGCAAAGTGAACAAAAGACATTGGAAATATTGACTCACTTAAAGGAAAAAGCCCAACAGATGGGGCTGGTTATCAACAAAGATAAGACAGAATATATGGTAATTTCAAGAGACGGAATGGCTAAAAACTCTGGCCAGATACAAATAGATAATATGACCATTAAAAGAACGGAAACATACAAATACCTGGGTACAATCTTCAACTGCTCCAACATCATAAGGGAAGAAATACAAACTAGAATCAACTCTGGAAATAAGATATACTATGCACTACAACATCTACTAAAATCAAAGGCGCTATCTCGTAACACCAAAATCACAATATACAAAACACTGATGAGACCAGTTGTGCTGTATGGCTCTGAAACCTGGAGTACAACGAAAGGAGACGAAGCCTTGTTACAAACCTTTGAGAACAAAATTTTAAGATCTTTGGACCCATTAGGGATACACAAAGTGGAGAGTGGAAAAGAAGTAACAAAGACATTTATGATCTGTTTAAGTCCCCGCTAATCACTGGTATCATGAAGGCTAATAGACTACAATGGCTGGGGCATATAGAAAGAATGGAAGATAATAGGGAAACAAAACTCGCTTACACTCAGGAAATAAATGACCGTAGACCCCGAGGTAGACCAAGAAGGCGGTGGAGAGATAATACATATACAGACCTACAAGCACTTGGAATCACCGACTGGCAAGAGAAGGTCAACCAGAGAGACGAATGGAGACGGATTGTATCTGCAGCAAAGAACCTCAATGGCTCGGAAAGCTGAAGAAGAAGAAGAGAGAACTCATGTAATACCACATATTATTTGATCTGTTTGTCTGCTGTCTTAGAGTCGGCTGTTTAAGTTTCTGTTTCGCATTTCTTTTTCAAACTTCAAGCGTGTGGATTTTCTGTGTTACTCAGTGTTCCAGTTCTAGCTTTACTATTCCACTGAGAACTGTATCTTCTTCTTTCATTCGCTACTTGGTGGTCTGATTTGTTGTATGTGATAATTTGGAGAAATTCATTATCCAAGCTACATGAGGTGTGGCTTATTCATGTACAGAAGATACATTTAGATTCATCCTGTATGAGGTTAACACATTGGAGACTGATTACTTAGGAGAAATTCCTTACAGCAACCAGTCTCTTGATATTGTCCAAATTAACATTGATTATTAGGACTAACACTCTGAGTGCCTTTCACTACCAAGATTGGTGTAAAACCACTTGGTTGGAGGAATGGCACCAGTTCACCTTGACTGCATGATGTCTGCATGAGGACAGGTATGACTTAGGACACTTGTTTTCCAGACAGGTTCAGAGAAGGCTGTTTATGTGCGACAGCAATGTACGAAAAGCCCGTCTGAGAAGACGGAATGAATGAATTAGGGAGAGAGCAAATGAGGTGAACTTATAAGGGAAACACTCTATTACCTAGATGGATGTACATATGTATGTTTCGAGCTATAGGTGTTCTAAATGGTTTTATATATATATATATATATATATATATATATATATATATATATATATATATATATATATATATATATATATATATATATATATATATCTGTGTGTGTGTGTGTGTGTGTGTGTGTGTGTGTGTGTGTGTGTGTGTGTGTGTGTGTGTGTGTGTGTGCATATACATACATATACATATACACTTATGTAGAACTGATATATGTTTATGTAACATGAATGTATAATTGGCATGAATATATGTTTATATGAATGTATAGACATAGGTGGTTTGAGATGTGTAGACGTAGATACTACCCATCTCCCTTCGTTTCATTCCAGATCTCTTAGGAGCGATGGACAGTCAACAACTCAAATCAGGGAGTGACTGAGTCTAGTGAAGGGAACAATTTGGACTCCTTCAATCTGACAGTGAATTGCGTCTCACAGGGGGAAGCATGTATACCATAATATAATCATCATCATCATATATTAACACCTTGCAGTCTTGACAGAAGAGATAGTTTGTGCTTTAAAAAGGCATAATAACTTTTACCTATGGCGGTAGCGAATGTGACTGATAAGGCCAATTAGCGCTGTAAATGTTCGTTCACAGTGGGTGCATGTGAACATGTGGTCATTTCCACCATTATGCACCATCTTACGTCTCACACGCTCGGTGTGTGACTTCATCTGCAATAATTTTCTCCTTTGTCTTTATTCCATTTCTGATCTTTGCCCTCCGTGCAACACGTTCAGCGGCGACTTGCTCCCACTGTGCATTATCAATGCCTGTATCAATCATGTCCCGCTTAAACACATCTTTGTATCATAGTAGAGGCCGACCCTGAGATCTCTTACCTATCTGTCATTTTCCAAAACAGATGTCCTTTGGTATTCTACCATCATCCATCTTCCTAAGATGTCCTATCCATCTAAGTCTACGAAGACTGAGCATGGAATAAACCGTCACACAACCTGATCTTTCCAATACTTCAGCTTTTGTGATTTTGTCTTGCCACTTAATACCAAGAATTTTTCGCAGACACCGCAAATGAAAGCTGTTTAAACGTTTCTCTTGGTGTTAGTAAGTTGTCCAGGTTTCACTGCCATAAAGAAGAGTACTAAGGACACAGGCTTGATAGACAAGGACTTTTGTTTTGGCAGTAAGCTTCCTGTTCTCCCAGACTCTTTTTCTTAACCTGTTTATTGTTGTTGCCTTGCCAATCCGGATGTTGATTTCCTGATCTAGGGATAATTTGCTATTTACCTTTGATCCTAGATATGTAAAATGGTCTACCATCTCTAGTTCGGCGTCGCCAATAAAGATTGATGGTACCCAATGTGCACCTTGTGACATAATCTGTGTCTTCTTTTTGCTAATTGTTAAACCAAATTCATAACAAGCATTGAAGAATGCAGATAGTAGACATTGCAATTCTTCCTCAGAGTGGGTCGTAACTGCAGCATCATCTGCAAAAAGCAACTCTCTGATCAGTACCCTCCTAATTTTGGTCTTGGCCTTCAATCTCTGAGCATTGTAGAGGCCGCCATTTGAGCGTGAGTGAATGTATATACCACCATCCTGATCACGAAAGGCATATTTCAGTAGAAGTGAAAAGTATATTCCAAAGAGGGTGGGAGCTAGTACACAACCTTGCTTAACTCCACTCTTGATTTCAAACTCTTCAGAAGTTGCACCATCAAACTTGATTATACCCTTCATGCCTGTGTGGAACGATTCCACAATGGACAGAAGAATTGGTGGGCAGCCAATCTTCTTTAGTGCCTTGAACAGACCCTCGTGGCTGACTAAATCAAATGCCTTTGTGAGGTCGATGAAGGCAATAAATAGTGGTTGATTCTGTTCACGGCATTTTTCTTGCATTTGTCGCAATGAGAATATCATATCAATGGTAGACCGGTTCTGTTGAAAGCCACACTGTGATTCGGTGTAGACTTGATCTCCTAGGACTTGAAGTCTTCGCAGAACAATTCTGGCAAATACTTTTCCAACAATACACAGAAGTGAGATACCCCTATAGACACTATAGTTGTTGCATTCGCTCCGATCACCCTTGTTCTTGTACAGTGTTATGATGCTTAAATCGTTGAAATCCTGTGGGACTTATCCTTCTCGCCAGCATAGCTCTATTAGCACCTGCTTTGGGGTCCAAAGCAGGGCGAGCACCATAACATTTAGCAGTAGTCGACATATTCCATTTTGCGTAATTGCTGGGCATCCTGATTTCTGTGGTTTGCCTCCTGGCTGGTTGCATCCGTCTTCAGCACCTTTCCTTTGCTAGAGCAGACTGTGTTCTCACTCGAGTTTAGATGTGTACGCGCGCACACACGTGTCTGCGCATGCATGTACGTGTATACACATCTAGAGCTTGCTGTTATTTTTCGGCGCCTGAAACTCCCCGTCGCCCCTTCTCCTGTTAGTAAAAACAGTTCCGCCACGTGAAGGCCAGGAGTTGGACTTTTGCTGCAGAGGTTATGTATTCACGAGCCATTGGAGTATTTAAGCAATGTTAGACGCTCACCCCAACACTGCGCCCGGCTACATACAGCAGCATTTGAAACCGTGATGAATTTTCAATTCCGCAAGCCCTCAGCGGTGATTAACAACTGGTATTGAAAAAAAATAAAACAACACCAAACTCATTGAATACCAACAGAAGAGTAATATTGCGGTGGAAACTGACATATTGTGGCATAACAAGAAACGTGAGAGCAAACACGTTGTCAGATTAGGGGACAACATGCGTACATACGAATCAATTTATAAACTTCAATGAAAAGGGGACCAACATCTTGATCGTTAAGAAGAAAGCCCACCACCGAGACACTGACAACTATTTTCATAGTGCAAAACAGGTAATCATGTTCCATCTCTGAACGGTAAACAGCAGAGTAGACAATCTTTCACGAAGACTCAAAGCAGGTCTGTCACCCATGTGTACGTGTGAACAAACTACATAGACAGCTGAACAGATTCTTAAAAATTGACACATGATGACTAAATTGCGGTATCATTTCTGGTCACTCCATATGTACATTAACGCACAGCTATTTGGAAGCTTTCTCGAACTCAATATAAAAAGCTAAATGCAACCTAGTAACATGACTCCTTGTGTACACATTATTAACCAGCAGCTGAAGAAACAAGAAGGAAATGAAAAATAAGGTAGGAGATATATTATTTCTACTTTCCTGTCAATTTACACATTATTTACCCAATGCCTTTGTAAATTCTCTGTCTTTACTAATATTACACATTGCACCCATCTCGCGACTCTTCGTGGTGAAGTGGTCTAGCCGTCTGACTCGGGCTCCGAAGGTTGTATGTTCAATTTCGGGCCGCATCATTTATTTCACGAGTGCATTTTTTGAGGACTCCCGAGGGTCGTCGCTGGAGCTACGGAGTTCGTGCTTTGTGCGACGCTTTCCGCGCTGCAGAAAGAGACTGAGCCATATGGAATAAAAACCTGGTGCAATGCAGTCGACCCTGTCGACTTTTATGCGACTTTTTTATTGCACCCACTCCCATACGAATCTGGCTACGCCTTGTACTTGTGTCGTTACCCGAAATGACGTGCTTTACTGTAAGACTAGTTTGTTAGCGTTAATTCATTAAATTTTCGCCAAAACATCAAAGAAATGTCGCCGCTTTCGATGACTTAAGTTGCCTTTGGACCTATCAAAAACATATTCCTTGGGGGAGAGGGGCGTGGGGTAAATATAAGTCGGCAGGAAAACTTTCATAATGATGAAAAAGACAGTTTCCATAAAAATTGATCGTGAATAAAGGCATTCATTTCTGAACAGACTATAGAACATTATATACAACAATAAGAAAGAGACAAATAGCTTTTATATTTGGTCATGTGATGAGAAGAGAGGCATTGGCAACTGGAAAGATTGAGGGGAAGAGAGACAGACCAAGAGAAATGATGCTGGATGGATTGAGACGGTGGCATGGAGGAATATCAATAGCGGAGTTGATCCAGAAAACCAAAGACCGAGATCTGTTGATATACATGAAGGTCTACGCCAGCCGGCATGGCTCTTGATGATGAAACAATGCAATAAAATCGGAACCGGAACTAGTATTTCGCGGCTACGCAGAGGATTCAATATATGGTCGTCAAAGAAAGGCCACGAAAATTAAACACCATGCGCGTTTGTAACAGAACAGGGTTCAATCAAATATCATGTGACAATCACAAACCCCAACTCAGCTTCCGCAAAATAGGTAAGTCTAATATTTTGTGCATATTGATTTGTTTGGTTGTTTTGGGATTTGAGGTTTGAAGATTGAGCACAAACCACTACTACTGTAGGGTGAACCATCAGATTTTTAAATTTGAGTATTTTCTAATGGGACGACCACCAAAAGATAGGCCTTGAGAAACCGAATCTAATGGTACCAAGATGATGCATGTATGTCAATTAGAAGCGAAGATATGCAACTTTGAGTGTCGAGATCATTAACGCAGAAATTGACACAAAAGATCTCTTCTGCACATCTTTTTTTCGTGTCCGAACCAAGGTCATAGCAGAAGTTATCAAAACTAGAGTAGTTTGTTTATTTTTAAACGAACATCCTAGCAACCATACACGAACACCCTAGCAACCATACATCATTGCGATCGGTGTAGCGAAGCCTAACCGCTCATGTCATCTATTTTTACATATGATGTAACATTATCTAATTAGCATATAAAAATGGCAGCCAATTAGTTATTATATTAATTAATTACCAAGTGCATTCTTAATATTATGTTTAAACCCTGGCACGTAATATATTGTATTATGCGGAATGATGCTACGCACATAATGGATTAATTCCTGTTTAGATAGTATGCAACATTATCTAATTAGCATATAAAAATGGCCGCTAATTAGTGGTTATATTAATTAATTACCACGAGCATTCTTTATATTAGCTTTAAACCCTGGTAAGTTGTATCTTGTATTCTGCGGAATTATGCAACGCACGATATGTGTTATATCCTGTTTAGATAGTATGCAATGTTATCTAATTAGCATATAAAAATGGCCGCTAATTAGTAGTTATATTCATTAATTACCATGAGCATTCTTTATATTAGCTTTAAACCCTGGTAAGTTGTATCTTGTATTCTGCGGAATTGTGCAACGCACGATATGTGTTATATCCTGTTTAGATAGTATGCAATGTTACCTAATTAGCATATAAAAATGGCCGCTAATTAGTAGTTATATTCATTAATTACCACGAGCATTCTTTATATTAGCTTTAAACCCTGGTAAGTTGTATCTTGTATTCTGCGGAATTGTGCAACGCACGATATGTGTTATATCCTGTTTAGATAGTATGCAATGTTACCTAATTAGCATATAAAAATGGCCGCTAATTAGTAGTTATATTAATTAATTTCTGTGTTTACGATCACGACACTCAAAGTTGCATATCTTCGCTTCTAATTGACATACATGCAACATCTTGGTACCATTAGATTCGGTTTCTCAAGGCCTATCTTTCGGTGGTAGTCCCATTAGTAAATACTCAAATTTAAAATCTGATGGTTCATGCTAAAATAGATATCTTTATATAATGAGAGGAGGAGCGGCTGGCCGAGAGGCTAGAATGCCGGACTCTCATTCGGGAGGCCTGGGTTCGATCCCTCGGTAAGGTGTCAGATTTTTTTCTGTCGGGGGCAAAAAGAAAATCCTAACCTGCACAGTTCGCGGCGACTGCACTAGCCAGGCGGACTTTATTCCTCAGGCTCAAAGACCTCTCTGCCATACACCGCAAGGTACTATATTGGCAGTAAATGACAGTTTTTATATAATGAGAAATTATATTTTTCTAAAAAAAGATTTCTCCTTTATGCAAACATTTAAACATTTGTCATTAATTAAAGAGATTGGCTCACAAGGTAGTAGTTCGAATTGCATGTTTCTGGGAAGGTTAACCCGGTCAACAAATGCCCGCAGAAGTCGGATGTGTCGGCCTAACAGCGCAAGAACGCAGCTCTGCTGTAAACGGGCACAACGCAATCACATACGAAAAAAACTCCGGATGAACGCAGAAGAAGAAGAAGAAGATTAAGAATTGCACGTTTTAAAAAGTGAAACGCATGCCGACATTTTGGATTTCCAAAGGCAAAGTCAAAGAGGGATTTAATATGTCGGCAAAAATATGTCTTTCCCTGGATCATTTGTCGCCACAATGGTTTGGACTTTTCCTAACACATCAGGTACAGAACAACTGTCCACAACCAGCAGGCGGGCAATGTATCCTGTACTTTAGGATATCCTCCTTCGAACGCAGATAGATGGGATCTGAGATCATCAGCAGTCCTTGCCATGATAGTCAGTCAAATTCTAAATAAATTTACGTAAAATTAATATTTAATAATTACATGCAATCATATAATAATAAGAGATGATATCTTTATATAATGAGAAAGTACATATATTTTTATGAAAAGGATTTATTTATTTTTCCAATCGCAAAGAGAATTTTATCACGTCCGCAAAAATAATTATTAATTAATTAATTTTTTTCTACCAGAAGGTCCCCATATATTTAAATGAAACTTTCCAAATTTATCTTTGCATGCACAATTCAAAAATGCAACTAAAATTAACAAATATCTATGCCTTGTACTAAAAAAAATTTTTGTTGCGTGCCGACAATGTGGATTTACAATAACAAAGAGGAATTTATCATGTCCGCAAACAAAACGAATTTTCGGAATTTTTTTCTACCAGAGGGACCCAATATTTTTAAATGAAACTTTCCAAATTTATGTATCTTTGCATGCACAATTCGAAAATGCAACTAAAATTAACGAATATCTATGCCTTGTACTAAAAAAAATGTTTATTGCGTGCCGACAATGTGGATTTACAATCACAAAGAGGAATTTATCATGCCCGCGAAACGAATTTTTTTCTACCAGAGGGACCCAATATTTTTAAATGAAACTTTCCAACTTTATGTATCTTTGCATGCAGAATTCGAAAATGCAGCTAAATTTAACGAATATCTATGCCTTGTACTAAAATTATAATAATTATTTATGGTATGCCAAATAGTGAAATTATCTCAAAGACAATTTCAAATCTAACCACCGGCTATTTGCGCAATGATTAGACTGGCCATTTTACCGGAAGCGGAGATGGTAATTCGTTATTGGCACGAGTGATTTAAATATATCCAGTGAGATATACAAAGTGTATGTTAATAGTCAATGATGTAGACACGACGACACCCTTCTGCGCAAGTGCGGAAAAAATGACTTCCGGTTAAAGTATGCTTCAGTACTGATGGATCACGCTACACTACTACTGGCTACTGGCAATGCTGATCGTCGTATTTCTCTTTTTCGTATACGAACTAGCCATATTAGTGAAGTAACATTTTCTAAATTGCTTGTTAATTATGTAACTTGCATAGTTAGATACCTCTTGGAAAAAAAACAACAACAACAGACAACACAACCTTATTCAAATCTGTAGGTAAACTCTAAGCCGAGATATTAATGTTTGTGTGTCAGCTTATCATTTAATGTGAACAGAGAGCAAAATACGATTTTAAATTTAACCCTTTCACAAAGTGTGACCTACATACACACATCACTTTTGGCAACACGGACGCCAAGGGACATTATAACTAGGGGTGTACCGGATTTCGGCTCCGGCTCCGGCAAATCCGGAATCCGGCCATTTTTACAAATCCGGCTTCGGCTCCGGCTCCGGTCCAGTTTTGCCGGATTTAGGCCGGATTTGTGTTGCCTAGTCACGTGAATTTTCTGTACATGTTTCATGAGGCCACGTCGAATTTTAGGCAATAGCACAGTAGCACTTCCGGTTTACTATTTCTCGCTGATGTAAATAAGAATTTTAAGAAAAAAACACTCATTTTGAATTTTAATGGTGCATTACTTCATGAGTTTGTGGGACTTGAATATTTATTTTCGTAAATTTCTTTGGTCTTGCCCATAAAATAAAATGGCATCAAAATCTAAGTCATACAGCGCCGTTTGGGATTACTTCAAGGTTAAAGACGATGATTCAGCGAAGGTAATATGTAAGTTGTGTGACAAACAGTTATCGCGTGGACGATCAGATCGCCCCAAAGACTTCTCAACATCATCAATGCAGACCCATTTGCGATCGATGCACAAGAAAAGCTATGACGAAATGATGGAAAAGAAAGCATCACTGAAGGCCAGTGTATTGGCGACCACATCTATGATGAATCTGGGACCGTGTTTGCACAAAGCAAGCAGCAGTACCCAGCAGTCAATTGTGCAGGCATGGGACCGGGCCAAAATTTGGGACATCAACAGTCCCAATGCTAAACGCATTCATGCTGCCGTAGCCCGAATGATAGCCATAGATATGGAGCCTTTTCAAGTAGTGGAACGACCAGGTTTCAGAGAGTTGATGCATACAATGGAAAAAAGGTATGAATTGCCTTCAAGAAAGTACTTTGCTGAACATATCATTCCTGACATGTGTAAACGTCTGAAGGTAAAAATTGCAGCAATGATATCTGACACTGATTACATATCATTCACAACAGATACGTGGACAGCTGAACACACCACTCAGTCATTTATGGGCCTCACTGGCCATTGGTTAACAGACTCCTTCGTTCTCCGCAGTGTAGTCTTCCATTGTACTGCATGTGATGAACATCACACGGCCACAAACTTGCTTGCACATTTTGAAATGATGCTGGATGAGTGGTCAATTGCACGTGAGAAGTGCCATGTTGTTGTGAGAGACAATGCATTCAACATTGCCAAATGCTTTCGTGATGGCAGCTATTCAAGTGTTGGATGTTTTGCACACACACTGCAGCTGTGTGTGCGTGATGGTCTTTTGAGTCAAAAGTATGTTGCTGGCATCATCAGTACTGGAAGAAAATTGGTAGGACATTTCAAACACTCTTCTTCAGCAACCAGTCATTTGCATGAACTTCAAAATGAATTAAACCTACCACAACATCAGCTTATCCAGGACGTGACAACACGATGGAACTCAACGTTCTATATGTTACGACGTCTGTTAGAACAACGGCGCAGCATCAGCCTGTACTGTGTTGAAAATTTTGAAATTGATTCGGTAACTGGGCTAACGGCACAACAGTGGGCAGTCACGGAGAATGTGGTAGCTACTTTGGCCCCATTTGAAGAAATCACACGTGAAATAAGTGCCGCTCAGGCATCAATATCAGTTGTGATCCCATTAGTGAAAACACTCATGGCTTTCCTCCAGAAAGAAGGTAGTGATGCTGGGATCAAAACTATGAAAGCAGCCCTGCTTGAAGCTGTTAGCAGCAGATTTGCGGACATTGAATTCAACAGTATTTACACCTGTGCCACACTACTGGATCCTCGATTCAAGCTGTGCTTCTTCTCTGAACGTGGTAGAAGTGATGCACGAGCCCATCTGCTGTTAGCAGCTAACTCCATTATTGATTCAGCAAACACAGTCAGTCCACAGGATCCATCAGCTACTATTAGTAGTAGTAGTACTAGTGTTTTGACTTCTGTGAGCACTGCCACACAGTACGAGTCCAGCCTATGGAGCTGTTTTGACACAATTGTCGAGGAAAATCCCACCGCAGATCGTTCTGCAAGTGCCGAAGGCAACAGCATTAACACTGAGGTGACACAGTACCTGTCAGAGCCACTTCAAACTCGACAGTCAGATCCAGTTTCATGGTGGCATGCCAATAAGCAAAGATTTCCAAGCATGGCTAGACTGGTGCAGGTATTTCTTGCACCACCACCTACAAGTGTGCCATCGGAAAGGCTGTTCAGTACTGCAGGAGACATTATCACTGACCACCGTAGTAGCCTTTTACCAGAAAATGCGGAGACGTTGATTTTCCTGAAATACAACTCGTCTCTTCTTGACTCTGAGAGTTCAACTTCACAGCCATAATGAAGACTGACTGAAATAGTGAAATTACTAAATGAATGTATTTCAATAAATTCAATCTGTTCAGTGTACTGTTGTTGTGAGTTGTAACTGAGCTGATAATTTGCCAACTGAAAACAATGTGAAAACTAAAAACTGAAACTGAAAACTAACAATTAAAATTACTAAATTAGCATTATGTGCTTATGTATTATGTTTCATCTTGAACTTATGGAACTTAATTACTTAATTACTTATTCTACTGTGAATGTAATTATTTTACATTTAAATGATTTAATATGAGTATATGTCATCATTGTCATGTCTATAGTAATGAACTGCAGTAATGAACAGTCGAGTGACTCCACTCACCTAAGTCAAGTGATGTAGTATGTTATTTTATTTTTATTTTTTTATTTGTAAATCCAGCTCCGGCCGGATCTCACTTCATAAATCCGGCCAAATCCGGCTCCGGCCGGATTTCAAAAATTTGAATCCGGTACAGCCCTAATTATAACCGCCAATGTTTTCTAACTAAAGGGGAGATAACCACTTCTGATGTTGTTATACATACACACACAGAGCTGTGATGATGCCAGTCAGCACGCGCTGACAGCGCGAGGACGTGAACATAGATTCATTTTGACTGCCTTAAAAAGTTGCAAAATTATCAATGATCTTGTCCTTGTACTACAAGTTGTAGGGTGATGAAAAATTACACATAAATACAATAATGGGTGTTGAATGTACGCATGCATTCATTATCATTTCGTCGCTCTGAATAATCCATAAGAATATTAAATTATCATCGCTGGATAATGACTCAGAAAACCAGGAAGATGCTATTGTCCGGTCATTGAAATATCACATTATGGCATCATAGCACGCGATCTTAACTCTTTTAGGATGGCTGGGCCGAGATTTCGGCCATGACGTCACGACATGCCATTAGTCAGAAAGACGGCCGGCTGATTTAATCGGCACCGTTGTAAGAACTGCTTTTATTGGTTTGCTTTTATTAGTGCAGACCAATCAAATGCTTCCTTGTAATCCCTAACTTCTAGTTTGCATGGCACCTTGCTGAACGGATTTCTAACGGATATTAATTTGTGAATTTTTAACACAGTAACCCAGTTTTTAGTGGATTTTTAATTTTTAAAATGACCAGCTTTGAACCTGAAGATGTGCTAACATTGACTAGCTCTGATAGTAGCAATTTTGACAGTTCAGGACTGTCAGATAATTACTGTAGTGATACAGAAAGTGCCGGTGAAGATTCAGACCTCATGTCTCCATGATTTAAGTGTATTAGGACTGAAGAAGATTGTGTTGATCCATATCCATTCATGGAGATGTCCGGACCACAACACATGCCACTAGATGATAGCCCACCTATTATGTATTTCTCACACTCAATCATATTAAATTGTTTGTGAAAGAAACAAACAGATATGCCAGCCAGTTTCTTGATAGTGGAGTCCTCAAGAGAAGGTCTGTGGCTCACAGTTGGGTTGAGGTTACTGTGAGTGACATGAGGGCCTTCATAGCCATAATTCTTAACATGGGTTTGGTTCAAAAGCCAAAAGTCGTACTGGTCAACTGAATCATCCCAAAGAACCCCTTGGTTCGCAGAGCTAATGAGTAGGGACGGGTTTGAGCTTATTCACAAATTCTTTCACATGGTGAATAATATTAGTTTAGCCAATCCTGGGGAGCCCATTTATGATTCTTATGGAAAGTTCAGTCCTCTCGTTGAGCAGGCGAATCTAGCGTGTTCCATCGTGCCACGACCGGAAATGAAAACCGAAGTCATGTACGGAGTCATCACGCCATGATTCACCGTGTCCTCCAAATTGCTGGGGTTAATATCATGCATTCTTTCGACGTCATTCATTCATTCAAATATCACGTGACAAGAACACACATCGTCCTGGGTTTTCCAGGAATGGTTTGCCTAATATTCCGTGCACAGCGATTGGTTGAAATCATCGTGACCTTTTATTTAAATAAGAATATATTTCATACTTCTTCTTCTTCAGCGTTCCGAGCCATTGAGGTTCTTTGCTGCAGATACAATCCGTTTCCATTCATCTCTCTGGTTGACCTTCTCTTGTCAGTCGTTGATTCCAAGTGTTTGTAGGTCTGTATATATATTATCTCTCCACCGTCTTCTTGGTCTACCTCAGGGTCTACGGTCATTTATTTCCTGAGTGTAAGCTAGTTTTGTTTCCCTATTATCTTCCATTCTTTCTATATGCCCCAGCTATTGTAATCTATTAGCCTTCATGATACCAGTGATTAGCGGGGACTTAAAACAGATCATAAATGTCTTTGTTACTTCTTCTTTTCCATTCTCCACTTTGTGTATCCCTAATGGGTCCAAAGATGCGTCTTAAAACTTTGTTCTCAAAGGTTTGTAACAAGGCTTCGTCTCCTTTCATTTTACTCCAGGTTTCAGAGCCATACAGCACAACTGGTCTCATCAGTGTTTTGTATATTGTGATTTTGGTGTTACGAGATAGCGCATTTGATTTTAGTAGATATTGTAGTGCATAGTATATCTTATTTCCAGAATTGATTCTAGTTTGTATTTCTTCCCTTATGATGTTGGAGCAGTTGAACATTGTACCTAGGTATTTGTATGTTCCCGTTCTTTTAATGGTCATATTATCTATTTGTATACGGCCAGAGTTTTTAGCCATTCCTTCTCTTGAAATTACCATATATTCTGTCTTATCTTGGTTGATAACCAGCCCCATCTGTTGGGCTTTTCCCTTTAAGTGAGTTAATATTTCCAATGTCTTTTGTTCATTTTCCCCTGTAATATCTATATCATCTGCATAACCAAGCAGCTTGGATGCTCCTCCAATATCACATTCCTCCTTTACCTTCCTTACAACTTTCTCTAGAGCCAGATTGAAGAGTAGCGGCGATAGTGCATCACCCTGTTTCAAGCCAGATGTTATTTGGAAAGGGTCAGATTTCCTGCCTTTATATGTTACTATATTATAAGTATCTTCCATGCATAGTCTGGTCATGTTGATTAACTTCCTTGGTATTCCAAATTCCTACATAGCATTCCATAGACTATTCTTATGGACACTATCATAAGCCTTTTTAAAATCCACAAAAATGTTATGATCTCTTTTATATTCCCAATTTTTCTCAGCTATTTACCGTAATTAATTTTTTTATGACACTGTTGATAGAATTAAATCAATTATAGATGTATTTTTGAATTCTGCATACAATTTAAACTATATCTGGAAAGTTTAATCGCTTTTAATTGCTTAATTTGTGGATGAAAACAAACATTTTCTGCGAAGGCTTGCCTTTGTGAATGGGTAAACACATGGCCATGTTCCATGGCGACTGTGCATGCGCATATAGATCGGAATGGCATGTACACTTTCACTTTTCAACACTCAAAACATGCAATTTGAACTACTAAAGTTACAGAGAACACAAGCTTAAAGATTATTAATAATTTATTTGTATACTTGTACTATTTTTTAATCAATTAACACGACAGAACATATCTTTGAAGTCGGTTTTCATAATCCGCCTACGACCTGTTTGGTTGAGGCAACCTCGCACGCGGAGAAAAATGGAAATGGCACGCTGAACACTAACTAATTTTTGTTTCTGCGCTTTCAATAGAAAACCATCAATTGTAGATGAATCTTCGAATTCTGCATGTGGAGTATTAATGCACGTCAAGGCAGACATGGTTGCAGCCTTGTGGGAGCATGTGTACACCTCGGAGGAGCAAATGGATCACCATAGTCTGGCAAGAATGAGACAGCGAGGAGTGACGAGGGGATCTGGCCGACACTCGACGCTCAGAGGAAAGGTGAGGTGGACATATAATCAGATTGCTACTGGAACTATTGGTGTTGGAACTCTTCGCTGGCTGCTGAGGATGGGGACGGAGCTCTTATGGGTATGCCCTGAATGCTGTGATGTCTGTTCCTAAATCAGTCAATCAATCAATCAACAATGATGACACAATGAAGACAATTAAAAGATGAATATCTATTGCTCTTCAAAAACTAAAACAATTAATAAATTGTGGAGGGGGACAGATAGAACTACAAAAATTAGATTTTAAAGAGCACGCATCTTTCCTATTGCAACATACGCCTGTGAGACCTGGACACTTACTAAACAAGCTGAACAGCGCATAAATGCCATTGAATATAAATGTTTTAGATGGGTTCTAAGAATATCTTGGATACAGAAAAGAACAAATGCATCCATACGACAAGATCTGTATATTGAAGAAGGTTGGCTACTGGAGACAATAAAACAAAGAAAATTGATATATTTTGGTCTCTGGAAACGTCATGAAAGTTTGGAGAGAACAATCATGAAGGGGTTTATGCCCGGGACTAGAGGAAGAGGAAGGCCAAAGAGAAAATGGGTGCAGGATGTGGTGGTTAATCTCCAGATGGATGTACTGGACACGGGACATCTTGCTTATGGCCAAGAAGTTTTCCGGACGGTTGTTATGGGAGCGGGGTTCTGCAAGGGACATGCTACTGAATGAATGAATGAAGGCACATAGGCAACATTAGATGAAGGATGTATCACAGAGATAAGGAACATATTATAAGAAGGAACAGTATTATATGCCTGTGATTGGGGATTAGAAATTCTCCTATTGTAACAGTAAAGGGAGTAGCTTAGGAGTAAAGAGTTAAGGAATGCTGCGCATTCCTTGACTAGTGGGAAAACCATAGCTAGTGAACGTGTGTGCACGAATGAAGAAGTGTATCTAGGCTGGGACACACACGTGACTTGGGGGTCAGCTATCAAGCAAGAAGGTAAACATCGGGATTTGAGCCTACCATCATTATGCTGTAGTTGAACGATTCGACTAATAAAGAATGTTCTAAACAACGGAGACTTGTGTCCTATACGATCACGTGCCTTCTAATCTGTGTGTAACACCTCTACACTGTAATACAGGTTGATTTGGTGCCTTTGACCTCAAAGAGCAACATGGGATGTCGTGGAGAGAGTTACCGCCATGGAATATTGTTGTGTCTGGGCGTCTGGAGAAGGAAGTTTTTTAAGTAAATAATAATAAGAAACGCAACAGCTGAAAGCCCGCCCAGGGGTAGTTGTTGTGGGTTCTCAGTGTATTTCTGTTTAAAAAGGAGATCGATTTCTCAGGCCAGCTCAAAAAGGTTTGATTGATAAACTTATTTTTTTGAAAGACTGATGTTTTTATCTGATTAATAGTATGAAATAATTTGAGCACTGACCAACGCTAATTGTATATTGAGATCAAGTAATGCCGTTTTGCATCAAAAATTAGTACACAAGCTGATAAGAATGAACTCGCTGATTACATGGTATAACAACTTATGGAGTCTCGAGGTACCAGAAATGATTTGATTTCAACAGAACGATAAGCTGATCCAAATAAAACTCCAAGTAAAACAAAGAATGGTGAAAATTATGAGTTTTAGCCTCATTGGACTGTTGAAGGTGAAGTCAAGGTTATATTGCAAATTCCATAGTTATTGAGTCGAGATCCTCAATATTCTCTACAGTTACTTCACTTAAATGAAAGCATTGATGAAAATTATCTCAAGTCAAAATTTGGTATACTCAATTTAAACTGACAGTTGTTGAAATGCCACATAACGAATAAGGGAGTGGATAGCGTCAGGTTTAAATCCAATTATTCTCGACTTGATCATTTTTACGCTGAAACATGTGAAGGTGCCAGATATGCTGTTGGAAAGTGAGTTTGCTGAAACCGTGAGCAGTTGTCGGTTGCGTGAAGGTGACCTTGCTTGACGGAAATTAAAGTCCAACGCATACAGTTAATCGAGCAAATAATCAAGCAGTCTTGGATTGATCGAGCAATATATCGAGCACAATCACCGACAGGAAAACTATAGAAAACTGATTTCGACTTCGATTGAATTAGGAAATCCAGAGCTTTTTTGTGTGTTCTGATCCTTTCAACGGTGTCGATTAGAGTCCTTTTTTTTGGTCTTGGTATCAGGATCAATTGAAAATTTCTGCGTCGGGATTTCATTTAAGTTCTTTTATCAGGATTCGTGATTGCAACGGAAAATTTTCTTCGTCAGGATCTTCGATTGGAGTCTTTAGTTAGTATAGTTAGATAATAGGTAATATTAGAGTAATTAGTTGAACAGATTGTGTATTTGAAATTAATATTGTTTGAAATATTTTGTATATTGCTTGATAATTTTCAGTACAGATTCTAGAATGCAACCCCAAGAATTTTCACAGGTACTGACTGGAGTTAGTGGGGCAATAGCAAGGTTGGATGCAGTATTAAGACAACGTAGTCGAGGTTTCCAATCGAATGGCCAGTATGATACCATTACGCCAAGGCCACATCAAAGCTCAACCTGCTTTAGAAAACAACCGCTTTATAACAACGACAGAAACTGTCACAGATGGAATGTAAGCGACGTGACGAGAACACGAAGGTATGAAGAGAGACAACATGGCAAGCCAGAGGACAATAGTTGGCAGAGACAGAATTTTTATAAGAAAAGATGGAACTGGAACTGGCCATCTAATAGTGAGGAGCAGAAAACATTACGAAATCAATGGTTTGAAATCAGAAGATTGAGATATGCACTCGCAAAGTCAAACAAAGGAGAAGATCAGCATCAGACTAATAGAACCTTAGCTGATGATCGACAGGTATTTTCAATTTTTAGGGGTAGACAGGAAAGAGAGACACAGACGCAGATGATTGAAGTGGTAGAACGGAACACACAGACACAAGTTGATACAGTAGGAAAGAGAAACACCGTTGCATTAAAGAGAAACACCGTTGCATTAAAGAGAAACACCGTTGCATTAAAGAGAGACACAGGTACAGAAGTTAGACAACCCAGGACAGAAAACAGCAGAAAGAAAATTAGAAAGAGTGTTAGGGCTAGAAATGGAAAAACTTCGCTCAGGTATAATCATGGATCTGGAACCGAGGAATCTTATGAATCAGAATTTTCAGACCTCACAGATTTTGATATAGAATGTACACCAGACAGAGATTTAAAAGGAATGATTAGGAACGATCCTGACTTGAGGCGAGATGTTTCCTCGTGCGGTATGCTTGGTGGTAGACAAGCAGGAAAATGTTTAAGTAGTGACTCTTCGGAACAAGATAACAGTATATATGGCGGAAAAGTAGCAAAAGCCAGGAGACGAATTCCAAGGATGGGAGCAAATGATACTTTTAAAAAGAAAGATGTTTATCTATTGGAAAGTAGAAAACAACAAAAGACTGAAGCAGCGGTGGACAAAACTAGAAGTCTCATGAAGGCATTAAGACCATGGTTATATGGAAATAACTAATACGTGCAGGTTTGTAACTGAGATATTGTTCAGAAGAGATATTGTCAGGTGGACAGATTGTCAGACAATCGGTATATCCTATACCTATAGAGAATAGGAAACAAGTGACAACAGCATCTACTACAGCTGAACAAGAAGAAACGGTACCAAAAACAGTCATGACAGAGGAAAATAACATGTATGACGATTATATTAGCTGAAGAATCAGTCAAGGAAAAATATAGAACCACCATTTATGAATACAAGACAGGCAGTAAAAAGAAAGTTGGATAGACAGAAAGAAAAAGAAATTAAGAGGCAAAGGAAACTTAGAGTGAATTCTTCAAGTGGTGAAGATATGCCGCTATTTGAAAATTTGTTGAGACGGCAAGACAGGAAAATTAGATTGGATTTAGAAAGGAAGAAATTAGCGGTTGCTAGTAATGGTTATACAGATGGGGAACAAGAGATGGATGAAAAGTCAGAAACTGATGAAGAAGCTGATATGAAAGATGTTAGCTCTCCTCGGGAGGATAGCGACATTGATGTAGATATTGCACTTATCGAAAAAAATTTGAAGTTATTAAGAAAATGGAGAAGAGGTAGATAAATAGCGTGGTGGAATATTCTGCAGATGGCAGATAGAAGAAGAAGTTAGACACGATATTTTTGTGTTTACAAAGAAGAACTTAAGCAAGAGTTGTTGGGAGGAATACACATAAGACTTATTGGTATATGTTTTATGATCAGGTTGGTTTTTAAGTTATATATGTTAATTTGATTAATGTGTGGGGATAAAAATGATGTCAAAGAATGAGGGGATTGATATGGTTTAGTCAATTGTTTGAACTTCAATTGCGCTTTATGAAATGAATAAGTTGACTTAGCTGCTTATGTTTACAAAACTTTGGTTTTATTGAGTTAACCTGAGTGTGTTTAAATGATTATTAGTTTGACGTTCAGTTAGAAGAAATATGAAGTCTTGTTTTTTTTGGAAACAGATGACTTAAAGTAGTTGAGTCGTTCGCAATGTAAATGATTGGATTAAAAATAGGAGCTGGGTTGAACAGCGTTAAATGGGAGAATATGGGGGGAATGCCAGGTTGAGTTTTGGCATTTAAATAAATAGATATTGGAAGAAGAAGACTGTACTTAACAGTGTATATAATTTGGAGTTTTTTGTTTTGAAGGAATGGTAAACTTGAACTTGACGAGGTGAATAATACAAAAGCTGGTAGTTTTGGATTAACATATTTTTTTGATAATAACAATTATTATTGACGGAAACTGAAGATAAATTTTGAAACTTTATTTTTATAAAGTTTTGAGAATGTATGGGAAGAGAAAGGTGATTACTTCTTACTTTTTCCTTACTTTTATTATTTTTAGGTGCGCACCTACCAAATCTAACTACCCACTCTAACTATTTTTTTCTGTCTATCCTAGAATAGTGAGAATGTGAGAATGTGAATAAGGGAGAATTAAAGGATAAGGGGAATATCTTCAGTTTTGTCAATCATAATTTAGATGGTTAAATTTTAAAAGCGGTTCGCTTATGGAGAGTTTTGTAGGGAGTTTCTGGAGAACTTTATAACGACTTTTGTAGAGAGTTTCGGTATTCTTGTCTCTGGTTAGCAATTGGCTATGATGAGATAGGAGAATGAGAATTGAGTTAAGAATTATATGGAATTGTTGTTATTGTATAGAGATGTAGAGTTAAGGGGTTAAGAGTTGGGGTTGAGATTTTTTCAAGGAAAAATTCTCCTTGAAGAAGGGGAGGTATTGTAACAGTAAAGGGAGTAGCTTAGGAGTAAAGAGTTAAGGAATGCTGCGCATTCCTTGACTAGTGGGAAAACCATAGCTAGTGAACGTGTGTGCACGAATGAAGAAGTGTATCTAGGCTGGGACACACACGTCACTTGGGGGTCAGCTATCAAGCAAGAAGGTAAACATCGGGATTTGAGCCTACCATCATTATGCTGTAGTTGAACGATTCGACTAATAAAGAATGTTCTAAACAACGGAGACTTGTGTCCTATACGATCACGTGCCTTCTAACCTGTGTGTAACACCTCTACACTGTAATACTATGTTACATAGAATAAATGTTAACATAAAGCTGTTAACCCTCGACAATTATAAAACAAGCTTAAAACAATCCCTTAAGGCTTCAGAGGTATCACAAACATTAGAAAGAAATGCCCGTTAAATTCATACAAGAGACATTGCAGTTATAGACATTTCAAGCAAAAGAAAGAAGAAGAAAGAAACATTTAGATTGCTCAGTTTGGCTGTCTTCTGTAAAACCTCATCTCTGACACATCTAAAACATTTAGAACCACTGAAAAGAAAGTAATCATAAATGTAATAGGTTACACACTCACACAGTAAGAATTAATTGACAAAAAAGAAAGTAATTATGAATTTAATAGTGGTATGCGCCCACAAAGTATGAGGAATTTTAGATGAAATTTCCAAAAATTATAGGTAATCAAAAAAATTTAAGTAGTACGTCAAGAATACTTTTACACGTCTTGGGCATGTTGAGAAGAGTTGAGCTAAGAACTGATATCACTGCACTCAGGACATTACTATACATGCTCCGTCCCCTCATTCAACAACCAGCGATGAGTCATACTAATAATCATTCCCCCGCTATCTGGTTGACAGTTTTCCTGATCTACAATCTCATTCTTTCCACATACAAGTTCTCAACCTGTTCCTCCGCCTTCTTCACCTGGTCTTACTAGTGCACGGCCACTTCTCGCTTGTCCATAGGTAATCTACCACCAAGAAGTGCATTCCCTGCCAGCCTATCAGCCACACTCCTGCAGTACTTTCATGGATTATTTTGTCTTGGGAAAATAGAAAACCCTCACCTTCACAGTTCATGGCAATTGCCTTAGCCATTGGTCTAAATCCCTCAGCGCCCTACACCACATGATACTATAGGCATTTTTGACATTGAAAGAGATACATACCCAAATATTAAAATGCAATTCTGCATTCTAGTTGTTGTCCAGCTGAACATTTTTGTCCAAACCTGTTGTCTATTTCTGTGTTTCAGACACTGTACTGCAGTGTCTACTCCAGTGTTGGTATTTCTCAGAAGGCATGAACATCACACATTTCACAGCTGGTAACATCATGCCTTATCCACCATACTCACCAGACTTGTCATTGAGCACCTTCTTCCTGTTTCCAAACATGAAGAAACCACTTTATGGATGCTATTTTCCAATGTACAAGGGATGAATGTGTAGAGACTAAGGTTCACACCAATTTCCATGTATGTGGCTTGATTCCTTCATACTTAAATACAAAACTATTCAGCCACCACCCCCATCCCATACAATCTAACTGCAGTCAGACTGAATATTTCTGAACTAACTAAATGTCTGTTTTTATGTTTCAGATACTCTTTGCAGCTGAGTCTACTTCAGTGTTGGGGTTTCTCAGAAGGCATGAACATCACATGTTTCACAACATATGAGGCCAAATATTTCTTCAGGCCAAATTTCAGAACTAGTTAATGACATACATCACATTCAAAAAGATTGCAGATTGAATGTGCACAAAAAAAAAGATGCATATAAAGTGGCACAGTTAAGATGTCTTTATTCTGAATAATATTTTAAACATAATGAGAGATGCAAATACAGATGAAATCAGTGGTGTACATCATGCTAGTCAAATAAGTTTTGTGCTTGGAATATGTTAATTCTTGACACGTCAGGAAGTGATCACAGCAACATGCTAGAAGTAAATTGTACAGGAAAGAGCCATTACAGATGTGAGGATTGTGGTCGCAGGGTTACCAGTATGAAGAATCTAAGGAAGCACATAACACTACATATAGAAAAGAGACTTTATAGATGTGAGGATTGTGGTGTAGATTCTATGTGTATAAATAAATTACAAATACACATGAGGATCCATACAGGAGAAGGTCTTTACAAATGTGAAGATTGTGGTTGTATCTTTTTATACATTAGTAATTTAAAGACTCACATATTAAGACATGTACAAGAGAAAGCCTATACATGCAATATCTGTGGTTTAGATTTTCAGGTGAGCAACCAACTAAGGAAACATAAAAAACTACACACAGGAAGGAAACGTTACACTTGTAATGTTTGTGATCATAACTTTACTAAGCATAGTTACTTAATAAAACACAGAAGAATTCACACACGAGAGAGAGCAGTTTAAATGTGATGTTTGTGGCCTTGATTTTGCACAGAGAACTTACTTGCAAAAACACAAAATGAAGCATAGAGAAGCAAAGATTTATAAGTGTGATATTTGTTTCAAAGAATTCAAATCGAGTGAGTACTTAAAGAAACACAAAAGGAGACATAAGGGAGAGAAACCTTATAAGTGTGACACTTGTGGTCTTCATTTTGCATACAAGAATTACATAACAATTCATCAAAGAACACATACAAAAGAGAAACCATATAAGTGTGATACATTGTGGTGCTCAATTTCGAGGCAGTGTAGTGCTTTGAAAGTTCACCGAAAGAACACATACAGGAGAAAAGATGTATAAATGTGAACATTGTGGTCGCTGCTTTAGGCAGAGTGGTGGCCTTAGCATATCATAAAAGAATACATACAGGAGAAAAGCTTTACAAGTGTGATGTTTGTGGATAGAGCATTTACATGTAATAGTGCACTGACAAGTCACAAAAGAACACACACAGGAGAAAAGCCTTATAAGTGTGATGTTTGTGGTTCTAGTTTTGCACAGACAGGTCAGCTCAAGGATCACAAAAGATTGCACACAGGAGAAAAGCCATACAAGTGTGACACTTGTGGTGTTCAATTTCGAGTGTGTCGTGCTTTGAAAGTTCACCAAAGAATACACACAGGAGAAAAGCCTATCAAATGTGAACATTGTGGTTGTTGCTTTAGGCAGAGTAGTCACTTAACATATCATAAAAGAATACATACAGGAGAAAAGCTTTACAAGTGTGATGTTTGTGGATCAGCATTTGCCGATAAAAGCACACTGAAGAGTCACAAAAGAACACACACAGGAGAAAAACCTTATAAGTGTGATGTTTGTGGTTCTAGTTTCACACAGTCAAGTCACTTAACATTACACAAAAGATTGCACACAGGAGAAAAGCCATACAAGTGTGACATTTGTGGTTTTGCAACTAGTTATAAGCGAAGTTTCACAATGCATAAAAGAATACATACAGGAGAGAAACCATTCAAATGTAATATTTGTGGTTTTGTATGTGCACAACTGGAAACACTGAAAAGACACAGAGGAAAACATACCGAAGAGGGACCATATAAATGTGATGTTTGTGATCTTCATTTTGGAGGTCGTTCAGAGTTGACAGTGCACAAAAGAATACACACAGGAGAAAAGCCATATAAATGTGATATTTGTGGTGCATGTTTTAGACAGTCTCATCATTTGAAATATCACAAAAGAGTTCATACAGGGGAAAAACCATACAAGTGTGATACTTGTAATCTTTCCTTTAGAGACAGCGGTAACCTAAAGGTGCACAAGAGAACACATACAGGAGAGAAGCCATACAAATGTGATATTTGTGGTTCTTATTTTGCACAGTCATCTGACTTAAATAGTCACAAGAGAATACATGCAAAAGTGAAACGTTATAAGTGTGATGACTGTTGTATGTATTTTCAAAACATGAGTAATATACGAAGACACGTAGCAATACATACAGGAGAAAGCACTAAGTGACAAGTTTCTTTGAAGGCATTTTAGCTCAGTAGTCACAATTGTTCTGTTAAAAGATTGTCTTTACCAGTATAAATTCTATCTTATTGTTGATTTATATCAAGTCTGTTGTTTTATCCCGTTTCTGTTGAGTTGTCTACTCTGGCAGCCGAGCCATCCTTGTGAAGGTGGTTGCCCACTTAAGTATGAACAATAAATTCAGTCATTGATCAGCAACATAGAACTAAAGGAAGGAAGTAAAGAACAGAGATCCTCTATAGCTGTTCCAAAACCCATTAAGTTAGTGGATGTTGAAGATTACTGTAGTTTTTTCCTGGTGATTGAATTGGTATGGCATGCATAGAGAGATGATTAGTTGTTTTATAACAACATATTCTGGTTTCTTCTGATAAGACAATAAATGTAATAAACTTATGCAGATACCTGCTGATTCATATTACACAAATATTTAAGCCAGTATTTCCCATTGTCATCCAAAGTGTTCTTAAGTGTGTCTAAGAATTTATTTGTCTGTTTTCATACTGCACAGTCGTAGGTCAGAATGGATAAGAACATGCGTTGTTAATTAAACATCCAGTGTGCTGAAGCCGAGGTAAGGAGTTCAACTCCTACACCGGACAGTTGGACTAAAGCGTTGACCTATCGTCCTTGACTTGGGGATGTAAATTACAAGTACCCCTGAAGTCGGAGTGAGTTTGCCTGATGGCGAGGGACACTGCTAACAGGGAAAGCTTAGTCCAGCAGTACTAGAAGTCGTGGACTACACTTGAGTTAAACACGAGCGAGAGCAAAAAAAAACTGCGCAGTCAAGTCCATTTATTTTTTGTGATTCACACTATAGCAAGCTTATTTGCCGTCTCATTTCCCAGTAGATTATGATTGGCGAGTCAATGATCACCCATGTCTGCTCTAGACCTAAAGATGAAGACATGGTAACATTTCGTCCAATTTTCTATCATCATCAGGGACATAGAGAGTAGAGTGTGTTTGCCTCCTTCTCAAGTATTACTAAGTAAACCCAGAGTGAGAGTGTTTGTCTCCTCCCCAAGTATTACTAAGTAAACCCAGAGTAGAGTGTGTTTGTCTCCTCCCCAAGTATTACTAAGTAAACCATGTAGCATGATTGACTTACCAGCTTGCTTTTTCCCTAAGATCATATTTCACTGGCTATCCAGTTTTAGCTACAGGTACACTTGAAATCTGATCATTTCCCCTTTCAGCTTGATGTTTATAGTTCCCTTTCCAATTTGTGACTGAACAGGACGATAGTATTTACAGTATTCTGCCATTTACTGACAATATAGTACTTTGCA